>JANAVB010043249.1:0-86626 GCA_029216955.1 Iris pallida | reverse complement strand
TGGAGGACGACAATGCAAAGCCAACGGACAAAGCTACAAAAGACTGGAAACGACTAGATCAAAAGGCCATTGGAGTCATCCAACAATGGTTGTACGACTCGGTGTTTCACCACGTGTCCATGGAGAGTTCGAAAAAAGCATTGTGGGAGAAGCTGCATTCGTTGTACGAAAGGAAGATGGCTGGCAACAAGATATTTCTTATTCGCCAACTCGTTAACTCAAAGTACACGGAGGGTGCCTCGGTGGCACAACATCTGAACGAGGTTTATGATATCATCAATCAGCTATCTGCGATAAAAATAGTGATTGATGAGCTTCAGGCCCTACTGCTTTTGAGTTCTCTGCCGAAAAGCTAGGAGACGTTAGTTGTGTCGATGAGCAAATCTACACCGGATGGAGTTGTTACGATGGAGAAAGTCAAAAGTAGCTTGTTGAATGAGGAGGTCCAGCACAAGCAAGTGGAATCGTCGCAGGAGTCCGCTTTGGTAGCTTTCTACGAAAAGTGAAGACCCAAGTCACAGACGAGGACGAGAGGGAGTTCTCAGGATCTTGCGATTGTGGACCGCAAGGAGGACTGCTATCACTATGGCGAAAGGGATCATATCAAGAGGAACTGCATGAATCTCAAAGTTGAGAAGGCCAAAGGCAAGGACGATCAGGAGGAGCACACGACGTTTGGAGATATCATATCGCAGCGATCGATACAGAGGAACCTTGTGGCATGTTTTACAATGGCAACTGGGTCATGGACACGGGGCATCGTATTACGCCACTCCACATAAGAGGATCTTTACGTCATACCGCGGTGACAGGTTTGGACGTGTGAAGATGGACGACTGCATTTGTAGGCATCAGTGATGTGCACTTGACGACGGAGTTTGGTGAGAAGCTCGTCCTCAGGGGTGTGCGATATGTACCGAGTTTGCACTACAGCTTAGTTTCGGTAGGAAGGCTGGCAGATGATGGTTGTCGCAGTCTGGTTGGGACAAAGATTGGATATTTGTGAAGGATTCCCAACAGCTGGCTCAGAGAGATTTGTATTGTGGCATGTATATGGTTAAGCCACTGAGCTATACAGGCAGGCCACAGACACCGGATGGAGGCTCGAGGGGTGTTCGACATGAGGTGGATCATCGAGAACTTGCCGATGAGGGGCTTCTAGATACTTTGAGGGATACGGAGGATTCGGTTCGTCGAGACAAAGCCACGGATGGTGATGAGTCAAAGATTAAAGGTCAGTCTGTCGGTCCCATGACAGTTGGTCGGTCTCCGGGGGGGTTGCTCTACGAGTCCAGTTTTGACAATAGGTAATTTTCCAAAGCTTCACGAAGCGACATCAGTTTTAGTAGTTTGAAGCCAAGAAGGAGATCAAGGTTTGTAGTAAACTCAATCTGAGGCAGGAGCATTATTTTTCACACACAGTTCAGGGAGAGCTGTGGGTCATCAATGACATGCACAATCCGTGATGTTCTGTTCGAGGACGCATGTGTATGGGGGAGCTTCAAGTTCAGACACGAAGGTAGATAGGTTCAGGAGTTCGAATCTCGGGAGAATCGTACCGTGATCCGCTTGGTTGGGCCAGCCAAGGGTGAAGAAGCTCATCGAAATGTTAACACTTTCCGGTAGAAGACAGAAGTCAGAGACATACAGCCGAGACTTACGATGAGGCTGATTTTGAGGGACTTCGATCTTGATCGTGTCATTAAGATCGGCAGGATTCTAATGGTACAGGAAATGCTACGCATGGCAGCTAACGTCGATGTGACGGTCGAGGAGCTGGAGACAAAGGAAGATGCAAAGCAGGGGGATCGGAGATCAATGGCATGGGGGAGCCGGAACTCTGTCGCGGGACGACGGGCATGGAGTCCAGTCGAGGAGTCATGGGGTCAACACCCTCTCATCAGACTGGAGGGGAAGATTGTTTGTGTCATGCCCCGATCCCGGAGGATCGAAAACTAGCCACTGGACGTGATGCCGTACAAGTCTAGATTGTACGTGTACAAGGCTAAACCATTACAGTTCATTGTATTTCTTAGAAAACAATGACAGCGCATCCAAACCGAAGTCATAATAAGATATGAAGAAATGTATCTCTTTATTGATAATTGTAATAGATTGTAAGACTTGAAGCCGAATACAGAGTTTACAACAGATTACATGACTCTTGAATAGCCAACTGAATATATATTTGCTATTTAAGAATTACAACCGAACATGCCGACTTTGCTTACAATCTCACTGGTTCATCTGAGTTACACTGTTCCATACATTATGTCACATACAGCAGAAGACATCATCTTGTAAGAAGAGCTTTTGTGCACCCATCCGATTCATCGATGCCAAGCATTGATCAACGATTTCTTCCATGCACAAGCACCTGTAATAATACCCACAAACGTGGGTCAGTACATCATCTATGTACTGGCGAGCGGTGCTGGCCCAACTCACCTAAGAAGACAACACTAAGTAATCATGTTATAGAACATTATTAAAAGTGGTCTTTCTCATTGCCTTAGTGTCAATTAGTAGTTCATATCCGATAAAAGTAAAGCATGCATTTATTCATAGCCAACATAATGTAAAGTAATATGGTATCACCCTTTGATGATGTCTTATCCACAGTCATGTAGTCATCCCTGTACATTTATAATACTTACTCAACCTGCACAAGACATTGTTAGAAACAATATCATATTATCATAATTATCACCATTCAGGTGATTCTTACCAACAGCCGACATCCTTCCCTATAATTGAGTAATAACTTACTCTTCCTGCATAAGACATCATTAGCACTGGACCTATCTATATGAAGGTCAATGACTACACGCCATCTTGGACTTATGGTTAGATGGCTTCCCTCCGAAAGGTTCCCGAATTACCGTGCTACTATTTCAGCACTGTGCTACTACTTCAGCACGAGGTTTCCCCTAGGACGAATCGGTTCCGAGGCCTCGAAATACCGTTCGAGGAACCACCTTATCGACAAGTTGTCCATGACCATACAAATATATACAACTTATCTATGAAGAGTACATATAATGCATGATAAGAAAAACTAAGTAAATAAGCCATCTTTCTCAATAAGCTCTCATTCTCATTCGTATTGCCATCTTGCCTTGAACCAACGCTCACATTATCATATGCTCAATCCATGATCTTAGTGTAATCAATATTTTATATCGGCGACATGATAATAGAATGCTGATTACCCAATCTCTTTTCCACATCTTTGATGCCATACATCTTTCCAACCAAAACTCAAATGTACTCACCGCCCAATTCTTGGAACTTAGCATCTGTTTTAGCTTATGTTCATCGAGCTAAGGCTCGACATACTCACTGTCCATGTATTTAGAACTTTTGCTTCACCTGTCATGTATTTTATTTCAAAGCACGCAAGCATGCAGTTCATAAAATGATTCGAAGCACACAATTCATAAAATGATTCGCAACAACTTTCGGGTCATATGATTAATTATCTTTCATATCTTTTTGGTTTCCATGCAAGATCATATTTAGCAACTCAAGAAGAGCATAACATACTATCCTTTTATTAAGCGTGAAGCTAAAGGATCTTTGAAGGGTTCAACACTACTCACATTTATAAGACGATTCCTGCCATGATCGCATAGCCTTCCAAGCGATCCTTCAGAATATTCCCAAGTCCAACAAGGCTTCATCGAAGCAACCAGCCATCATAATGCATCTTGCGGGTCGGGGCACTACAGTTTGAGTCC
Organism: Iris pallida; assembly: GCA_029216955.1. NCBI lineage: Eukaryota > Viridiplantae > Streptophyta > Magnoliopsida > Asparagales > Iridaceae > Iris > Iris pallida. The sequence continues at coordinate 82,886 of JANAVB010043249.1, read as the reverse complement.
AGTCTGGATTTGGTAAGAGCAAATTTTGGAGCCCAAATATGGTAAAAAATTTAATTTGATATGATTTGGAAATCTACATTAAATATCTGATTTAATTAGATTTACAAATTTGTATCAAATATTTAATTTGACCATATTTGGACGTTCATAATTGGTGATGGGATAATCACACCGTTGGTTGTTGGTGGACGACCAGATCTAATGGTGGACTACTTTTAGAGTTTTCTAACCCTAAAATTAGGTTTCTCATCTTATTTATATGAGGTAAGGGTGGAGGCACAAAGGAAAGGCACAAAGTGGAGATTCGTGGTGCTCGTCCAAAAAAAAAATCTAAAAAAAAGTTCGTACTTTGCTCTTAGGACTTCGCCATCCAAGACAGAATGAAGAATAAGATCTAATCGAGTAGTCGTCAATTTCGGTTAGGGAGATTGCTATGGGTTGGTGACTGATCACAATATATTGTAATATTCTGTTTTTCTTCTTGAGAGTGGTAAGGGGGTTGAACCTATTAGGGTAAAGGGTTCAACGTGAGTTCTGTCAATCTTGTAATTTCATCCGAGTTATTAAATTTTGGGATTTGTCCAGGTGACGTACGTCACCGCCATCTTCATCTTGTGCTTGGTGTCCGTTAGAAGAGGGTTTGTTTTGATCATGCGGGTTGGCAAACGCTTTCGCTGGCGCTCAACAAGAAACTGCATTACATCAAATCAAGTGAAAAAACTCACTTTCAATTTTGGTAACCAATCACCTGAACTCACCGGAGTTCCTCCTGAATGCAAGAAATTCTTACAGTTTCACCCTAGTTTCTTCAAACCAAACAAGCCCTTAGTACACAAAATACTATATAGCTGAAACTCTATATTACAAAGATGAAAATTTCTGGAATTAATTCATGAAAAATATATTATCATGTTTGGTGAATATATAAATATTTTTGGGTGTATATAGTTTATATATAATTTTTATTCATCATTATATATATATTTAATAGTTGTAACTATTTATTTAGTGACTTTTTATAGTGTAATAGGTTAAGGTGATATCTTAATATTTACGAAAACATGGTTTACGTTTTATAGACATCATAATTCTTTTTTTTATCTATAAATTTATTTTTCGGGATTCCATCGGTATTGAAGCTTACCCAAATCAGCTTGACGTGCAACAAACCAACCCGAAATTTTTTTAATAACAAAAAAAGAAAGACAATTAAAAAAAAAACTAAAAAAGGGTTATTTTATATAAAAAGAAAAAAGAAAAAATAATGAAAAACCACAAAAAAAGGTTTACAAAAGAAGGGAAAGAAAAAAAACCTTTAAAAAAAGTATAGGAAAGAAAATAAACGACATGAGGATTTTTAGGCAAAAAAAAAAAAAAGAAGTCAAAAAATTGACGATGATTTCTTTTGAAAAACAAAAAGAGTACTATTCTTTTAAGAAAATGGAAAAACAAAAAATGATAGCATTTAAAAAAAAAATCCCCCAAAAAAGAAAAAAATAATGAAAAATAAAAAGTATCATAAAAGCAAAAAGAAGAAGAAGGAATGAATGAAAAAACTAAAAAAAGTTTCTTTAAAAGGAAAAAAATGAAAAAATATATGAGTTTTTTTAATAAAGTTCGAAATCAAATAATTCTAAAAATGAAAAAGAAAAGAAAAAGCTGGGAAAAAACTTTAGAAAAGGTATAGAAGAAACGAAAAAAGAAGTTCTTAAAAAAATGGAAATAAGTTAAAAACAAAAAATGAAAAAAAAGCCAAAAAGAAAAAACTAAAGCTAAAACATAAATAAATATGTACCAGGCAAAGAAAAAACCATATCTACCTATTCTTAGGAGATAGATTTTCCATATGTTGTGGACAAATTATTTATCCGGACATCCACTATTATCAGAAAAAAAAAATTTATAAGCCAAAACAGACATACAAATAAATTTTTCATCCTAAATTTATCCGAGAAAAAAAATATATATAAAATGCCCAAAATTTTATGATCCTTAGGAATGAAAGTCGTTTTTATATGAGAAAAATTCCCGTAAAAATAATGCCCCAAAGTTTTATGATCCTTAGTAATGGAAGTCGTTTTTACATGAGAAGTCCCTTTGTCTTATTCCGGCTCCTGATAAAATTATTGTGGACATACGAGAACAAGAAAATAACCATCAACTCAAATTAGGACATCGTACAATAATTAGGCTGTGTTTGATTGGGCTTTTTTTCCATGGAAAATATTTCCATCACAAATTTTCAACCAATTGTAGTGTTTGATAAATTATATTTTCCATAGAATTATTTTTCAAAAAACTACCATTTTTCATATTTTCTTCTAAAATGGTGGAAAATAAAACTTGTCCAACCCATAGGAAAATATTATTTTCCATGGAAAATAACTATTTCCGTGGAAAATGATGGCAATCAAACACCAAACTAAATTTTCCATGAATTTTTTTTTAAATTCCATGAATTTTTTTTTATAGAAAAATAATTCTATGGAATTAATTTCTTTTCCACATGTTTTCCACCTTGTAACAATTAATTACCAAGACTTCTTCCTACAATTTATAATCAATACGGATCAAATTTCAAAGTATTGTTTTATTTTGATTGGACAATATACCGGGTACTTTGATATAGTTAATTACTTTTATGGCATACTTGAATGCATGGAAGTGGAGGAAGGTGAGAAAGAACATGTCCTTGAGGTGTACATCCTCGAGTTTTATGCACTTTCTGTCTTCCTTTTTTCCTACATATATTTGTATTGAAAAAAAATGGAAGAAAGAGGAGGTAAAAAGTACATTATAAAACTAAGGCTCAATTGCTTCGGTGGTACTCCAAGTTATACCCTATTAACAATAAAGTACCTAATGTATTATTCCTTACTTAAAAGTAACACACGTTATAATTAAGGTGTATCACAGTCCCTGTACCAACTTTTCGTCAAGTTGCTAACGGAAATGGGCTCAATTACTTCGGTAGTACTCCAAGTTATACCCTATTAACAATAAAGTACCTAATGTATTCACAACCGAAATTTTTTCTCTACACGTATTGAAGAAAGAAATTACAATTGTAAGTTACACATTAATAGCAAAAAATAATAATTAATTTATATTAATGTACAAAGAAAAGTATGTTTCACTTACACTAGTAGATAATGGACAACAGTAGAATTTTTGACCTAAGCTCCTAGGTACCTTTGATGTTCGTATTTTACAAAATCCGGCTTCGCAACGACATAACCGAAGTTCATCAGTCCAACACCAAAAATCACATCCTACCTCCTTTGCACATTTTAAAAATTGGCGCCCACGATTCCAAGGTGTATTTGCAGTGAATAATTTGCACAGAGAAGTTCCTTCGCAATAACATGGGATCTTCGCAAGATCCCATTCCATTTCACTTGCTTCATTTGCTGCAATTTTGTCAGCATAAACATTTTAGGATCGGCTCTTCTTTTATTTTAGGGTTTCCACAATAAATTATTGCATGGTTTACACAATAAATTACTTTAGGGTTTCCATAATAATAACTACTGGTTACGGTTTTCCTCTAATGTTGCTCTACTCTACTTCGAGTTTGTCACTCCCCATTCCCAGAATGCATATTTTTATACATGTACAACTCATATATATTTATTTAATATTTATCATGTATTATCCTGTACTTAAATTCCTTTAATTTCATGTTAATTAATTATCTGCATTTTATTTCCTGCAATTTATTCCTGCATTTTATTTCTGCATTTTATTTCCTGCTGTTATTCTCTGCTTTTAGTCTTGCTTTTAGGTTCGGCCTAGGTTGGTTTTTCTCGGGTTCATGGTGGTTCACATGAACCGAACCCCACAAACCCCCACCTACCACCACCCTTCCATTTAAAGCCCCCATACCCTTCTCTCTCCTCATAACTCTCCTTCACCATTACTTCTTCTTCTTCCTCACCACTCTCTTCCACCTACCAGGAGAAGGCAAGTACATCTTGCTTCTCATTCACCCATTTTTATGGTTCATTTGTCTTCCTCTTGTGATTCTAAGAGAGTTTACTACTTAGCATTTTTGATTTCTTTGGCTCGTTTCTTCCAGATCTAAGTTGTTGTATTCTCGGTTGTCCATGGGTTTTGATCCACCAAACTGGCATGTTTTCGGAAATAGATAGTTCATGTTGTAGAGCTTCTCATTCCACACCATTCTGAACCATATGGGAACTTCATTTCTGGCTTGGAACGAAGGCTCCATAAGATTGGAGTTCGGGAGATTTAGTCACGCTCACGTTCTTACGTGCCAGCGTGGATTTTTAGTCACGCACACGTCTTTACGTGTTAGGGTGAATTTTTAGTCACGCACACGTCTTTACGTGTTAGCGCGAATTTTTAGTCACGCTCACGTTCTTACGTGCCAGCGTGAATTTTTAGTCACGCACACGTCTTTACGTGTTAGCGTGAATTTTGAGTCACGCTCACGTTCTTACGTGCCAGCGTAGATTTTTTAGTCACGCACACGTCTTTACGTGTTAGCGTGAATTTTTAGTCACGCACACGACTTTACGTGTTAGCGTGAATTTTTAGTCACGCTCACGTTCTTACATGCCAGCGTGAATTTTTAGTCACGCACACGTCTTTACGTGTTAGCGTGAATTTTGAGTCACGCTCACGTTCTTACGTGCCAGCATGAATTTTTTGTCACGCACACGTCTTTACGTGTTAGCGTGAATTTCTTATCACGCTCACGTTGTGCGTGCGTGAATTTTTTCCACGCTCACTTTGTGCGTGCGTGAATTCCTTATCACGCTTTTTACGCTCATACGCTCACGCTGTGCGTGCGTGAATTACCCTTCACGCTCATGCTGTACGTACCAACGTGAACCACTCTTCACGCTCACGCTGTTTATACGCTCACTCCAACCATCTTCTCTGCCTCATGTTTAGTTCCTTCTGAGTAAAGATGTACCTCAAGACTTTTATGGTCTGTGTACATGTCCATTCGGTCACCATATAAGTAATGCCTCCATAGCTTCAGAGCAAACACTACTGCCGCTAACTCCAAATCATGAGTTGGGTAATTCTTCTCGTGGTCCCGAAGCTGCCTAGATGCATATGCTATCACCTTCCCATGTTGCATAAGGACACATCCAAGTCCTTTACCTGACGCATCACAATATACTGTAAAACCTCCGGGTCCAACTGGCAATGTAAGAATAGGTGCTGATGTCAACTTCTGCTTCAAAGTCTCAAATGATGCCTGACATTCTGCCGACCAAACGAATGGTACATCCTTCCGGGTCAAGCGGGTCATGGATGCTGAAAGCCTTGCAAAGTCTGACACAAACCTTCTATAATATTCTGCCAATCCCAAGAAACTCCGCACATCTGCTACGGTCTTGGGTACTGGCCAACTTTCTACTGCTTCTATCTTCTTGGGATCTACTGCTACTCCTGCTCCTGATATGATGTGACCCAAAAATGAAATATGATCCGACCAAAACTCACACTTGCTGAGCTTGGCATACAACTGGTTCTCTCTCAGAACCTGTAACACTTTCCTGAGGTGGTCTTCATGCTCTCTTCACTAGCAGAGTATACGAGAATGTCGTCGAGAAATACTACGACAAACTGATCTAAGTATGGCATAAAGATGCGATTCATCAAATCCATGAATATTGCTGGAGCATTGGTCAAACCAAACGGCATTACTAAGAATTCATAATGCCCATACTTCGACTTGAATGCTGTCTTGGGGATATCTTCCTTCCGAACCCTCACCTGATGGTACCCTGAACGAAGATCTATCTTGGAGAAAACTCTAGCTTTGCTCAACTGATCAAATAAGTCGTCGATCCTGGGTAATGGGTACTTGTTCTTCACTGTTGCCGCGTTAAGCTTCCTGTAGTCAATGCACAATCTGGATGACCCATCCTTCTTTCCCACAAGTACCACTGGTGGCCCATGGTGACACGCTAGCTTGGATGAACTTCTTCTCCTTCAGTTCCTCTATATGCTGGTATACCTTGGCCTGCTCTGAATCCGCCATTCTGTAAACTTGATCTGATATCGGTTTAGTTCCAGGTGCCAATTCTATACTGAACTCAATATCTCTAACCGGTGGTAGACCTGGGAGTTCTTCAGGAAATACGTCTAGAAACTCTTCAACTACCTTCGGAATCTGAACTTCTTCCATTGCCGTTACTACTCTCTGCTCTTGTTGAGTTGCCCCTGATCTGACTAAGGTGAACTGCTTCATGCCTGGAATATCAAAAGATACACCCCTCTACGACAATCTATTGTCGTATGACTGTCTTTCAGCCAGTCCATGCCTAAGATAATGTCGAAATTTCCAACAGGAAATTCTATCAACCGGACGGATAAGGAATGCCCACAAACTACAACGCTACATGCTAAAATAACTCTACTAACTCATACGAGCCCATTACCAGTGAGTATATTCAACCTCCCTGGCAATGCCTCGAACTCCATTCCTAGTCGTGCCGCAAATTGTGCAGATAAATGAATGGGATGCTCCCGAATCAAACAATGCTACTACGGGATATGAGGCGACGAGAATGTTACCTGCCACAACATCTCCCGATGCCAATGCCTCCTCCAAGGACAGAGTGAATGCTTGCCTTCGACCTCCTTGCTGGTTTCCATGCTGCGGTCTAGCCTGATGTTGTTGCTGGCCCCTTCCTTGATGATGCTGGGGTGGTCTATGCTGGTGTTGCTGCATCGACGGCCCCTGCTGCCGAAACATCTGAGCCTGCGGCATTAAAGGACGCTGTGCCAACGGCCTTACTGCCACCGCTGGTCCTCGATACTGGCCTGCCCCTGGTGCTGGTAGAGCAGGAAACTGTTGCCCTGGTCCTCCTGACCTCGAATTCATAGGACATGTGGTAACCCGATGGTCTGGATTTCCACATATCAGACACAGTCCATTCAATGTCCGACACACATCTCTAGTGTGCCCCATCTTCCCATAATAAGTGCAGCCCACCGGTGTTTGCCATTGATTATAAAAGTACAGAACAATTATCGGAGGACTGAACTTAGACTCACAATACAAACTCGCTTGTACAAAGAAAGCCTAGGGACGAAAACCTAGGTACAGCAATCTAAGTACAATTGTTTATTTTAGATTCTGGAGGGTGACGATAGAGGCTCGGGAAGGCGACGGCAGCCCTGCCTTACTCCTTGGACGATCGGTATGCAGCCTTGGCTCCTTGTGAAAAGATGGTTGGCGTTGACGAAGAAGTGCTCTTTTTGCTCCTCTGTTGCTCTCCTGGCTTCTCTCTCTCTCTCTGTGTATCTCTCTCTGACTCTGTATATTTTATCTTTTTGTTGCCGGTTTTTGTGCAAAGAAATGATGCTGGCTATTTATAAGAGTGGGGTATGATCATTAGGGTTTGCTAATGATCATTTGTTTGGAATGTCGGCGCTCCCTCAATCTATCTGAACCCTTGATCCTGATTGTAATGAATCTCGGCCATTAATGAGGATAGCACCGAATCTTGTGAGCAATTAATATTAACTACTTTAAATCTCCATGATGGATTCTACCAATATTCGATTGCTCGCACGTGTCCCGTTGGCTTGATGATAAATGATATGCCTTGATCTCAGTAGTTATGATGACGATGTCAAAATATTTGTTGAGATTCGGTCAAATCATTGATTGATCCGATGCCACGTGTTTTGATTGTGGGTCCTGCCAGAGCCGCATAGGATGGGCAACACTTGAACCGCAGGGAGATACTCTTCGTGAACCGCATAGGACAATGCTTCATCGAACCGCAGGGAACGAACTCTCAATGAGCCGCATATGTATAGTCTTTGCGAGCCGCATGAGCTAGCGTTGTATTGAGCCGCAGGGGCTGAGCTCTCAGTGGGCCGCATATGGCTGATTTTTGCTAGTCAGATAGGGTGACTTCTCAGTGAGCCGCATGAAGCTGTTCTCTATTTAAGCCGCATAAGATTTGCCACGTGGCAACCTAGGATTTCTGACGGATCGGGTCAGAGATCTTCTTTTTTCCCGAAGAGTCTGTCATTATGGCAGAGCCATTATGACACTTTATGCCAGAGTCGCCACAGTCGTCAAATCGTGTCAGAGCATTAAATGAGGCCACTATTCAAAGGGCCAGCTGTAGGGAAGGATCACAGGGGACATGTGGCATCGATCGAGCCGCATATTCCTACTGAACCGCATACACTCTCGAGCCGCATGAGACGGAGAGTCTTCCTTTGAACTGTATAAGACAGCTCCTATGAGCCGCATGGGCTTCGTATCCGGAGCCGCATGGACCATTATTCTGATATTTTCCATGCTTCTACAGGACCCCCTTCAAAGTTTTCAATTTGCAAAATTGAACACTTTGAATAAGAAGCATGGTCCGTTCATGCCGCTAAGTGTCCCAGCGCATAGATTCATCTGTCCGCATAGGCTCTTTGCCACGTATCCTGACTACGTGTGCAAATCTTCATTAAATGCTCTTGATTCGTTTTGATTTAACGCCACCTTTTGGGGGAGGATCCCAAGGGTCGGTTTTGCCTTGACCGAAGAAGCATTTTTACCTTTGTCTTTTGAATCAGTGCTAATCCGAGGCACAATTCGAGACGTCTGTTCGTTTCGGGTCTCTTTCGCCTATAAATAAGAGTCGTTTAGTCTCTTGGGGGTTTCTTTACCTTCTCTCTTTGCTCGAATTCTCTGTCGCCGACTTTGCTCTTCGTCTTCCTTCATCGATCGACAATGGCTCCCAAGAAGGCTACTGCTGCTACGGCAAGAAGGCCGCTCATCTTCTGCGGCAGCGAAGGGTAAGAAGGCCGCGTCTTCATCGATTGCGACGACGAACATGGCGGCTCCTCCGCCGGCTGACGTGCCTGCTTTTCACCCCGACGTCCACCGCCTATTGCTGGTAGGATTCCTTAATATGAACCGCCATGGCTACGCCGCATATTTTATGCGCGAGCCTATATTCCAAAGCATACTGTGTGTCCGACTCATGCTCGGGCCGCATGGGGTATGACCCAGGTTTGAGCCGCATGAAAGTGGTTGCATAACTTTTTTATCAAGACCGCATAAGCTCATCAGGATTTGGACCGTACGAGCTCTTTCAAACTGAGCCGTTCAAGCACATTTCGAACCGAACCGCATAAGCTCATCCTCGCTGGACCGCATAAGCTCATCCTCGCAGGGCCGCATAAGCTTTTTCGAGAATAAGCTTATTCAAATCGGACCATATTCGCATACACTCCCTTCGAACCGCATAAATTCTCCGCAATGAGCCGCATGAGTTCTTTTGAACGGAACCGCATAAGCTTATTCGCACTGGACCGCAGGGGCTCTTTCAAACTGAGCCGCATAAGCCCATTTAGACTGATCTGTACAAACCTTCTTAAACCGAGCCGCATGAGGCTATACTGAGCCGCATAAGCAGCATCATGTAGTTTTGTGTTTCAGCTATCTTTTTGACTTGTTTCTTTTGCCTCTTCTTCAGTGAATCTGCCCGTGAATCCTGCGGGGGAACTTATGGTAGGCTCCCGTCAGTTTGCCTCGGGCGTACATCGGGATGACTTAGTTCGTCAAGTGTCCGAACAGCTACTTGTTGACGAACCTTTGGAGCGACTAAATGCTATCAGGGTTCAATCTTTTCAATTCTTGGTGATATGATGAGCTGGGCAGTCTGATGGGAAGTATCTGAAATCGGTTTTCCTCTTTGGGGATGCGTTGGTCATAGAAAACTCCCGAGTGCTGGATGTTTCCGAGAGTTGGGATTTTGACCTGGACGGGATGCCAATTCACATCCCTATTATGAAGCGTCATTTCCCTTTTGAGTGGTTCAATATGATCGTTCTGGATAGGCAGATGCCGGACACCCTCACTCCAACCCGACCGGGGATGTTTGTCGGTAACATCCGTTATAACAGAGCCACTGGGTCAGTGCGCGGTCAAAGATCCGGCCAGTCGGTCCGTGATGGGGTTAGTTCCGGGTACCTTCATCAACACTCCCCTAACTTTTCATTCTCCAGGCTGATATCTTCCTGAGTCAGCTTGCTCGCAAAGGGTCCTATCCTATTGGCAGGTTGGTACTGCCGAGCTGGTTGCACCCCATTCCCCCGTGGGCTAATCTGACCTCATGGATTCTGCGGAAGTTCGAAGAGTTTTTGCGGGGAGTCAACCTTTATGACGCTATCCGGGGTACCAGCCACGGGTTGCCCGTTAATAAGCCACTGTTCATGGCCCTTCTGGAGATGTACAATCATCGGACGGGGACCTTTTTCACCCCTGTTGGAGAATTGGGGCTCGCTCTTCACGAGATGTATGCTGTCTCCAAGCTCCCCTGGGGGGATGAACCCTTCGAAGTGTACACTCCGACGAATGAGGAGCTCCAAGATTTGGATCGACGATTCCCCAGTTTCGTCGCCGTGTATCAAGAACTATTATGCCATCATAGCACCTGTCACCGGACGACTATCCAGAAAAATGACAGCTCGGAAGGGGACTCTCCCCATACTAAATCTTGGGTCGCGTACCTTTTCAAGTTTAGCGCGGCTGGCCGGGTTACTTCCCGAGATCGTTTAACTCCTAGGGAAGTAGAGGCCTTGGTGTCGACCGCTAAGAGGTCGAAGTCTAAAAGTGACAGGTTCGGGAGCCAGATTGACTCCTTCAGCTACTTTTGTTATGGTACCCGGCGGTTGTCAGAGAAGGCACTTTTGGCCGGGTTTCTAATGGTATGGGCGCAACTGCGTGGTCTCAGGAGGGGCAGGTTCTATTGAGAGGATCAGTCGCCACTTCATTCTTCCTGTGAAGTTGGCCTTTGGGGTCAGGCTGGCTCTTCTTCCTGCCATGGTGTGCAGTATTCAGCATGGTCTCCGCGCCTTCTCGTCCAAGGTCATTGCTCGTGACGTGGCAATGGATTTTGAACGTGTAGAATTGCCTTATCATTACTTGCTGGGATGGCTATTGCTGCATTATCAGTCCTTGATGAGGCCTGGGACGGGAGATGGCGTTACAGATGACGACGCTTTTCAAGTATCACCACCAGCCTTGGGAATGTAGTACCATGCCGGCGTGTCGGAGGATGCTGGCGAGGGTGGACGGGTACAATTTCTTCGTGTCCGTTCCTCGTTTCACTGATCAAGAGGTGAGGAGTGTTCATGTTGATGGGGTTGGACCTCCTATTTCTTGCCTGAAAAGATGCGTTTCTGGCTGCGTAATATTCGCCGGCGCATCTAGTTTACCGGAATCGCAACACTGTGTATTTGGAGCCCTACTTGCCTAGTAGGTTTGCCCGTCAATTTGGGTATAGTCAGCTATTCCTCGGGCGCCCCAGTTCTCACCTGGGATTTGAAGGTAGCATTCTTGACGGTATTAGGGCATGGAGCTACTATGACACCTGTCATACTCGGACTAGCTTCTTGGTTCCTGCCGCAAACGTGATAGGGGAAATCCTGCATATGGCGGCCCTATATCATGTTACGGCGAATCCTCCTCCCTCGATTTTGACTCGAGGACTAGCTTCATTGTGGGCACTCGCCTGGCGGAGAAGGCTACGACGTCGAGGGCCAAGAAGAAAGGGACGAATAGAGTTCCTTCGCCCGATTCCGAGTCCTTCGACACAATTGAGGAAGACAACGAACGGGACGACGAAGACTCCCTTTCTTCGGATGACGAGGCAATGGCGGATCAGTCTCCCGTCATGGCAGGTGACATGATGACGGATCAACCGTCGGCTGTATTTGATGAAGCAGTGGACCAGTTACCATCTGTGTCGGAGGTGGTACGGGTAGATCTACCGCCCGTCATGCCTGGTCCCTCACGTAAGCGAGGCAGGCGTGAGTCTACTGGCGGAGGGGTAACTTTTTCTGTAAAGAGAGCGGCGGTCGGTCCCCGTAGACTGCTTATTACGGAGAAGGGTGAGGATGTAGACGGCATTCCGGAGGTAAGTCGGAGCCTTCCTTTGTTGTAGTTTCCTTCTTTTCTGAAGATATGACTCAATTACTTTTCTTTGTAGATGTCTGGTGAATCGTCCTTTCCTGAACCGTCATTTCCTTGGAGCTGATCCGGCCCTTGCTGCTTTGATTAGCGGCGTGTGCGCCGCGATCCTTTCTGCAGGTGCTCTCTCAGCGGTGGCTGGAAGCTCCCAGGTTGCTGAAACCTCGGCCCGGGGTGACGAAGGTTTCCTTGGACCCGTCCCTGAAACGCCAATTTTCAGCAATGCGCTGATCTCGGTGTGCCCCCTCCCGAGGATGCAAGGGCGGAGGAGTCTATTGTACCTGACTCGGAGGCTGTTGGTGAAGGGGCTATGGTGGCTGCAGGCGAGTCTCGGCCTTCACACTCCTCCACTGGTAAGATAAGCCAGATATTGACTAGTGAGGGGGCTTATTTGCTCTATCAATATCCTCCGGGTCAAATCGATTCATGGTTGCCTTGGCCCTGCAGGTCCTGACCCTTTACTTCCGCGTGGATGTTCTTGGGGAAGGCTCGTCTGCCGTGATACGGGAGGAAGGAGCGTTCCCTTCCTTTGCCGTCTCACGTCGAGGAGCCTCCTGCCAGCTCTGGGCCGATGGGAATGGGGTTGGCGATGGTCTGCCTCATCCTCTACAGATTATACGGCTCCGGAGGCCGACCTCTCGACCCTGCCGAGTATTCAAGTTTTGCAGGCTGCCGAAGAGGAGTTGGCCGCTGTTCAAGCGTCCTTTCGTGCGGAGCTGGTTTCTCTCGTAGCAGGAGCGGCGGATTCTGTTGCGTCTTCTTCGGTGCTGCCAGCCACGCTCCCGTTGACACCGGCCTCCACGGAGACTCTGAACGAGGCGACGCAGGACGTGGTAGACAGCTTCTATCGTCATTTGACAAGGGGCGTAGACGCTGCCATAGGACGGGGGACCCCATTTTCTCTATATCTTCAGTGCGCTCGGGGTCAAATTGCGACCTTGAAGTCCCTTCCTGGGGGTGGGATTGGCTGCACTGCTGGAGCCTAAGCTGACGGAAGCTGATCAGCTTGTGACCCAGCTACTGGCGATACGACAGGCGGGCTTGCCTGCTGCGATCGAGCGGGAGCGGGCTTCCTCATTGCTGCTCGGGATCGGATTAAGCTAGCCCGAGATACTGCTGGGCCAGTTGTACGGGGGGACCTTGATAAGTTCTCCGCTTCGTATGACCAGCTGGGTCGCAGGAGTCAGGCTTGCCGTGCTCGGGAAGAGTCCGCTTCTCGTGGAATTGCTGATACGAAGGAGCGGATTCTTGGACTCCAGAGGCAACTGGCCTTCTTAGAATCAGAGCTGGAGGCTGCTCAGGCGGAGCGAGTCGATCGTTCGGGAGGCCGAGAAGGTTTCCCGATCTTCCGAAACCTGGAGCGGGCCTTTAAGAAATTTGAAGATAACTGGCAGGCTCACGCTCATCTGGAGGATGAGGCGGTGCTGACCCGCGAGGCAGAGCGTCGAGCCTCCCAGAGGTTTGAGCGGTCGGTTTTTGCTGACAGACCGTCTCAGGGCGTTATGTGCCCCAGAGCAGTGATCAGCCGTCTGTTTTCTTTGTTTTCTTTCTTCTTTTTTGTAAGGGATGTGATCCCCAAATGATGTAGTACGTTGAATTTTGAATAAATGAGCCTGTTTCAACTCATCATCTTTTCTTGTACTTGTGGCGTCTGTGGAATTTGGACTTGCTGGGGGATTTATTTGTGGACCTGTTATCCTAGGCGTACCTTGGTTTTAGGTACGGATAACAAGTTTGGACAGGATGTCCGAACAGCCGTGGCAAAGTGGTCATGGATGTTCTCGGTGCTTTAAAAAAAGGAATGCCGTAGAGCAGCTGGGCTCCCGGGGCATGGTGGGTAGTGGATTTATGCTAAGAAGCTTAGCAAAGGAATGTTTGTGGACCTATTATCCTTGGCGTACCCTGGTTCGGGATACAGATAATAGGGTGAAAGGAAAACCAACATATTTGCTCAGAGGTCATGAGGACATGGCAAGCATGAGGGTTTTACCGTGGAACCTTCCTGCTCAGAGGTAATGAGGACATGGCAGGGGAGGTTTCACGAAGATATTCGTGGTCAACAGCGGACATTTGTGGACCTATTATCCTTGTCGTACTCCGGTTGTGGGTACAGATAATAGGTCGAAAGGAGACCGACATACTTGCTCAGAGGTAATGTGGACATGGCAAGCATGAAGGGTTTCGACGGAGCCTTCCACTCAGAGGTAATGATGACATGGCAGGAGTGGGCTCAATGAAGAGGGAGTACATAGAACGACTCAGAGGTAGGAGAACGTGGAGGTTCTATGTGAGGGGCGGTTTGTTTTGGTGGAAGTGAAAACGATTCAGAGGTAATGAGGACATGTCCGTTTTCGGAAATTTGTGGATCGATTACCCTTTTTGTGCACTGGGAGTGCGGGTATTGGATCATGAGGGAGGATCTCTTCCAGGAAGAAAGTTCAGAGGTAATCATACGTGACTTACTATCTGAAAGAGTGACCGAAATGTGAGTTCAGAGGCACCAGCGGGTACATAACTCGGTAAATTAACATATTGAGAAAGTGGGAGTCCAGCGGCACCAGCGGGTACATGACTCGATAATCTAAAGGGGATGTAGGGGTGAGTTCAGGGGCACCAGCAGGTACATGACTCGATGATCTTGAAATGTTGTGGGTGTGAGTTCAGTGGTACCAGCCGGTACATGACTCGATAATCTGAAATGCTGAGGGTGTGAGTTCAGTGGTACCAGCGGGTACATGACTCAAGGACTTGTAGCGAATGTCGTTTAGACATAATATTTCTTCAGGAACTTGCCGTTGACGGGCAGCATGAGCAAGTCTCCGTTTTGCTTTGCAAGGCGGTAAGCACCGTTGGAGAATACCGTCTCAATGATAAATGGGCCCTCCCACTTTGGCTGGAATTTGCCGGCGGTCTTGTGAGTCATGACCATTGGCCTCCGGACTGCCAAGACGAGATCGCCTACCTGGAATGTTCTAATTTTGACCTTCTTGTTGAAGGCTCCTGAGATGCGTGCTTGGTATAGCTCGATCCTTTGCTGAGCTAGGAGGCGCTTTTCATCTAAGGCCTCTAACTCTTGCAGTCGACGTCGGTAGTTATCATCGGTTGTCAATTGGTGTGTGAGGGCGACACGTAGTGAGGGGATCTGTGTCTCCAAGGGGAGTACTGCCTCACTCCGTATACCAGGGAGAATGGCGTTTTCGGTGGCTGTTCGGACCGTGGTGCGATAAGCCCATAAGCACTCGAGCGAGTCGTTCCAGTCATTTGTTGGAGGAGACAAACTTCTTGAGCAGTTTGATGATTGTTTTGTTGAACGCCTCTGCTAACCCATTTGCTGTCGGGTTGTACGCGTCGAGGCGATATTCTGAATACGGTGCTTATCGCAAAACCGATAGAATGCGTGGCTTGTAAACTGCGGACCATTATCATGGATGATCCTTCGGGGCAGTCCAAAGCGGTAGATGACGTGGTGTTTAAGGAAGCTGATCACGTTTGAAGTCTTGACTTCTGCGAGTGGGACAGCTTCCGCCCATTTAGAGAAGTAATCAGTGATCGCAAGTATGAAGCGATGTCCTCGGGAGGAAGGTGGGGTGATTGGACCAATGATATCCATTCCCCATGCTTCGAATGGCCAGGACGCCACTGTCGGATGTAAAAATTCGGAGGGTTGGTGGGATGAAGTCCGCATGGACTTGGCAAGCTTTGCACTTTCTAGCATAATCTATCGCGTCTGCCACCATTGTGGGCCAATAGTAGCCCATTCGGCGAAGGCGGTCTTGCAGTTTCGGGCGGGCTGGTGGGCCCAAACACGTCATGGGCTTCTCGTACGGCTTCTTTGGCTTCGCGTTTGACAGACACCGAAGCAGTAATCCGTCGTAGGAGCGGCGATACAGCATTTTCGTCTCTGTATCGTAGAAGAATCTGAGGGAACGCCTTCTGATGGAAGTAGCTTCCTTTGGGTTCTCAGGCAGGATGTCGTAGACGACGAAGTCGACGAATGGTTGTCTCCAATCTGGGGCGTCATCGATGTCTGTGCGGAATAACTTGCGACGAATTGTACATTGTTTTTGGGACAGACCAGTTCATGGCCTATCACTTCCACTGATTGCCGATCATAATTCGGAACTGCTAGGGAAGCGGCGAGACCAGCTAGGGCATCGGCTTCAATATTTCGGAGTCTGGGGACGTGCTCGATGAAGAACCCTCAAATGCCGAGATGATTAATCGCTATTTGATGATAAGGGATCATGTCTTCATGGCGGACCTCGTACGAACCCCGGATCTGATTGACGATTAGTTGGGAATCGCCGTATGCTTCAAGGTATTCTACCCCCAGCTCTTGCAAGTTGGAGGCCAATGACCAGAGCGTTGTACTCGGCCACATTGTTAGAGCAGGGTTCAGTGAGGGAATAAGCACGGTTAATCACCAATCCGGAAGGAGAGATTAGTACTACTCCGACTCCGACGACTATATTGCCTTTAGGTCCGGTCCTCGAAGCGTCGAAGAACATTCGCCATATATTTTCGTGGGAGGTTGTATGCGAGTCGGCGACCTCATCTGGGATCTCTTCGTATATCCTGGAGGACTCCGAGCCTGGGTGGGCTGCCAAGAAATCTGCCAGGGCTTGACCTTTGACTGCCTTTTGGGGGACGAAGATCATATGATAAGGGGACAGCAGTATTGCCCATGTAGCGAGGCGAGAGCTGAGTGCCCTGGTTTAGTCATGAGGACCCTGAGAGGGTTAACTCGTGAGATCACATGTATCGTTTGTCCGATGACATAGTGCCGCATTTTCTGAATGGCGAACACCAGAGCGAGGCATTCCTTCTCCACAGCGGTGTATCGGTGCTCTGGTCCAATCATCATTCGGCTGAGGTAATATATGGCCTGTTCATGGCCTGTATCGTTATTCTGTGCCAGCAGAGCACCGAGGAGTGTTCCATTGCTCGTACATAGAGCAGAATGGTTTTCCAGGGACTGGGGCTACCAAGACCGGAGGATTTGACAGATATTCTTTGATGCTATCGAAAGCACGCTGGCATTCTTGTCCCATACGAATGAGACTCCTTTCTTCATGAGGTGCGTAAATGGTCGGCATCGCCCGGAGAGGTTGGAAATGAACCTTCTGATGTAAGCTAGCCTTCCCTGAAGGCCTCTGAGTTCGCGAAGATTTCTCGGGGGACCCATCTCCATGATTGCTTTTGTCTTCTCGGGGTCTACATGGATACCCTTTGCAGTGATGATGAAGCCTAAGAACTTCCCGCTAGATACGCCCAGGAAGGACTTCGTAGGGTTCATCTTCAAATTGTGCGTCCGCATAGGTCGAATACCGTCCTTAGATCCTGCAGATGGTCCTTTGCTACGGCTCTTGACGGCTATATCATCAACAGAGCACTCCACCGTCTTGCGTAAGTGGTCTCTGAAGATGATGCATAGCTCTTTGATATGTGGCGCCAGCATTCTTTAAACGAAAGGCATGACTGTGTAGCAGTACGTGCCAATCGGTGTTCGGAATGATGTATGCTTTTCGTCGTCGGGAGACATCTTGATTTGGTTGTATCCCGAGAAGCCATCCATGAATGACATGCGCTCAAAGCCGCAGGTATTGTCGATCATGATGTCTGTGATAGAAGGGGGAATTCATCTTTGGGGCATGCCTCGTTCAGATTACGGAAGTCGATACAGATTCGAATTTTCCCATTCTTTTGAGGACAGGTACTATATTGGCGACCCAATCGGGATGTTGCTCCTCACGAATGAAGCCGCTGGCTATTAGTTTGTTGACTTCAGCTTCGATGTCCATGATGCCTGGGCGGAAGCGTCGCTGTTGTTGTTTGACTGGCTTCGCATCTGGCCGAATATTGAGTTTATGAAGAGCGTGTCAGGATTTAACCCTGGCATGTCTTCATAGCTCCAGGCGAACACATCAATGTACTCCCTGACAAGTTCTAACAGCGACTCCCGTTCTTCGTTGGTTAGGCTTTCACTGATGAAGATCGGTTTTGGAGAAGATTCGCTGCCGAGATCCACTTGTATGACCTTATCTTCAGTAGGAGGTTCTCTCAGTTCGAATCGATTTTCCTATTGCGCGTCTAATTGCTGGGCCCATGGCTCTAGCTCGAGGATTTCGGGGATGTCTTCGTCTTCTCGTAAGCGTCGGCGAACGTCATGTTGACTGACATGACTTGTCTGAACACATCTCCGATGCTGGTATCTGAGTCGAAAGTTGGTAATCCGGTTGAATGTGACTGCCAGTCGCATTCTTCATCTAAACTTTCCGGGGTCGTAGTAGGCGTTACATACCCCAACCACATCGAGTTTTGTTATAGTTCGTGGTTTGCCCGCCGGGACTGGCGGCTTCAAAGGTAATCGTCGCCCAGTGCCATAGTTCAATCCTGGCGTAGTCTCTAGATCATACCCCTATTTCTGCATGAGATATTTGGATTGAGGGCTATAGAGATACAGAGGCAGTCTCCCGGCATCTGACCCGAGGTCGTCTTCTTCTATGGTGCGGGGATGAGGGGTTCGTCCGGCCGAAGATGACTGGATGATCTCTCCCTTGTGTATTCGGTAGGCTCTTCTACTGGAGTAAGCTGGATTGCGGTGTACACATTTGTCACCTGTGTGTGTAGGTGAGCGCCTATGCCGTGTTCCATAGCATACATCGTATATAGCTTATTGAGCTCGGTGTAGTTCAAAGATAACCCTTTATTGATGAAGTAAGGTATCTTTTCTAGGGGGATTACATCATCAGCAGAGGGGACATTAGTGTGGGCGGCCACATACTTGGCTAGCTCCGGTTCCTCTTCGACTACCCCCTGTGTGAACGAAGACTGAGAGGACGACCTAGGAAGCTTGATCGTCAGTGGTCCAGTTATGGAGCAGAGCGTGGAGTCGTTGGCAGACTGGCGACCCCCAGTTTGGCATTCGATGTGGAGCGAGGAGTGGCTGGTTCGCTGGAAGAGTCAGACCTTGCATCGAAGCGACAACCTTTCTTGGGAAGGCGTATTGTCAATGGCCTGTCCGAGGGGTTGAGCTTCCTGTTTGTGGTTGACTGACTCTTGGTGACCTAATTGTTAGTGGCTCCGTTGTGGGTCTCGACACTTGGCCGGATCCGGCAGCCGAATTGTCATCTGCTTCTTGCGCCGAGAGGCTGATCGCGTCCGCAGAGTGGCGGTGAGGGGTGCAGACTTGCCCGGTTTGCGAGCTTGGAGGTGGATCGTCAGGGGTCCTTCTGATCCCGTGGCTGTCTCAGTATGAGCTTGTGCATCTCCTTCATCCAGGTGCCTCTTCGACTTTTCGTATAAACAGGAGTCCGAGTAGTAAGATTCGACCCCTTTGAAGGGATCGATGTCAGCAAACTCTGTCTTCACGAAGCCGTGTTTGTCGACATATTTGAAGCACTGGTGTAGCGTGGAAGGCACGATCATATAATCGTGTATCCATGGGCCCAAGAGGATGTTGTAAGAAGTGTCTGCATCTATGACGTAGCAGGTGACCTCGGATTGGAGATCGCCAATCTGACACTTCAGACGAATCTTCCCGATAGGGTAGCTCCTGCCCGAATTGAAACCGCTGATGGCGGTGCTTGTAGGTGTTAGGTGATGCATTGGGATACGGAGATGATGTAGCAGACCTTTCGGGATGATGCTTATGGAAGAGCCAGGATCAATGTGCATCCGATCCACCTTACGTCGCCGATGTATCCCGTATAGTATAGCGGGCGATCATGTAGGTTGGTTTTGATGAGCATATCCTGCGGAGTGAAGACGATGTTGGGCATTGCTCCCGTGCAGGCACTATCTTGGAGATCCACGGGTGAGTCCTCCCCAGTGAGGTTAGATTAAGCGAGATAGGTATCATCATTTGGAGTGCTTCGCTCAGCAATACGAACGTCCTTGGAGAGCCTTAGGAGTTCATATAATGACAATTTGGCCGGAGTGTTAGCCAATTGTGCTAAGATGTCAAAGTTGTAGGGCCTCTCTAGCCCTTGGGCTGCGTCCTTTCGGAGAGATTTGTCGAAGCGAGTCTCCTTCGGCCTAGGCTTGTCGGTCGTCGAAGGCTGAGCCGGTCCCAGAGCATCAGTTGCAATGGGTTGATGATTTTAGCTGGACTATCAACCAAGGTTGGGATTGCGTTCCGGACCCGTGACGACAGCTGTAGCTTCCTCGTTGCCTGCTGAAACTGTGCGGCAGGTCTTGATTTTTCTACTCTTTTTGTTGGTGGAAGATGGTGTGGGCCGAGTCACTTCTGACACCAAGTCTGGATGGACCCACATGACCTCCTCGTGAGATGGTGAGAGGTACTAGACCAGCAGCTTGTTCTCGGGGCGGAGGAAGATTGGTAATCTCCATTGTCGCAAGAGGGACGGGGATTACCCGTCTTGAGTCTCCGTCGGAGGGAAGTTGCCGAACTGTACGGACACCATATTAGCTACTACGGTTACCTCTTCGAAGTCGATGGCCAGAGCATTTGAATCGATGAGGCTTTGGATGTACCGTTTTAATTGGTAGCAGTCATGCGTAGCGTGGTGTACATAACGGTGGTAATGGCAGAACTTGGGTTATCCAGATCAGCCGGCCGAGGCTCCCGCCTTGGTGGAGGAAGCTGAATTCTACCTCCTTGTATGAGCATGTCTAAGATAGGCTTGACGTGGCCGTTCGAAGGAGTAAGTGATCTGAGGCCATTGCTTGTCTGCTGGCTGTGGCTCGGGCTTCTGGGCCGTGTCGGCCACCATAGCCTGTTTTCTCTTGCTGTCCCGATTGCTGGAGGGGTTACCCCCATTATCGTTGTTGAGACGCTTGCCCTTGTTTTCTCCTTCTGAGATGTACAACCCCAGTTGGCGGGCCTTCTTCAGTCGTTCTTCAGCGCTTGTGGTGATGATGAACGCCTTCCATCTTTGAATTGACTCTCGCCCATCCAGAGACTGATCGTTGGAAGCAGTCTTTTTGCAGATTTCAATCAAAGAAGAATCCGGATTTTCGGAAGGCAGCTTCATGGCGGTCTGGCAGAACCGCTCAATGTAGTTCCTTGTTAACTCCTTCTCCCCTTGGACGACGTCCATGAGAGTGGACATAGTGACGTCTTGTCCTACTTCATAGAACCGTTCCAAGAACATGCGCTTGAAGCCGGCGAAGGAATGGATGCAGTTGTCCGGTAGATTGCGGTACCAATCGAAGGCGACTCCTTCTAATGCTCCAATGAATAACCGTGTGAGGATCGCATCTTCATAGGGCAGATGGTCGGTGGTGACCTCAAAGTAAGTGATGTATCGACTTGCTGAGGTTTTGTCATCATACGGGTTTGAACGGCTTATATCTTGGTGGGAATGGAACATCCCTCCACTCAGCAGGGTATGGTTGCCGTATTCTGAGGCCTTGAGCGTTTTCTCGGGCATGAAACATGGCATGGAGCTCCTGGACCTCTCTTCTTATTTCTCGGGTCTCATCTGTCGCGGTGGGGGTTGTTATTTCGGGAGGATTATTGCCCTGGTTTGGTGCCGTTGAGTTCGAATCTACATTGACCGCGGGGCCCGTGTTTATTTGACCAGGCACTCCTCCTTGTAGAGTGGGCAGGGCCACTTTAATCTCGTCTACAGACTTGACCAAAGCAAGTAATATGGCTTCGAGACTGTCGATGCGCTGGCGATCGCTGGAACCACCTTGGTCGCTGTCCGCCATAAACACCGTTCTTACGTGAGGAGTGACGGAAGGAACGGTGGAGGATGTGCCCTCTGAGTCGTACCCATGTACCGAGAAGTCATCGGGATAGGTGGGAATGTTCTCTTCGGGCTCGGACTCGGAGGGAATGGTATCCCCGCTTCGGAGCTTGCCTTGTCTTGAGAGTTACGGATGTCCTCGGGGACATCAGCGTCCGTTGCTCCTGATGGAAGAGTTGTTTGTGCGGACTCGGTTCCCTGGAACATCGGATTGTTGCGGATGTTCGGAGGAGTGCTACCCCCAGCTCCTTCAACCTCCAGCGATGTGGATGATAAATTTCCTATCGAGGTAAATTTTGTCTTTGAACGGGTGTGTTGGAATACACCAGTGGAGGGCAACTGTTTAGACGACAGTTTCTTAGTTGTAATGGTTGATATCTTCGGACTGGAGACGCTCGTTTTCTTCCTCCTCTCTTCGGCGGGAACTTTTTGAGCAGAATTGCAGGAGACAACAGGAGGTGCCTCATCTTCTGAGTTCGGGTGCTATAACCTTTGGAAGGCGGATGGCCGAGCTTCCGTCATTGCCGCATTGTTGCAGCAGCAATTGACGATGATTTGGGTGCAGCGATATCCAAGCGAGGACTCTTTGCACACCAACACTCCTTCTCTTTCCTTGCGTTTGTGGAGGATCATTTCTCGCAGGTCAGAGGAACCACTCTGTCTGTTTGCTGCGGGGGGCTGGACTTGAGCAGTTGTATACAACTTTCCATCCGAGGCCCGTGTGATAGTCAACGGGACGCTCCGATAGTCAGAGGTTGGGACAGCTGACTGGGCTCGATGAGCCCGCGCTGTCCTAGACTTCCTCCTTCTAGCACTTGTGGGTGCGTAATAGGAGGAGTCCAAGTTGAATGCCACAGAGTCTGGTTTATCATACAGAGAATCATCAGGGTCCGGACCGTATGAGAGACGGTCGAAGACCGATCGAGAGAAGCATGGAACGGACGTTATGCGGCTAGAGTTGGGTACCGTGCAGGCTGTCTGCATGCGATCATCTTCTGCTATCGGATGAGTTGTCTTTGGGCGTCTAGGAGTCACGACCGTGCAGGCTGAACGCATGCGGTTGGCAATAGTGGCCGTATGGGTTTTCTGCAAGCGACTGACTCCTGTAGCCTCATGTGTTTCATCCATGTGATTGGCGACCGTAGCTGCATAAACTATGCGGCTGCCAGATGTGACCGCCTGATTCTTCTTCATGCGGCTAACGACTGTGGCCGCATGGGCTTTGTCCATACGGCTAGCGGATGTGGTCGCATGAGCCTTTTTCACTTAGCACCCCTATGCGGCTCAATTCGCGTAGAGTTCCTCTTGCCCCTGCAAGTCCAGCAACATAGTATTTTCTTCTGTCGGACTTGGGGACAGCAGAGTTGTCTACGGTTTGAAATGGGGCCGCAGAAGAGTCCTTCTCGCCGTCTTGAGCAACAGAGGGTACACCGTTGGGGGCTTGGGGAGGAGCAAATGATTTTGGCCTCCACTCTCTGCGAGCCTTTGTCGTGCGGGTGTGCTTCTGGACCGGGCCAGCGCTTCCTTCGGAGAGCATCTCTTCAAACGCTTGTTGGTCGAAGCGGACGACCATCTTTTGTTGCATGGAGCCAAGTTTGGCTGCATCCGATTGTGTCACCAACTCCTCAGCCGTGGAAAGTTAGTCACCAGCAGAGTCGCCATCGTGTTTGCCATTGATTGTAAAAGTACAGAACAAATATCGGAGGACTGAACTTAGACTCACAATACAAACTCGCTTGTACAAAGAAAGCCTAGGGACGAAAACCTAGGTACAGCAATCTAAGTACAATTGTTTATTTTAGATTCTGGGGGGTGACGATAGAGGCTCGGGAAGGCGACGGCAGCCCTGCCTTACTCCTTGGACGATCGGTATGCAGCCTTGGCTCCTTGTGAAAAGATGGTTGGCGTTGACGAAGAAGTGCTCTTTTTGCTCCTCTGTTGCTCTCCTGGCTTCTCTCTCTCTCTGTGTATTCTCTCTGACTCTGTATATTTTTATTCTTTTGTTGCCGGTCCTTGTGCAAAGAAATGATGCTGGCTATTTATAAGAGTAGGGTATGATCATTAGAGTTTGCTAATGATCATTTGTTTGGAATGTCGACGCTCCCTCAATCTATCTGAACCCTTGATCCTGATTGTAATGAATCTCGACCATTAATGAGGATAGCACCGAATCTTGTGAGCAATTAATGTTAACTGCTTTAAATCTCCATGATAGATTCTACCAATATCCGATTGCTCGCCACGTGTCCCGTTGGCTTGATGATAAATGATATGCCTTGATCTCAGTAGTTATGATGACGATGTCAAATATATTTGTTGAGATTCGGTCAAATCATTGATTGATCCGATGCCACGTATTTTGATTGTGGGTCCTGCCAGAGCCGCATAGGATGGGCAACACTTGAACCGCAGGGAGATACTCTTCGTGAACCGCATAGGACAATGCTTCATCGAACCGCAGGGAACGAACTCTCAATGAGCCGCATATGCATAGTCTTTGCGAGCCGCATGAGCTAGCGTTGTATTGAGCCGCAGGGGCTGAGCTCTCAGTGGGCCGCATATGGCTGATTTCTGCTAGTCAGATAGGGTGACTTCTCAGTGAGCCGCATGAAGCTGTTCTCTATTTAAGCCACATGAGATTTGCCACATGACAACCTAGGATTTCTGACGGATCGGGTCAGAGATCTTCTTTTTTCCCGAAGAGTCTGTCATTATGGCAGAGCCATTATGACACTTTATGCCAGAGCCGCCACAGTCGTCAAATCGTGTCAGAGCATTAAATGAGGCCACTATTCAAAGGGCCAGCTGTAGGGAAGGATCACAGGAGGACACGTGGCATCGATCGAGCCGCAATTCCTACTGAACCGCATACACTCTCGAGCCGCATGAGACGGAGAGTCTTCCTTTGAACTGTATAAGACAGCTCCCATATGAGCCGCATGGGCTTCGTATCCGAAGCCGCATGGACCATTATTCTGATCTTTTCCATGCTTCTACAACTGGGGGTTGCTGGTTCTTCCTCTGATGGTTGCTGCTGCCTGGGTGGTGGTGCTGGTCCTCGTATCGCCACATCGTGGATACTGTTGGCCCATTGGTCATATGGTCAACCTGATTTTAATAATTGATCAAAACTCTGTCTGGATATACGAAGCTTGTTGGGACATCTCAGCTTCTTGGACATGAGCAAGATTGGATATTCACTCCGTTCAAGACTGAAGATCTGTTTGCCTACTTGAGTCTGTACTTCCTATGCAATGTAATTTTTCACTTTATTTGAGTCTAGGAATACGTTGTACACCGAGTCGTACTGGCAAATAGGCTATCCCCAAAATAGTTCAAAATGTTTTTTAAAATGACCTATCAAAATGTTTACAAAAAGGTTTTCAAAAAAGTTTTCAAAAATCACCAAAAATCTATTTTAAAACCCTAACCTAACCCTGACAGAACTCGGCCAGAGTTCGGCCAGAGTTCGGCCAGAGTTCGATTGGTGGCCGTTTGATTTTTGAATTCTCTGGAACTTGGTCCTCCTGCAGTTGCGGATTTGACCGAGATTTGTTCATCGAGTTCTGCCCGAATTCTGCCCGAATTCTGACAGAGTTCTCCCTTTGGAATTCCTATAAATAGAGATGGATTTCGATCATTTCAATTCACTCATTCACTTTCAATCTTCTCTCTATCTAAAAAGCTTTCTGCCTTCCAAAGAGTTTTCTAGAGCTTTCATTTTCAGATCCCAAGCCAGTTACAATCCTCTAGTCGATTTGCCAGTGCGGTACGGTCTAGAAATTTCTGAGAGATTGTAATCAGAAGGCTTGATTGAAGAATACCTCTTCACATTTGAAGTTGGACGAGTTCTTCGTATCAAAGCTCGCGTTGTAGAAGTTGCAAGGACTTCGTAAGAAAACTTGCGGTTTTTCCTATAGTGGATTCAACTGGTAGCAAGAGTTCTACCGACTGGATTAGTCCTCAACAGAGGATACCAGTATACATCGCTGTCTTTGCGTTTGCTTTCTGAACTCTGCCTTTACATTATTTCAACTGTGATATACTGTGATTGTGTTGCTAACATTTTTTAATTAGCATTATTCCGCTGCCAACTCTATTCACCCCCCCTCTAGAGTATTACGCTTTACTATATCGTTCCTACAATTGGTATCAGAGCGGGTGTTACAGGTAAAGCGAGGTAACAGTGCTATTATTTATTCATTATTTATTAGATCACAGCACATCACATGGCTACTATGAAATTCACAAGTGAAGGTCAGGCCACAAACAGACCCCCACTGTTTGATGGTACTAACTACACTTATTGGAAAACACGGATGAGTTTTTTCTTAAAATCTCTTGATTTTGACTTATGGGCTATTGTTCTTGATGGCTATCAGAAGCCACCTCGTATAAATGTCGAGGGAGTTTTGGTTGAAAAACCCCAAAGCAGTTATACAGAGGAAGAAAAGAAAAAGGCCAGTCTTGACGCACGTGCCATTAATGCTCTTTTTGTGCCTTAGACAGAACAGAATTTAACAGGGTATCTACATGCACAACGGCAAATGGTGTGTGGAAGCTTCTCGAAGTTACACATGAAGGCACGACTCAAGTCAAGGAGTCAAAAGTCAGCAGACTTACTCAAGAGTACGAGGCGTTCAAAATGAAGCCAAATGAAACAGTCACACAAATGTTCGAGAGGTTCTTGGATATTGTAAACCTTTTGTCCTCCTTAGGCAAAGATTACAGTAACCACGAAAAGATTCGCAAACTCCTGCGAGCTCTCACCAAGAACTGGATTCCAAAGGCTACAGCTATCATTGAAGGAAACGACCTCACCACAATGTCACTTGAAGTACTCATGGGTAAACTACTCACTCATGAACTGGAGCTACAAGATTTTGAAGAGCCTGCTCCAAAGGAGAAGACTATCGCCCTCAAGGCTCAGCACAGAAAAGCTGCTGAAGATGACTCAGACAGCAGTGGATCTGACGCTGAAGATCAAGCTCTCCTAGCAAGAAAGTTCAAAAGATTCATGAGACATGAGAAGAGAGTCAAAGAGAACAACAGCAACAACTGGTATCAAGAAGATGCGTCTACTATGGCTGTAAGAAGAAGGGACATATGAAGAAGGACTGTCCCATCAACTCATCATCGAGCAAGAAGAACAACAGGTATGAAAAAGGCAACCTGAAAAGATCAACGTCTCAGAAATATGCCAACACCAGCATATGGCATGAGAGTGAAGCTAACGACTCAGAAGATGAACATTCAGAGGACGCTGCAAACATCTGCTTCATGGCAATCGATCAGGTACCTACTGAACCTGTAGAAACATATGATGACTTCACCTTTGAGCAATTAGGAGATGCCTTCATTGACCTGATGCTTGACTACAGGAAACTGCATAGTAAATATCAGACCGCTAAGAAGGTACTCAAAGAGTACAAAGGAGAAATAGGAAGACTTACCGACCTACTAGCTGAGGTTAGAGCTAATGTTAGTGAGTCTGGTGAGCTTTCCTTTATAAAGTTCTTATTATACGAGACTAAACAGTCATCCGAAGAGAAAGACAAGATTATAGACCAATTGAGAGAAGATCTTTCTAGAGAAAAGAAAAGTCTTCAATCTGCACAAATCAGAATAGAATCACTCACTTCTGATTATACTTTATATGACACTTCCAAAAGATTGGAAATTAGGTTAGGAAAACAGCCTGAGCATGCTGCTTCCTATCCTAACACGTGTCACTTACCGAGAATTCGGAACATTCCCAAGCCAAACACTGTCAGACCAAACCATATAAAACCTTTACCCCAAAAGGTTAAGCCCAAACATGATCATAGGTATGCATTTCTATACTAGAAAACCCAAACCTACCAACCATGCACACCACTCAGCTTTCAACACTCGACATGCACAATACCATTATTGTGGCCTCATTGGTCATATATCATCTGTATGTAGAATGAGAAAGCTTGTAGATTTAAATGTTTATGTTTGGATACCTAAAGCTAACAATTCAGGACCCTACAAGAAATGGGTACCAAAGGTTCATCTGCAAACTGTTTTGTAGGTGGAACACCCTTTACATGCTAGAAGCAAATGGATCCTCGACAGCGGTTGCTCACGGCATATGACCGGTGACGCTACCCTGTTTGCAACACTGTCGAAGAAGAAGAAGAAGAAGGTTATGTTTCCTTCGGTAATAATTTGAAAGGGTATATTATTGGTATCGGTGGTTGGTAAGTCTCCCTATCCCGTGATTAAAGATGTCTGTCTGGTTACCGAGTTGAAACATAATCTGCTCAGCATAAGTCATCTAGCTGATCATGGTTATGGTATCAACTTTGGCAAAGACAAATGTACTATAGTTGATAGCTCAACTGGTAGTACTATCTTTGAAGGAATCAGGGAAGACAATATATGTTTTCTATCTGCTGGAAGAAGCTAACATTTCAGGTAGATGCTTAATGGCCAAAAGTGATGAGAGTCATCTATGGCACATGAGACTCGGTCATGCAAACATGGATACAATTTCAAGATTATCCACAAAGAAGATAGTACGCGGTTTACCAGACATAACATTTAAGAAGGATTCGGTATGCAGCCAATGTGAAAAGAACAAGGCTACCAGATCCATATTCAAGTCTGTAAATGCAGTATATACTACTAAACCTCTACAATTGCTACACATGGATTTATTCGGTCCTAGCAGAGTTGCTAGCCTCGGAGGTAAATTATATGCATTTGTTATTGTAGATGATTTTTCTAGATACACGTGGGTATTTTTTGACACGCAAGAATGACGTATTATCCGAATTTGTCGCCTTTTGCAAGAAAGTACAAAATGAAAAAGGTTACATGATCACTCGAATTAGAAGCGATCATGGAGGCGAATTCAAGAATGCTGATTTCGAGCAATTTTGTGACACATACGGTTTCATACATGAGTTCTCCTGCCCTAGAACTCCACAACAAAATGGAGTTGTGGAACGTAAGAACAGAACTCTAACCGAAATGGCCAGAGTGATGTTAAATCAATTTAGCCTACCCAAATATTTCTGGGCTGAAGCTGTCAACACATCTTGCTTTGTTCTCAATAGAGTTCTAATTCGACCCAAATCGAAGAAGACTCCATTTGAGTTATGGTTTGATAGAATTCCTTCAGTTTCATACTTTAAGATTTTTGGCTGTAAGTGCTTTATTCTTAATACTAAAGACAACTTGGGAAAGTTTGACGAAAAGGCCGATGAAGGTATATTTCTAGGTTATGCGGCCAAGAGCAAAGGGTACAGAGTCTTCAACAAACGTACCATGATCATCGAAGAATCAATCAACGTCACTTTTGATGAAATGAACCAAATGACTCACGATGACAGTGATGAAGATCTGCCTACATCAAGCTTAACATCAGCTGAACCTGAACCAAGCTCTGCACTAGCTGAACCCCTAGAGGAGATCCAGGAACCAGCTACCTACAGAGTCTACCGAAGAGGTTAAAATTCACAGCTGATCATCCATAAGATTTGGTAATTGGTGATATTGCCAAAGGAGTAAGTACTCGATCATCCAGTAGAGATATTGTTTCTAGTGTTGCATTTATTTCACAGCTAGAACCTAAATCTATTGATGAAGCATGTAGTGATAGTTTCTGGATAGATGCCATGCAAGAGGAATTGAACCAATTCGAACGGAATCAAGTTTGGGAACTTGTTCCCAAGCCTATTGATCATCCGGTCATTGGCACCCGTTGGGTATTCCGAAACAAACTAAATGAGGATGGTTTAGTAACTCATAACAAGGCTCGACTCATAGCTCAAGGATACAATCAAGAAGAGGGTATCGACTACGATGAGACTTATGCCCCAGTTGCGAGATTAGAATCCATTCGAATGTTATGTGTATTTGCATGTTTTCATGATTTCAAACTTTTTCAAATGGATGTAAAAAGTGCTTTTCTAAATGGCTTTATAAAAGAAGAAGTTTTTGTAGCACAACCTCCGGGTTTCACGGATTTCAAAAATCCTGACCATGTTTTCAAGTTGAAGAAAGCCTTATACGGTTTGAAACAAGCCCCTCGTGCTTGGTATGACCGTCTAAGCTTTTCTACTTGATAACAGTTTTTCAAAAGGAAAGGTTGACACTACACTATTTATTAAATCTTTTAATGGCAAGCTGCTTTTAATTCAAATCTATGTTGATGATATCATATTTGGATCCACTGATGAATCTCTTTGTCAAGAATTTTCTAAGTGTATGCAGAATGAGTTTGAGATGAGCATGATGGGAGAGCTGAAGTTCTTTTTCGGATTGCAAATCAAACAAACCGACAATGGGATGTTCATTAATCAAGCCAAGTACACAAAAGATTTGCTAAAGAAGTTCGATCTGGACAATGTCAAACCTATTGGCACTCCGATGGCAACTTCAACAAAGCTTGATTCTGACGAACAAGGCAAGCCAGTCGACACACGTAAGTATCGAGGTATGATTGGTAGTTTACTTTACTTAACTGCTAGTCGTCCAGATATAATGTTTAGTGTTTGCCTGTGTGCACGTTTTCAAGCTAACCCAAAGGAATCACATCTGACCGCAGTTAAGCGTATCTTCCGATACCTTAAGGGCACTTCTTCTGTCGGCTTGTGGTATCCCAAAACTAAATCCTTTGACCTTATTGGTTATTCGGATGCAGATTTTGGGATGCAAGGTTGATAGAAAAAGTATTAGCGGTACATGTCATTTCTTAGGCAAGGCTCTAGTCTTGGTTTAGTAAAAAGCAAAATTCTGTAGCCTTATCAACAACAGAGGCTGAGTATATCGCCGCAGGACGTTGTTGCGCTCAGATTTTGTGGATGAAACAAATCCTAGAAGACTTTGATTTATTTTTCACACATATTCCCATTTCTGTGATAACACGAGCACCATTAATTTGACTAAGAATCCTGTATGTCATTCTCGTACTAAACATATCGAAATTAGACATCATTTTCTTAGAGATCATCATCAAAATGGAGATATAAACCTTGTGTACATAGATGAGGATAGTGATGATGAGATCTTTGATTATTCATGATATTTTATTGTATACTTGGAAATGCTCCGACATTCCAAGTTTTTATTATTTACTTTTTATCAGTACTTTGTAGTTTGCTATCAGTACTTTTATCTTCATGGACATGTTTATGATGTTTCATTTATGACATCTCAGTTTATTTCAGCATTTTGTTTAAGCACTATCTTTATACTGCTTCTCCATTTTCAAGTGCCTGTGAAATAGCATGCCTGAGATTTTTTTTATGTTTTTGAAGCAATACATGCCTGTGATGATAATTTGTAGAAACATTACATGCCTGTGATGCTATATCTCTAATTCTTATACTATATTTTTTATTTGTTTTCTCGCTATTTGTTACTTATGCATTGATTGCGGGGGAGTCTTCTGCATTTAATGCGGGGGAGCCTTCTCTTGTGCAATTATTTTGCTAAGTGACAAAGGGGGAGAAAATTAAAAATGATCTAACATTTTTTTGAGTTAAATACAGGTTACGAACAATTTTTACTTTTTGATATTTTTGAACAAGCTTAATGTTATATCATTCATAGTTTGTCAATTATCAAAATGGGAAAGATGTTGGCCCATTGGTCATATGGTCAACCTGATTTTAATAATTGATCAAAACTCTGTCTGGATATACGAAGCTTGTTGGGACATCTCAGCTTCTTGGACATAAGCAAGATTGGATATTCACTCCGTTCAAGACTGAAGGTCTGTTTGCCTACTTGAGTCTGTACTTCCTATGCAATATAATTTTTCACTTTATTTGAGTCTAGGAATACGTTGTACACCGAGTCGTACTGGCAAATAGGCTATCCCCAAAATAGTTCAAAATGTTTTTAAAATGACCTATCAAAATGTTACAAAAAGGTTTTCAAAAAGGTTTTCAAAAATCACCAAAAATCTATTTTAAAACCCTAACCTAACCCTGACAGAACTCGGCCAGAGTTCGGCCAGAGTTCGGTTGGTGGCCGTTTGATTTTTGAATTCTCTGGAACTTGGTCATCCTGCAGTTGCGGATTTGACCGAGATTTGCTCATCGAGTTCTGCCCGAATTCTGCCCGAATTTGACAGAGTTCTCCCTTTGGAATTCCTATAAATATAGATGGATTTCGATCATTTCAATTCACTCATTCACTTTCAATCTTCTCTCTATCTAAAAAGCTTTCTGCCTTCCAAAGAGTTTTCTAGAGCTTTCATTTTCAGATCCCAAGCCAGTTACAATCCTCTAGTCGATTTGCTAGTGCGGTACGGTCTAGAAGTTTCTGAGAGATTGTAATCAGAAGGCTTGATTGAAGAATACCTCTTCACATTTGAAGTTGGACGAGTTCTTCGTATCAAAGCTCGCGTTGTAGAAGTTGCAAGGACTTCGTAAGAAAACTTGCAGTTTTTCCTATAGTGGATTCAACTGGTAGCAAGAGTTCTACCGACTGGATTAGTCCTCAACAGAGGGATACCAGTATACATCGCGGTCTTGCGTTTGCTTTCTGAACTCTGCCTTTACATTATTTCAACTGTGATTATATACTGTGATTGTGTTGCTAACATTTTTAATTAGCATTATTCCGCTGCCAACTCTATTCACCCCCCCTAGAGTATTACGCTTTACTATATCGTTCCTACAGATACGAATGCCAGTGGATGGTGCTGTTGTTCGGGGCGCTTCTCCCCCTCCTCCTTTAATCTGACTGTGGGATCTCTTCTGACCCCCAGTCCTTGTCGCAAGCCTCTGAATGATGATCTCATGCCTTCGAGTTGCCGTCAATACTTCGTCAAAAGTTTGGTAATTGTGTCCCTCTATCAATTGCAAGAGTTCAAGATGAAATCCTTGCTGAAACCTCATGGCCCTCTGGCTCTGTTGCTACCATCTCTGGGGCGAATCTACTCAATCTGCAGAACTCCGCTGCATAAGCATCTACAGTCTTGCCGGCCTGCCTGAGGTTGATAAACTTCTGTTGTAGCTCAAACCATGCCACAACTCCATAGTACTTGGTCTTGAATCTTGCAGTGAAATCGTCCCAAGCCACAGGACGTCTGATGCCCACTACCTCTGATTCCCACCAATCACGTGCGAGATCCTGAAGTAACAACTTCACTAGATCCACACGTTCTTCTGCCGGTACCTTAGCTGCTGTCAGAATAGCCTCAATATCCTTAAGCCATGCATCTGCTAAGATGGCATCCTCCGTGCCCTCGAAACGGCGGGGGTTGTAATTACGAAACCTGGCTGATGCTCCTGAATCAGTCCTCACTCCTCTTTCCAAAGCCGTCTGCAACCCTTGGTTGAGCAATACATTCTGCTCTTGTAGCTGAGTGTGCATGCGTTGCTGGGCCAACATCTGATGTTGCTGAGCAGCCATCATTCCTCTCATGATCTCCAGAAGGGCTGGTGTGTCCACTTGGGTAGGTGGAACTGTTGGTGGTGGTGGAACATCCGGATACTGCGATCCAGCTGCTGCTTCTACTATCACTTCTTCTTGGATAGCCTCCTGAGGTGAGACTGGCCCTTGTTGCTGACCAACCTGGTCAAGTTGCCCATGTTGCCCCTGCTGTTGTCCAGCTCTGACCGATGCGGACGAAGTGCCCCTAAGAAAAGGGACAAGAGAACAATCAAACAACCGGACATGAAGGATCAATGAAGTCAAAGGATACCGGAATGTCAAGCAAGGGTTGAGAATAACGAATCATAAGATCAAGGGGGGACACGTGTGATTGAGACATCCTATAAATCAAAGCACCCCACAAGTCTGAAATCAGACCTGCATGGGCCATCACTAAAACCTTGTCACGCCCAGAACCAGAATACTGGAGAGCGGAGGAATGACTCAGCCAGCTACGTATTACGGGTAGATGAATACCGTATAATACGAGCAATGCTGTCTAACCAGACGAGGGGGTGCATACTACATGAAAGTCTTACTATGGTCACTTCACATCTATTGTCTCAATCATTCCAACAAGAAGCAAAAATAGAGAATATGTAAGATAAAGCAGTAAGACGTCCCAACGCTTAGTCAAAATGTTCTTGAGATCTGGCTTTACAAAATATAGCCAGATGGTATAGTAACATATACACAATTGTTATCAGCTGCAGTCTGACTTAATTACAATTATGTAAAAGTAAGTGCAAGATAATCCGACTAACATGTCGGTGCCAAACGGCTAAGTATGAAGTAAATAACAAAACGAGCGGTGGAGTAAGGAACCCACTCGAGTCCTCCTGCGATCATTCCCTTAGTATTGACCATCTTGGAGGTGGAAGTAAGTTGAGTCCTCGGGAACCGGCTCTAAATCTGGCCATGCAAAACCAGAGAGGTTAGACCACTAATAGCAAGTACCACAAGGAAGCACGATATGAAGGATTAAACCAATAAGTAAGAGGATATAATAATAGATCTCTGCTTTCCACTAGAATTCACATAACGTCACGACATTTCGAACCAACCTCCCAACCAAACAAGGACAGAAGTTGGCCCGTCATGTCCTGACATTCTGATCATCTTAGTTAGGCAACAGAGTAGGTACAGTACACAAACAAATCATCTTGAACGGTCAATCAACTCCTACGGCTTGCTATTGTGAGTCCCAAGTTATCCTGGAATTACGCCAATAGGGATTCCTCAGTTCTTACTATGTGCGAGCAAGGCTAGTCTATTCAGTCAATCAATTGCGCCAATCATAAATTAGACGAGTCCCAGCGGGATACCCATCATCAATATACAATATACAATAATAATATAAGCAGATACCGCTTCCTGCCCGTGTGGCAGGTTTACAATATCTGTAGGAACCAGCCGGCCTGTCGGGCACTACTAGTCCCAAGAGGGCTGCCATGTAAGAACTCGGGGATCCATTCTCTCCATGCAATCATTATTTTATTTAACTTAATAGTCTCTACGTTGAGTGAAATCCCATGTCATGGATCATGGTCATTCAAATGAGTACTTTCGTACGGGGTACGATATGCGCAACTCTACAACGATACCCGTGCGGCTAGGTTGTAGGTCTTACATAGCGTAATGCAACAATCAAATCTAACCACAGAGTAATCATGCCTTGACCATAAAGTACACATGCTGCTTTGTAGAAAAATAATTAAATAAATAAATAAATAAATTGAAGCCTGCATGTGCCTGTACGTCAATATTCGGGATCAGCCAGTCGATTACAATAGTTCATTACATGAACGTGTCTCATTCATTTAATTCAATAAGACGACTAGCCAGTCTCTTAGTTCCAACTAGGAACGCATGATCAATTTTAGTCAAGATAACCATTATTATCAATGGTGACAAGGCATGAAAGTCAATTTGTATTAAATGGGGTCGAGTCTATAACTCTCAAGGTTAAGTTCCAGTCTTACTGGGTATCCATAAACCAATCAAGACACAGGGCACGTTCTACACAACCATATATATTAAAAATATTAACATGCTAAGATTATCGAGTTCATGCAAAAAGTATAAGGATATAATAGGAGAACTATCATGCCACCATTAAATGAATAAATTATAGAACAAATGGAAACACCCAGGTCAGGAAGTCACGCCAACAAGTCTATGCTAAGGCCAACAAGTTACGCCATCAAGTCTATGCTAAGGCCAACAAGTCACGCCAAGTCTAGTAGGTAGGAGTGAGCGTATAAACAGCGTGAGCGTGAAAAGTGGTTCACGTTGGCACGCACAGCGTGAGCGGGAAGGGTAATTCACGCACTCATAACATGAGCGTGAAAAGTAACTCACACACGCACAGCGTGAGCGTATGAGCGTGAAAAAGCGTGATAAGAAATTCACGCACGCACAGTGTGAGCGTGATAAGTAACTCACGCACGCACAGCGTGAGCGTAACTCAAATGTCACGCACGCACGTAAAGACGTGAGCGTGACTCAAAATTCACGCTAACACGTAAAGACGTGTGCGTGACTAAAAATTTACGCTGGTACGTAAGAACGTGAGCGTGACTAAAAATTCACGCACGCACGTAAAGACGTGAGCGTGACTAAAAATTCACGCTAATACGTAAAGACGTGAGCGTGACTCAAAATTCATGCTAACACGTAAGAACGTGAGCGTGACTCAAAATTCACGCTAACACGTAAGAACGTAAGCGTGACTCAAAATTTATGCTAACACGTAAAGACGTGTGCGTGACTAAAATTTACGCTAACACGTAAAGACGTGTGCGTGACTAAAATTTACGCTAACACGTAAAGACGTGTGCGTGACTAAAATTCACGCTGGCACGTAAGAACGTGAGCGTGACTAAATCTCCCGAACTCCAATCTTATGGAGCCTTCGTTCCAAGCCAGAAATAAAGTTCCCATGGTTCAGAATGGTGTGGAATGAGAAGCTCTACAACATGAACTATCTATTTCCGAAAACACGCCAGTTTGGTGGATCAAAACCCATGGACAACCGAGAATACAACAACTTCGATCTGGAAGAAACGAGCCAAAGAAATCAAAATGCTAAGTAGTAAACTCTCTTAGAATCACAAGAGGAAGACAAATGAACCATAAAAATGGGTGAAGGAGAAGCAAGATGTACTTGCCTTCTCCTGGTAGGTGGAAGAGAGTGGTGAGGAAGAAGAAGAAGTAATGGTGAAGGAGAGTTATGAGGAGAGAGAAGGGGATGGGGGCTTTAAATGGAAGGGTGGTGGTAGGTGGAGGTTCGGTTCATGTGAACCACCATGAACCCAAAATAACCAGCCATGGCCGAACCACAATAAGACTAAAGCAGAGAAGTTAAAAGCAGAAAATAAAATGCAAAAATAAAATATAGATAATTAATTAACATAAAATTAAAGAAATTTAATACAGGATAATACATGATAAATACTAAATAAATATATATGAGTTGTACATGTATAAAAATATGCATTCTGGGAACGGGGAGTGACAGCATGATTACTCCGTGGTTAGATTCGATTGTTGCATTACGCTTTGTAAGACCTACAACCTAGCCGCACGGGTATCGTTGTAGAGTTGCGCATATCGTACCCCGTACGAAGGTACTCATTTGAATGACCATGATCCACGGCATGGGATTTCACTCAACGTAGAGACTATTAAGTTAAATAAAAATAATGATTGCATGGAGAGAATGGATCCCGGAGTTCTTACATGGCAGCCCTCTTGGGACTAGTAGTGCCCGACAGGCCGGCTGGTTCCAACAGATACTGTAAACCTGCCACACGGGCAGGGAGCGGTATCTGCTTATATTATTATTGTATATTATATATTGATGACGGGCGTCCCGCTGGGACTCGTCTAATTCATGATTGGCGCAATTGATTGACTGAATAGACTAGCCTTGCTCGCACATAGTAAGAACTGAGGAATCCCTATTGGCGTAATTTCAGGATAACTTAGGACTCACAATAGCAAGCCGTAGGAGTTGATTGGCCGTTCAAGATGATTTATTTGTGTACTGTACCTACTCTGTTGCCTAACTGAGATGATCAGAATGTCAGGACATGACGGGCCAACTTCTGTCCTTGTTTGGTTGGGAGGTTGATTCGAAGTGTCGTGACGTTATGTGAATCCTAGTGGAAAGCAGAGATCTATTATTATATTCTCTTACTTACTGGTTTAATCCTTCATATCGTGCTTTCTTGTGGTACTTGCTATTAGAGGTCTAACCTCTCTGGTTTGTATGGCCAGATTTAGAGCCGGTTCCCGAGGACTCAACTTACTTCCACCTCCAAGATGGTCAATACTAGGGGAATGATCGCAGGAGGACTCGAGTGGGTTCCTTACTCCATCGCTCGTTTTGTTATTTACTTCATACTTAGCCGTTTGGCACCGACATATTAGTCGGATTGTCTTGCACTTACTTTTACATAATTGTAATTAAGTCAGACTGCAGCTGATAATAATTGTGTATATGTTACTATACCATCTGGCTATGTTTTGTAAAGGCAGATCTCAAGAACATTTTGACTAAGCGTTTGGGACGCCTTACTGCTTTATCTTACATGTTCTCTATTTTTGCTTCTTGTTTGAATGATTGAGACAATAGATGTGAAGTGACCATAGTAAGACTTTCATGTAGTATGCACCCCCTCGTCTGGTTAGACAGCATTGATCGTATTATACGGTATTCATCTACCCGTAATACGTAGCTGGCTGAGTCATTCCCCCGCTCTCCAGTATTCTGGTTCTGGGGCGTGACAGAGGTTTTTCAAATTTTAGTGTTTCGGTAATAAAAAGAAACAAAGTGAGATTCGAAAATGAAGAAGAAGAAGAATAAGAAGAGAGCAAGGGAGAGAGGTACACATCTGCGAATGCTCCGGTAGCTTGGTCTTCAGCCGTACCGCTCGTCTCCTCGTCGTCCGCGTCTCTCGGTGGCTTCGTTTTTTCGTCGGAGTGTGTCGATCGAATATAGAGAGAGAGAGAAAGAGAGACAGATGAAGGTCAAATTTGGTTATTCTAGGTTGAGTGTACACGTGGACTACACACGTGTACACGCCACGTCACATTTCCGTCAGCAACTTGACGGAAAGTTGATACATGGACTGTAATACACCTTAATTATAACGTGTGTTACTTTTAAGTAAGCAATAATACATTAGGTACTTTATTGTTAATAGGGTATAACTTGGAGTACCACCGAAGTAATTGAGCCCATTTCCGTTAGCAACTTGACGAAAAGTTGGTACAGGGACTGTGATACACCTTAATTATAACATGTGTTACTTTTAAGTAAGGAATAATACATTAGGTACTTTATTGTTAATAGGGTATAACTTGGAGTACCACCGAAGCAATTGAGCCTAAAACTAATATATTATTATCCAAAAGGATTGTTTACCTTTTTTATTTATCTGTCGTCACTACAAAAACGAAGAAGAGGAATTAGCGACTTAAGAAAACGTCGCTAGTTAAAAACATGTTGTCTAGTTGCATATCATTTCAATGTTGCCAAATGTCACTATTGTGACGTATGAGGAAACTTCATTGGACGTCACAAAAGTAACGATCTATCGGCGACACATATATCAATTACATATAGACAACTTCGCTGGTTACATGGCAAATCTGATGTGGCAACAAATTTAGCGACGTCTTACTTCGACTAGTGACGATATTATTTTTCAGATAGTGATGTTACATAAGTCGCTATACATAACTAAATAACTAGTTAGTGATGTTCTAATACCAATTAGCGACTTATAATGAAGTTGTTTGTCGCCAAGGGTCGCCAATTCATTGCTAAATACAAAAGAAAAGTAGCAAAATCATATAATCACATACATACATACCATATTAGTATATATATGAGATCCGAACGGAACCCGTCATAGAATTCTTGTCCATTAAACCTTCATCGGCAAAAGTGTTCGGTGAAAACTCAAAAACATAAAGAAAATACAATATATGAAATATGCCGCAACACTTCGTAGAATTTCTGTCTAATCGAACCTTCAACGACATAAAACGCTCGCTGAAAACTCGAAAATACATACCAGGAGATTGACTTCGGTTATGTAATGATGTTCGCACGAGGAGCAATATCTACGCAGTTGTGGTTGCAGAAGTGTGTCGTTAATTTGTCTATGAGAGAGGCATAATTTATTGCTGTAACGGAGCCATAATTTATTTGTCCTTCCATTTTTTCTTTTGGTGGGTCTAGTTGGATTACCACGCTCTAAATTTGGAAAAATTCTTGACTTGTTAGCAATTTTTTAAGTGTGGGCAAGAATCCACCACAGTTCCCAAAAAAACTACATATGTTGACTAAAGTAAAAAAAAATGTAGCATTTCAAATTGTTCCTCAACTGCGAACGAGGAACAAATTATCAAGGTTGGGTTTGAACTTTTGATATGAACTTGTGCTCTATCACATTGTATTCTTGTCAAATTTTGATTGAATTCTTTACTCACAACAGAATTTTGTGCCCGACTGCTTAACAAGACAATCCAAGCCCATTTCCAGAGAAACGAAACGAAAAGAAAGGTAAATCCAAAAGTCATTTTTTCCACAGTCATGATATGACAGAGAGTTACACCTCTTGGACTTCCCACTCTGCCTTATAAAAGAATAGACAGTAGACGAAGAGAACTACTTTGGAAGTCAAGTTTCAGAAAATAGCCTCGTCTTTCTTGTAATTTCTAGTGGCCATGACAACAATTTAATTTTGTCTCCATTTCTGCTGTGTTAACTTTTTTTTTTTTTTTTTTGGTTCTGTAGGACTGTCAGGAAAAAAGTAAAAAAAATGGAAGAGAACTTGGGTGGCTGCAAGGAGTGTGATGAACATCGTTACTGGGGACATTTGGATCTCACCAAGTTTCACTTTGCTAAGGTCATGGAGCATGGCTTCTCTCAGTGCATGGTGAGCATGCTAATTTTTTTTTTAATATATATTTCCTTAGCGGTTGAACTTTGGTGTTGCATTTTAGAAACTTTGGTGTTGCATTTTAGAAGATGCTTGTTTTTGAGTCGCGGAAACCACCTCTTCATGTACTTGTCCATTTTGTCCTTGAGCAGAATGCATGGCACTTAAAAGGCTTAATACTTTTCATACAAATTGTTTCCTTATAGTATATCAACAGTTCCAACAGTTAACATTGAGCAAGTCTAAACAATGTTTGAACTTGAGAATGGGAACCGACTTTGTGAGCATATATATCAACAGGATATTAATTGTTCTCGATGACGACCTTTTTGATCTTGATCATTTTCTTCGAACGGATGAAGTGGTATCTCACGTCGATATGTTTTTTCTTATTGTGAAACATCGAATCCTTCTCCAAGTAACGCGCATTGTGGCTATCGCAATACAGAATGACTTGCTTCAGATGAAATTTGAGATCGCTTACCAACACTTTTAACAAAATACCTTCCTTTGCTGCTTTCGTCGTTGCCATATACCCTAATTCCATGGTGGACAAGGCAACTGAAATATGTAGTGTAGCCTTCCAACTGACGATCGAACTCGCAAAGTGATCCTTTTTATGTTTTTGACTGAGGTGCGTCAACTAGTGAAAGACGAAAGTGCCTGGCTAGTTGAGTATTCGCAGCCTTTGCATATGACATATGCTTAATCTCTCCAACATGCATCTTACCAATGCAGCTCTCTTGTGACAAAAAGAGTCTATGATGCTTGTAGTTCCTCTTGTTCTCTAACCAAAACCGATCAAAACGCTTGTACCTGCCTTGCTGACTACTTCAATCTATAGAGGGACTTTCAAAATCTATAGACGTTATCCTCCTTGTCGTGAAATGTGAACCCCTCTGGTTGGCTCATCAAAATGCCCTCTTCCAAACCATGAAGAAACGTCATCTTCACACCAAGTTGTTTGACTATCATAATGTGCTACCGTAGCATCCGAATAGAAGAATGTCCTATAACGGGAGAGAATATCTCGTTATAAGTCGTAACTTCTCTTTTATTTCTTCTTGTAATCCAATTCGTAGCCTACTACCTTCCTTCCTGATGGCTGTAGCATGAGCTCCTTAGTCTGATTCTTATGAATAGACTCTATCTCTTCACCTATCGCCACAATCCACTGACTGGATTCTGTTCCTGAAATGGTATTCGATATGTAGAGGGCTCTGGAGACACTACCTCTTCTCTTTTGTTGAGTGTGTATGCTACCAGGCAGGTCTTCATAACCATATTTATGAGGAGCACATATTTGTCGAAGCGGACGATCCATGGCGATGTTGTACGGTGTATGTTGCGACTGTTGTTGTTGCGGTTGCAGCGGCTCTGAATATGTGCTATGTTGCTCCACCTAAATCGACCGTAACAGATTCATCAAACTATACCTGCTTGGTAGTGTCCTCCCCCGACACCTCAGACTCTTGTCTTGGATGAAGCATGGATTTCTTATCGAACGTCACATTCTTACTAAGTAAAACTTAAGAATTTGCGTCCCAAATTATATGTTCTTTTGTACCTTCTCTTCAAACCAAACATATCCCTTCGTTGGCCTTGCTTCCAACTTTTTTTCCACTAACATGATAATTCGTAGGACAACCGAATATACAAAGAGAACTCTAATTATAGGGTTATTAGACCATACCTCGACAGCAGTTTCGCAATAAATGATTGTTGCTGAAGAGAGGTTCACCAAGTAACACTCATGCTGACAGCCTTAACCCATAAACTTTCAAGAGCATGCATCCATGGCCGGCCCTGACCTCATGGGGGCCCGAGGCAAACTTTCAAAATATAGCCCCCATAATGTAAAAAAAACAAAAATAAAACAAAAGTAAGCTAAAAAAAATGTCATGTCTCAAAAAAAAAATTTGTCATCACCAAATATTGAACTAAGGGCCTTTTATATGCAAGCCTAACATAGCAACCACTATACCATATTTGTTTTGAGTTAAGTATGGCCCATGAATCATACTAGGTGTACTTTAGATACAAAAATATTAATATATTTATATGTAAGTTGATTTTTTTGGGCCCTCCGGATCAGTGGGCCCTGGCAATCGCCCTGGCCGGCCCTGCTTGCATCGAGCCCTCTTCAATAAAGTATGGTTCATATATATTGCCACACTATTCTATTGTGAAGTCTCTTTTATAGTACGATGATGCGCGATGCTTC
Source organism: Iris pallida (assembly GCA_029216955.1). Classification (NCBI taxonomy): domain Eukaryota; kingdom Viridiplantae; phylum Streptophyta; class Magnoliopsida; order Asparagales; family Iridaceae; genus Iris; species Iris pallida. Next base: position 40,595 of record JANAVB010043249.1, on the reverse strand, counting down.
CATCCTTGCAAAACTTGTAGAACTCGTTAGTACAGAATTCTATACTATTGTCTGTATGAAGGTGCTTGATCTTCATTCCCATCTAATTCTCTAGTAGTACCTTCCATTTGTTGGGAAAGAAACGCGAAAATCTTTTCCCAAACTAGAGAGTACCTGCGAGAGAACCGAGCAATACAACGCACGAACCAAAACACCAAAACAAACTACGCAGACACGGAATTTTTGACGTGGAAAACTCTTGCGGAAAAAACCACGGGACGATCGGGGCCCAACCCTGAGAAGCCTTCACTAATGAAATAAAGGAGTACACCCTCTACAAACTTCTCCCGATCCAAATCGGATCCCCACAACACTTAGAAGCAAGAATAATGATTACAAGGCTACGAAGAACAAAGACGACGAGTAGATATTACCCGAACACGATCCTCCTTCGAAAACGGCCTTCAATCCTCCTTCTTCTCTCCCAAAGTTGCAATGACACTCTTGCCTCTTTTCTCTCTCTTGTTCTTCAATGTTGTGTTATTATAATTAGGGTTAGGAATAACCATATATAAACCCCCTAATCCGCAACAAAACCTGGACCGTAGGATACGATCCAATGGTGATCAATCACCCTAAAAAATGCTTTAGCCCCGACGACACAGAGTTCGGCCAGAACTCTGTGTTTGGCAACCAGAACAGTTCTGGAACCAAAAGGCAGAGTTCGGCCAGAACTCTGTCCTGGGACAGAGTTCGGCCCGAACTCTGTGCCCCCTCATTCCAGCAGCTCCTTTGTCAGCTCTCGAATATATCCGTCATCTCTGACTGGCCTCGTCACCTCCCCGAGCTTCTCTGACACACAGACGGCGCTCGTCGCACTCCGGGGTCTTCTCCACATAGGTTGGGAACCCCACCCACTCCAACAAATCTCTCCCTTCACAACTAGGTGGAGGAGGTCGTCATCCCGACGATCTGCCTGCAGTACTCAAACTTCCCCCTCGGTAGAACCTTCGTGAGCATGTCCGCTCCATTGTCATCAGTATGAACCTTCTCAAGCGTCGCGTCCTTCTTCTCAACCACATCCCGTATCCAATGATATCGAGTCTCGATGTGCTTGGACCGACTATGAAATATCTGGTTCTTCACAAGGTGAATAGCACTCTGACTGTCGCAAAGCAAAGTATACTGCTCTTGCTTCAGCCCCATTTCCTGCAACAGCTTCTTCATCCACAACAGCTCCTTGTAAGCCTCCCTCGCCGCAATGTATTCCGCCTCCGTCGTCGACAAGGCAACACACTTCTGCAACCGCGACTGCCACGATACCGCTCCTCTGGCAAACATCATCACATAGTCCGAAGTCGATCGTCTCGTGTCTACATCTCTAGCCATATCAGCGTCGGTATACCCAACCAGCTTCGGCTCGTCACCACCAAAAGAAAGTCTCCAATCGGCAGTGTCCTGAAGGTATCGTAGAATCCACTTAACCGCATTCCAATATACCCTTCTAGGATTTAAAAGATACCTTTTAACTGTGCCAACTGCATGAGCGATGTCTGGCCTAGTACACACCATAGCATACATAAGGCTCCCCACAGCTGAGGCATATGGAACCCGCTCTATATCTTCCTTTTCGTCCTCGGTAGATGGACACTGCTCCTCCGTGAACTTAAAGTGAGCCGCAAGGGGGCAACTCACTTTCTTCGACCCGTCCATACCGAAACGCTGAAGTACCCGGTGAATGTACTTTTTTTGGGACAAATGTAGCAGCTTGGACTGTCTCTCTCAGTTGATCTCCATCCCAAGAATAGTCTTCGCTGTGCCCAAGTCCTTCATAGAGAAGGTCGCGCCCAGTTGGCGCTTCAACTCCGCTATCCTAGTGGCATTCCGACCCACTAATAGCATATCATCAACATAGAGCAATAAAATGATGAAATCATCATCGGCAAAATACCTCACAAATACACAGTGATCCGACTCATCCGTGCATAACTATGCTCCCCCATAAACGACTCGAACTTTCTATATCACTGCCTCGGAGCCTGCTTCAGACCATACAAGCTCTTTCTCAACCGGCAGACCAAATGTGACTTACCCTTCTTACAGAATCCCTCTGGCTGTTCCATGTATAACTCCTCCTCAAGATCACCGTGGAGGAATGTCGTCTTCACGTCCATCTGCTCGACCTCCAAGTCGAGACTGGCTGCCAATGCTAGCACCATCCGAATAGACGAATACTTGACGACAGGCGAAAAGATCTCATCATAATCTACGTCTTTTCGCTGACCGTAGTCTTTAACTACCAGCCTCGCTTTGTATCGAGGGCGAGTAGCATCATTCGTCTGCTTCACTCTAAACACCCATCGATTCTTCAAAGCCTTCTTGCCCTTTGGCAACCGCACCAGCTCATAAGTGGAATTGGCGTGTAAGGAACTCATCTCCTTCTGCATAGCCTCCATCCACTCCTGCCTGTGTTCGTCTTCCATAACCTCTGCAAAGCTTTTGGGCTCTCTCCCGTCAGTAAGTAGCACATACTCACCCGGTAAGTATCTCATAGATGGTCGACGCTCTCTGTCGCTCCTTCTCAGTGGAGCCACTGGTGTTGGCTGTATACCAACAGCCTCCTCCCCTTCAGGAACTGCCTCCCCGGCATGCTCATCCTCCTGAGGGACACCCTGACCACCATCAGCAGGCTGATGATCAAGGTTGGGAGCAACTCCATGTACTGGCTCCCCCATAATTGGATCCTCTGCGTTGTCCTCTGGAAACTGCTCGAAGCAAAATAACTCTAACTCAGACAATTCCTCAGCCTCAGAAGGTGTCTCGGAATCCTGAGTGTTGGTCATGGTCTGATCCTCGACGAATACCACGTCCTTGCTTCTGTAGAGCTTTCTTCCCACCGGGTCGTAGAGTCTATAGTCAAACTCATCCCGATCGTAGCCGACAAAGACGCATCGCCTCGTCTTTGGCTAAAGTTTGGACCTCTCGTCCTTTGGTACATAAACGAAGGCCTTACAGCTAAACACTAGCAGGTGATTGTATGACGGCTCTTTGCCGTACCATACTTTGTCAGGCACATCACCCTGCAAAGGAGCACTAGGAGATAAATTAATAACATAAGCAGCTGTGAGAAGAGCCTCACCCCAATAACTGTCCAGCAAGTTTGTTTCTGACAGCAAATACCGCACCCTCTCCATCAGCGTCTTGTTTCTGCGCTCCGCTACACCATTGAGCTGAGGTGTCTTGGACGGAGTCTTCTGGTGTCGTATCTCCTGCTCTCTGCAATAAGCATCAAAGGGACCGATGTATTCGTCGTCATTGTCGGACCGAACACACAATAACTTCTTGTCCGTCTCTCTTTCAACAGAGGCCTGAAACTCTTTGAAAGTAGGCAGCACCTGATCCTTGGTCTTTAAGGCATAGACCCAAATCTTCCTGAAACAGTCATCAATAAAAGTTACAAAGTAAGAAGCACCACTAATAGATTTTACCTTCATAGGACCACAGACATTCGAGTGAATCAACTCGAGCAACGCCGGCTTCCTTGAACTTGGGTGACTTTAGAAAGACATCCTATTTTGCTTTCCAGCTAAGCAGTGCGTGCACTTCTCCAACTCTGTAAACTTGAGCCCTGGAATCACCTTCCTGTTCACCAAGTAGCTTATCCCTTTCTCGCTAATATGGCTGAGCCGCTTGTGCCACAACTCGGTAGACGCATCACTGACTGCGTTCACCTCCTGTGCTCCCTATACGCTCCCCTCCATATAGTAGAGACTAGACTTTTTGCTTCCTCTGGCAATTACCATCGAACCTCTGGAAAGCTTCCACTGACTATTTCCGAAGAGACTGAAAAATCCCTCGTCATCCAACCTTCCAACCGACACCAGGTTGAAACGGATATCAGGGACATGATGAACATCTTTGAGAACAAAAACTACACCCGTCTTCGTTCTCAAATGCACATCTCCAACGGCAACCGCCTTCGACACATCTCCATTGTCCATCTTCAACACTCCACAGTCGTCTGTCGTGTAAGTGGCAAATAGTGCCCTGTTGTTAGATACATGCGTTGAAGCTCCTGAGTCCACCAGCCAAGAATTGTCATCGCAGGCGAGATTTGTGATAACCTCATTACCTACGACGATCACATCGCCTCCATGTATCGAGGTTGCCGATTTAGTGTTCTCATCTTGCTTCCTCTTGTCGTCCTTCTTCTCTCTCTTCCAAGCGAAACAGTTCCGCTTGATGTGGCCCTTCTTGCCGCAGTGGTAACACTCTGAGTCCTCGTAACGACCCTTGGACTTCTCCTTGCTCTTGTCTCTGCCACCACCTGGACCCTTGCTTTTGCCCCTTCCGCGGCTCTCTGAAACCAATGCCTCTGAGTGATGGAATGTGAATGAAGTGCCTGAGAACGTCTTCACATCTCTTCATTCAGTACCCCGCTCTTGGCAAACTCCAGAAGCGATCATAGATACTCGTACGGCCTCCCACGAGTCTGACAATGTACACAGCAGCCATACTCCCTGAATATCGTCGTCGAACTTGACTCCCGTCGAGGATAGCTGGTCAACTACGTCCTATAAATCACTTAAGTGATCTGTAATAGACGCCCTATCTTTGTACCGTAGACCCATCATCGTCCGAATCAGGAACAACTTGTTTACCCCGGTCTTCTTCACGTACAAAGATTCCAGCTTATCCCATAACGTCTTCGCGTGCTCAATATTGGCAACGTAGTTGTACACGTTCTCGTCAATGAACTGCCTGATATATCCACACACCTGTATATGCTCGAATTTCCAGTCCTCCTCGGATTTATCACTGGACTTCTCGGATGGAAATACGGGTAGATGCATCTTCTTGACAAATAGCAGATCTTTCATCTTGCTCCGCCAATAATGATAGTTGGTGCCGTTCAGGTTCACCATGCGCACCGGCTTCGCGTCCATCTCTCCTCTCTAGTTTTCTTGTCAACTCCTGACACCCTTCTGAATTCCAGAACCTGGCTCTTATACCACTTTGTTAGGAAAGAAACGCGGAAACCTTTTCCCAAACTAGAGAGTACCTGCGAGAGAACCGAGCAATACAACGCACGAACCAAAACACCAAAACAAACCACGCAGACACAGATAATTTTTGACGTGGAAAATCCTTGCGGAAAAAACCACGGGACGATCGGAGTCCAACCCTGAGAAGCCTTCACTAATGAAATAAAGGAGTACATCATCTACAAACTTCTTCCGATCCAAATCGGATCCCCACAACACGTAGAAGCAAGAATAATGATTACAAGGCTACGAAGAACAAAGACGACGAGTAGATATTACCCGAACACGATCCTCCTTCGAAAACGGCTTTCAATCCTCCTTCTTCTCTCCCAAAGTTGCAATGGCACTCTTGCCTCTTTTCTTTCTCTTGTTTTTCAATGTTGTGTTATTATGATTAGGGTTAGGAATAACCATGTATAAACCCCCTAATCCGCAGCAAAACCTGGACCGTAGGATACTATCCAACGGTGGTCAATCACCCTGAAAAACGCTTCAGCCTCGACGACACAGAGTTCAGCCAGAACTCTGTGTTTGGCAACCAGAACAGTTCTGGAACCAAAAGGCAGAGTTCAGCTAGAACTCTGTCCTGGGGCAGAGTTCGGCCCGAACTCTGCCCCCCTCCTTCCAGCAGCTCCTTTGTTAGCTCCCGAGTATCTCCGTCATCTCCGACTGGCCTCGTCACCTCCCCGAGCTTCTCTGACACACAGACGACGCTCGTCGTACTTTGGGGTCTTCTCCACATAGGTTGGGAACCCCACCCACTCCAACACCATTGATTGAAGATCTTGAATACATCATTCTTTTACTTCAAGATGAATACCCAAACCATCCTTGAGTAATCATCGATCAATGAGAGAAAGTATCTTGCGCGACCCTTCCATGGAACAGATGAAGGACCCCCGACATCCGAGAGGACGTAGTTTAGCGTCGTCTTGGTCCGATGAATCACCGTTGTAAACTGAGTTCGACATTGTTTGTCGAATATACAATGCTCGGAAAGGCAGATCGTCACCGTCTTGTGGCTGTTGAGCAAGCCTTTCCAGGTGGCAGTATCCTGACGATGACATTATACATCCTGATACGAATTATGCTAATTTCGATCGTCTTACATGGCATGTTTTTGTCCATTAAAACGTTTCCACCGTACATCGTATCATATGTGGTCAGACACACATGATAAAAGCACCCTAAATCCAACACCCATTAGTCTAATGATCTCTCATGATCTATAACTGAAAGGACCATATCGTCCTCGTTGAAGACTCGGCCTTTGCCACACCGACAACTGATGGACTACTCTACTCTCTCTTTGCTTTATTCTCTTTCTTTTTCTCCTTCTACAAGTATATTTCATGTCCTTCCTCTAATGAAAATAGATCTAGTCGTCATTGTCTTTGAATTTTGATTCGTAATTCTCCATTTGGTTGTTACTTCTCTTTAAGGTCTCACCTCTGAGCTTTTGCTACAAAACCCTAGTCTTGACTGTTATCATTAGTTTCAGATACCTTATTATGATGGAGTTTCCTAGTATGTAGAGTTGATCTAACATATTCTAACAATATAATATTATTTCCAATAATGTATGAATTTACGGACTTTTTAAAAGACGGTGGTAAAGAACATTGTAAAATTAGGATATCATCCCTGCCTTCAAAAATTATCTCGACGTCCTTGAGTTCTATTAAGATAGTGTTCAAATAGTCCAAATGCTCCTTGAGAGATGTACCTTCCTTCATCTGTAGAGAAAATAGGTTACTTCAGATGATCTTGTTGGTTAGAGACTTTGTCATGTACCAATTCTCCAACTTCAACTAAAGAGATTATGTCATTTCCTCGTCTGCGACTTCGAAGAGTATCTCATCTGCCAGACACAACTCAATAGTTGGATGAGCCTTTACCAACTCAATAGTTGGATGAGCCTTTACCTCTTGCTTGTCAAAATCCTCCTGAGAAATCGCCGCCGGTTTCTTGGTGGATAGAAGAGTTCATACTCTTCGTTGCTTCAACAAAGCGCACATCTTGATGCGCCATAGACTGAAGCTATTCTTCCCGCACGAACTTTTCGATTTAGGATTGTGCAACGTCATCTCATCTAAAGCGGAATCTGAATCCAAAGCACTGATACCACTTTGTTACATATAGAACAATTAGATGACACGCGCGAAAATAAAATTGAGCAATCACAGACACAAAAGAATTAAGTTGGAAACTATGAACGGGAGAAAACTATTGACAAAGCAGAAAATTCACTATTATGGAGAAGAGAAGAGATGAGGATATTTCTCTACAGATCAGAGAGGGAATATTTATAACCTCCAAGTTACAAAGAATAACAAGGATTCCTAATCCTTGTAAGAAACAAAGATTCATATTTCTTGGAAGAAACAATGATTCCTATTCCTAAGAAGAAAATTAGGATTAATAATCCTAATAACCGACGGGATTCAAGACATGACTAGCTCGTAGGTATATACGCCATTGTGTGATAGCGAGAGTCGCTTCAAAAAAGATGGAGTTTCCAATATGAAGATGTGATGTTACAACTTCATGGGCCATTTCCTTGTGTGGTTAATCTATGGCTATGCAAATAATCTCCAATACTTCATACTTTGGTCTCATCTTCTTTTTGTACATGATTGTAGGTAGTTCCAAACAAGTTTGTGAAGAATTTCAAGGGGGAACTGTCTTGTGATCTTGATCTGAAGGGCCCCAGTGGCAACCTATGGCATATCAAACTGAAGAAGGTCAAAACTGATTTAGTTTTCAAAGATGGCTGGAGAGAATTTGTTGAAGATCACCATATAGAGGAGGGTGACTTATTGGTGTTCAAATATGATGAGAATTTACATTGCAGTGTCCTCATATTCGATCCGAGCGGTTGCGAGAGAGAAGCTGCTCACTTTTCTACTGTTCGTAAGAGGTCTCAAGCCAACAAAGGGTGTCGTCAAGAGCAAGACGGCATGAACACTCCTCGTGATGTTTATTCATCAGGGGTATCAGCTCCTGGCCAGTCTGCCCCATTTGCAGCAAATGTTGCCAATGCACCTCCAAGATCCTCAGCAGTTCATCACAAGAGAAAAGCTCGAGACGGTGAGCTCTTGTTTTATAAAGCTTTGTGCTGTTTGCATTAAGATTCTCCTTTTAAAACTTTCTATTGTTCCATGGTACAGAGAAATACAAGGAATCCAGGATATCCCTTAATTACAAACAATATATTATTAGACATGTACAATATAGTATAAGATGTGTATTGTTACATATACATGGCTTTCAATCTATTTTTAGACAGGTAAAGAATATTATTTTTAGATAGGTAAAGAATATTATTAGAGATATAAAACTAGATTATACCTAGCCTATATATATTGAGGCTTTGCCTAACAGTTGCTACTTTGTCTTCTCTCTACTTTGGTTGAAGCAACTGAAGAGATCCAAAGTTCTCCCTTCTTCTTCCTCTCTACAGACTAATACCTTCCTCAAAATCTAGCTTCTTCACATTGATCAATCTGCATTGATCTCCATGGGTTTTGTAATCCTAAGATGATATGAGGATTAAGTTTTTCTTAATCTAGCAAAGTTATAGATAGAAGAAGAAGACCTGAAGTTGAAGTTTCAAATCTAGTAAGCACCTTCTGCAGGATCTCTAGAAAGATTATAGAGGCTGAAGATGACTTCTATGGATGATACTCAATCTCAAGTGTTTGAGAAGTACAAGGCGAGACTGGTGGCAAAACGATTCATACAAACATATGGAGTCGACTGTATGGAGAAATTTGCACTAATAGCAAAGTTGAACACTATTAAGGTATTACCCTCCCCTGTTGCAAAATTATCTTTTACACAAATGCGGAAACCATGACACGAAGAAAACCTTACCGATGACAAAAATAACGAAATAGAAATAGCAACACAAGAACACTCAGAATTACGTGGTTCGATCAAGAGAGACCTACTCCACGGGACAAGTGGAGAATACTTTATTAATCAGAAAAAAAAACTTTACATAGTGTGGAGAATAATTGTTGTTGTGTATTTTATTGATGGGCTACTCAACTACTTATAGGGAGTCTAGCTCCTCTTCATATTACATTTTCCAATGTGGGACTAAATCCCTTATTAGTTCTCAACACTCCCCCTCAAGATGGGCGATAGATATTAATCATTCCCATCTTGTTACATAGCTTCGACAGACTTACTGAACTAAGACCCTTAGTCAGACAGTCTGCCACTTGTTCTTCTGAGCAAACATGATCAATCTTCAGTATCCCTTGTTCCAGCTTTTCTTTGATGAAGAATCGATCGATCTCGATGTGCTTCGTTCTGTCGTGCTGAACTGGATTGTTAGCTCTACTTATTGCAGCTTGACTATCGCTCAGAAGACGTAATGGTGCTCTCTTGTCCAGCTTCAACTCTGTCAGCAATGCTTTCACCCACAGCAACTCCGACACTCCTAAAGCCATTGCTCTGTATTCTGCTTCAGCTGTAGACCGTGCTATCACAGACTGTTTCTTGCTTCTCCATGAGACCAAGTTTTCTCCTACAAAGACACAATATTCCGTGGTAGACCTTCTATCGTCTATGTCGTTCGCCCAGTCTGCATCGCAGTATCCCTCAACTTCTATACATCCATTCTTCTTGAACCATAGCCCTTTCCCCGGCGTCCCTTTCAGATATCTCAAGATCTGAAATACTGCATCTATATGACCCGTTCTTGGATCATACATGTAGCGACTTACTACACTCACCGCAAATGAAATATCAGGGCGAGTGTGTCCCAGATAAATCAATCTCCCTACAAGTCGTTGATATCTTTCACGATCAACTGGCTCTCCTGCTTCTGCTCCAACTTGCACTTCTGATCAATTGGAGTGACTGCAGCTTTGCATCCCAGCATCCCTGTCTCCTTCAGCAGATCTAGTGTGTATTTTCTCTGTGAGAGAACAATTCCTTGTTCGCCTTCACACACCTCGATACCTAGAAAGTACCTCATCGCTCCTAGATCCTTCACTTCGAACTCCTTCGCGAGTTTTGACTTCAGCTTAGCAATCTCGGCTTCATCATTACCTGTGATTACTATATCATCCACGTATACAGCAAGTATAGTGATGTGGCCTCTTGCATGCTGAAGAAAGACCGTATGATCAGCATTTGCTTGATAGTATCCCATGCCTGTAACAGCCTTTCTGAATCTGTCAAACCAGGCTCGAGGAGATTGCTTGAGCCCATATAGCGACTTCTTTAGTTTGCACACTTTTCCATGCGACGTCCCTCCGTCTGATTCTGTAGCATAGCACCCTGGCGGGAGTTCCATGTACACTTCTTCTTGTAGGTCCCCATGGAGAAAGGCATTCTTTACATCTAATTGGTATAGCTTCCACCCATAGTTTGCTGCAATAGAGACCAGAGTCCTTACGGTGCTCATTTTCGCTACTGGAGCAAACGTCTCATCATAGTCGATGCCATATGATTGTGTGTATCCCTTTGCAACCAACCTCGCCTTGTATCGTTCCACCTTTCCTTCTGACGTCTCCTTTACTGTGTACACCCATTTGTATCCCACAGTTTTCTTTCCTTTGGGTAATGGAACCAGCTCCCACGTCTTATTTTTTTCCAGTGCCCCAAGTTCTTCCATCATCGTAGCTTTCCACCTTGGATCTTTCTTTGCTTCCTGCCAACTTTTGGGCAACGAAGTAGAGTCTAATGATGTGATGAAGGCTCGATAATTCGAAGAAATATTAGAATAAGACAGGTAATTGGCAATATCATGTTCATAATCATCAAAACGACTAGGAGCCTTACCCGCATTGATGCAAGAAGATCTCCTTAAGGGAGCAATAGGTGGTGGAAGATCATACCATCAGAGTCAGAGAGATCCGCATCAGAATCAGATTGATTCTGTGCGGGGGCAACATCTTCAAGAGTTGGAGCAGGAGTAGACGAGGGACTTGGTACAGAAGGCACAAGGCACGGTACAGGCACGGTACTGGACTTCTGCTGTCTCCTTCTATAGACTTGGAGCTCCTTTTCTATTGTCTGCTGCTCCCCCTGTTTAACATATGTATCTTCTTCATCTTCTGTATCGGAGTCACTGCTTTCTCCCCCTTTCGTCCAGTTTTTCTCGACCGGGCATGGGACCGATCGGACTACCACAGATGGGCTTAATTTCTCCCCCTCGCATCTAACATCCGCTGTGTTAGGTGTGTCAACAAACGCCGAACCGTCATCCGAACTATAATATGGTTATAGTTCTCTGAAGGTAACGTCCATGCTCACAAACATCTTTCGCTCAACTGGGCTCCAACATGCGTATCCCTTCTGAGTTGCCGTGTACCCGACAAAGACACATTTAACCGCTCTAGGATCCAGTTTGCCAACTCCTGGCCTATTATCTTGGACAAAACAGACACACCCAAATACTTTTGGTGGAACAGTGTACGTAGTAGCAACAGTAAGCATCTCCAACGGTGTCTTCCAGTCCAATATCTGAGATGGCATTCTGTTGATGAGATAAGATGCCGTTAACACCGCCTGTCCCCATAAGTGTTTCGGAACATTCATCGCCAGCATCATCGTCCGTGCGACCTCCAGCAGGTGTCTGTTCTTCCGTTCGGCCACACCATTTTGTGCCGGTGTATAGGCATAAGAAGTTTGGTGTAGTATGCCATGAGTGGATAAATACTCAGCAACCGTCTTATTTGTATACTCCGTCCCATTGTTAGACCGTAAGCACTTAATCTTAGTGCCATATTGAGTTTCTATCCGACGATAAAAGTCGCAAAACGCCTCAAAGACGTCACTTTTATTCTTCATAAGGTACACCCATGTCACGCGAGTATAACAATCAATAAAAGTGACGAACCATCGAAAACCGTTAATACCGGTTGTAGGACAAGGGCCCCATACGTCCGAATATATCATATCAAATGCAGCCGAACTTCTATTACCGGAACTCACATATGTGCTTCTGGTATGTTTACCCAACTCACAAGCATGACAAAGTAACTTCTCCTTATTAGCCCGTTGGTATAAGGACGGATACATGCGACTAATAACTTTAAAAGAAGAATAACCGACACGCTGGTGGTGGAGTAGCAATTCATCTTCTACACTGCGTCGTGTATCTTTCGGTGGTGTATCGGCTACCAGAGATGCCAATGCTTTGTCCAGTCCAGTCCTGTCCAAGTACCACAGCACCTTATGCCATGTGCCAGTCCCTAGTCGTCGTCCTGTCCCCTTCTCCTGAAAGGTCACTGTAGGAATGTCAAAGGAAACAGTACAGTTAAGATCAAGAATAATGGCACTAATAGAAAGAAGATTGATAGAAAAAGACGGAGCATGTAAGACATTGGTGAGAGTGAGAGAAGGGGTGCATACGACAGTGCCTGTACCTAGAACAGGGCTGGAGTTACCATCAGCAGTCTGAATGCTCTCCGGCGTCGGTAGGTGAGTATAGTCCTGGAACTCACCGCGGGATTCCGTGACATGGCGAGATGCCCCAGAGTCCATAATCCAACCTGGTTGGTGGACAGCTGCTGCAAGAGCACGCGCAGGTATACCTGCGCCGGTTTGGGCAAAGCAAGTGATGTGGTTCCCCGAGGTAGATGACGTCCCATGACTGTCGTCCGAACCCAGCTTCGTGCTGCGTAACTTCGCAAGGAACTCCTTCTCAAGAGGGGTTAACTCAGCCAGGTGAATGTCGCCCCCTTCCTCCGCCAGATTAGCTTTGTGTCCTCCAGAATAATTTCTCCTTCTACCAGCATAACCGCCTCTACCACCACGACATCCGCCGCGGCCCCGTCCACGATCACTTGAATGACTGTGTAGGGATTTTGGACAAAACCTGATGTAATGCCCTGAGTCACCACAGTTGTAGCAAACATCGGCCACATTAGGAGGCTGATTGAAGGCGGCAAGCGCAAACTTGTCAACAGCGGCTTGCTCCCCCTGGAAAGAGCCCTTGTTGGGCATCAACTTTAAGCGAGCCTCTTCTTGTGCCATGGCAGCTATGGCGTCTTCTAAGGATGAAAGCATGGGCTGTGCTAGGAGGACATTCCTTCTACGCTCAAACACAGGGTTAAGACCCTTCAAGAACTTCATCATCTGTTGACACGAAATATAATCCAAGAACTTTTGAAAATGTTTCGCGAATGCTGATTCGACCTGGACATCTTTTATCCCAAGAGGATCATAGTGATCCAGATCAGACCAGTACTTCTTTAACAGTGCTGCATACTCAGAGATGGTGCGGTCGTCCTGGGCCACCCTATCAAGTTCATCCTGCAGTTGGAAGACCCGCATAGGATTGCCCGAGCCAGAGTACATATCCTTCAAAGTCTGTCATATATCAGCAGCAGCCTCCATCGCCTCGACATTACCCGACACCTGGTCGGTCAAGGAAGCCGTCAACCATCCAGCCACAACATTGTTGACAATCTCCCAAATAGCAAACTCCTTGGAGAAGGGATCATCTGGCGCCTTGGTTTGGCCATTGACGTAGCCAACCAAGCCACGGCCCTTCAGCGTCCGCATGGCCTGTCGTGACCATTTCAAGTAATTGGACGTTCCTTCCAACATCGTCTCCAGCTTGTCCAGCTTCCCCAATTTGTAGGGTGACGGATCCACATCAGTATGGATCACACGTGGGATCGCCTCGGTTAACCTCTTTGATAAAATATCATCAACCAAGGCCTTCATCTCGTCTGCTGTCAGTTTACCACTGATCGAATCCATGGAGTCTTCAACTGTGATTCGTCGTCGTCGTCGGCTTCGTCGTCGTCGTCTTCGTCGGCTTCGTCGTCGTCGGCTTCGTCGTCGTCGTCTTCGTCGGCTTCGTCGTCGTCGTCGTCTTCGTGTAAAGTCGTCAACGGAGACCTTACGAATGCGCGGTTAACATGGCTAACACCGGCACGCGCATGGAGATCCTAATTTGCAGATCGAGAACGGAAAACAATAAAGCATTTGTTGTTCCGGAGGGCGTAATCTAGGAACAGAAGGTGCAAATAAAGCATTTGACAGCCATCCGTCGTCGAAAAAACCATCCACATAATCTCTCTCTCAAAATTAGGTTTTTTTCGAAAAAAAGAAAAAAAAGGAGGGGGGCGTCGGGGGGGGGGGGTGTCAGGGGGTCAGGGGGGCAGGGCGTCGGGGGGGGGGGGGGGAGGGACAGGGCATCGGGGGGGGGGGGGGCGTCGGGGTGGGGGCTGGGGGGGACTGCCGGTGGGGGAAGGGGGGGTGAGGAATTTTTTTTTTTCTCCGTTATGGCTCTGATACCATGTAGAGAATAATTGTTGTGTATTTTATTGATGGGCTACTCAACTACTTATAGGGAGTCTAGCTCCTCTTCATATTACATTTTCCAATGTGGGACTAAATCCCTTATTAGTTCTCAACACCATATCTAACACTTCTCTTGAGACCTTCATCAACTAGATGTGAAGAATGTGTTCCTTAATGGAGATTTGCAAGAAGTTTACATGAGTCCGCTGTAGGAAATTAACACAATCGGGAAGGTAAGTTGTATACGCAAGACGTTGTATGGTCTGAAACAATCACCACGGACGTGGTTCCCAAGATATAGTAAACCCGTGATCAAATTTGGCTACAAGCAAAGTAATGCCGACAATACTTTCTTTAAAAGAAGGGGAGAAAATTAGGATTCTTATTGCATACGAGGATGACATGGTGGTCACATAAATAATAGTCAAGAAGTAGCGAGAATAAAGACTTTCCTAGCTTCAGCTCAGTTCATTAAAATATTTTCTTGGAATTGAGTTGGCCAAGTCGAAAGGAGATGATAATCTTGGGTATGGAACTTCTCATACATTAATAGATCACACCACTTGAGTAATTCTGGAGGAAAGCTATTGGGGGATGGAACTCAATATCAACGACTAGTTGTTAAGCTTCTCTACTTATCAGTTATACGGCAGATATTGCATATGCTATTAAGTGTTGTAAGCCAGTTCTGTTTTTACTCTGACTACCATTCATCTTTAAGCAATAGAAAAGATACTCAGATACTTGAAGACATATCGTGGAAAAGGATTGTTGTTTAAACGAAATAATCACCTCCACATAGAAGTATAGAATGCATATTGGACAGGATGCATTGATGATCATCAGTCGACTACATGATATTGTACCTATGTCGGAGGTAGTCAAGTGACTTGGAGGAATTAAAAAATCAGTTGTCCATGAAGGCTTAGGGAACGATTCCTGATCTTCCCATTTGACTCTAGTACGATAATCAAACCTCTATCTCTATTGCTAGTGATCCAGATAATCGACTCTCTATCTCTATTGCTAGTGATCCAGTTCAACATGACAAAACAAAACATATAGATGTTGATCGACATTTTATACTAGAGAAATAGATTCAAAAGAGTTGTGCTTGATCTATATTTTGACTACTCAACAATTAGCAGATGTATCCACCAAAGGGCTCATAGGATCGAAACTTCAGCCTATCTTGGACAAACTCGGTCAGCCTATCTTGGACAAACTTGGCATGAAAAATATATATGCCATGTTTGAGCAGGGATTGTGGTGAAATACAAGGAAACCAGGAATATCTCCCTTAATTACAACCAATATATATTAGATATATTATAAGATGGCAATATATTGTTACATATAAAAAATTATATATGTCTAGCAATCTAATTTTAGATAGGAACACAATATTACTAGAGATATACTACTAGATTATAACCTGCCTATATAGTGGGGCTTTGGCTGCCGGTTGCATAACATAAGGTTTTCAGGAATTGAATAAAAAAACCAAACACTAGTTTCTTCTCTCTACTTTGATTCTCTACACATGTGAAGACACAAAGCTAGCTACTTAACAAACTCATCTGCATGTTTAATTACCTACTGTGCAATACAATTTGTTAAAGTGCAAGCACTCCTAAATCGGGGTCGTACACACCCAAAATACACTAGATCATGACAAAATATGTTCTTTTTCTTGTTATTGTGTTCGTATTATGTGTATTATGTTGTGTTGATGCAACATAGGTGTTACTCAAAATTATGAGGTTAATGATAGTGTTAATGGGATCTCCCTACCCCCTAGGAATAGCATTCTTGATCCTGTAACATAATTTTCATGGGGCTCCCGAAGCAGATGGCAAAAAGTGGTGACCCGAGGGTTGTGGACCTTTACTAATGAAGTTCAAAAGATATCAATAAGATGGCAATATAAAGGCATAAAATCAATTAATTGTCAAAATGAAGCATAAAAGACTATGTTGTTGTAGGATTCGATGCAAATTCTTCGCTAATAGACATCAATATAGATAGACACAAACGAACCACTATTCAGTGAACAATAGTGTACTGGTTAAGCCTACGCCTCGTACTGCGTACGTAACACGGTAAGTGTCATATCGTAACCGTTCAAATATCCTGTATCAAAGATAACCAAAGCTCTTAACTTTTTATATGCAATATAAATAACAGTTTAATACTTTTGAGTAAGAATGACTAATGCCATCAAATGTCTGCAATTCTTTGTACTGTCATGTTCTTCATACAACTAATAAAATCTGAATTTCAGAAGTAAATGTAAGGTCGTCTAAAAGATCAGTGGAGAATAATATTAAGAAACATCATCCTGAAGGGAAGCAAGGACATGATGGAGGAAAGGGTGCCAAAGCATCGGAGCTTGCCAGTGGACTCGAATTAACCAATCCATGTTTTCCAATTAGAATACGTTCAAGCCATGTAAACAAGAAATATTTTATGGTAAGTATCAATAACTTGTATTTTATATTCGAAAACCTATGAATACTTTCATCACTTTTGAAATTTCCTCATTGATGTAAAATGTTAAATTATAATCTTATCTTAGAAATTTTTTGTATCGTGTTGTCATCCAATACCCAATTAACAAAACTTTGTAATTAATATTGTGTAATATCATTTTTTTCCTTGTGGTTGAAGTTAGTTTAAAATAGTTATGGCTCTTGGAGAACGATTTAGCCAACTGAGAGCCAGTTTCCGTACATTTTCTTAAACATACACTGACATGTGCGCCAAGGTAAAATCCCTTGGCTCGTGTTCATTGCCCTGGGCTCTCACTTGTCAGTGAATGTCTACGAGAATGCCCGGAAAAAGTATTGCTCAATTAGTATAAAGTTAGCGAGTACTTAACATATGTCTATCTGGTTTTCAGCCCAACAACTCGAGTTCAGGTGGCACGAAATTTGCTTTCATTTTTTCTGTTTTTTAGTCCAAACTCCAAACATCATACAGGAATTAGTATGAGGGATGCAGCTGGCTACACAAAACGGACACTAGTTTTGACTTCATAATTTCACAATGTAGAAAGAATGTGACTACTCCACAAAATCCTCGTACACCTGGGTCTTTTTGATACAGGCCCCTTGAATTGTTTCGACTAATTTTGACATACTTCCCCCAAATCTTAAGATTTACTCATAATGTCTCCCATTTGTGGGTACAAATGAGATATATTATATTTACCCTACCCTTCACTTGACTTGCCTTGCCTTGCCTTGCCTGTATAGCATGCGATGAGAAAACCCATTATTATCCAACCTACATTTGCATTCATTTGGATTGTGATCGCCTTGCTTTTTTGCAAATGTTAGATCACATAACTTAGCGTAACCCTACCTTTTGTCTAAATGTTTCCTTTACAAAAATCTTGTTTATGTAAATGATCCAGAACTCTAGGTTTTTGGTACATGAAGTGGCAGAGACTTTAAGGAAAAGGGATGATTATACAGCCAATGTAACTGAGTTCAGTGAACTTCCTGCTAGTAATGACAATCTCCCATGCCAACAAGTATCTCCTCTACCTTTTTAATAAGATTGTGGTAGTTATGATGTCAGTGGAGGCCTGGTAAATACTTGAGAGATGATTATGTTTCAAGAATGCGGACACCGATACGAAAAAGACACGATACGTATGTGGGATGTGTCCACCTATGTGGACACGGATACATGTACGGACATGATACGGATATGGACACTAAGTTCCTGTGTCTGGTCAACCTAGGGGGTGGACTAATCCTTTTGATGTCACCTGATAAGTAAAGAACTCAGTAGTGACATGACAGTGGATGCTGTATTTCATTTAGGCTGTGATGTCTTTTCTGACTTCTGCAGGCTGGCTACCTAAAGATACAAGACAGTTCAAGCCTTCACGGTAGGAAGTTGATAATCTATTTACCTCCAGTGAGAAAATGAATGATACAACCTTCTTAACTTTCTTTAAGTACTTCCTTTGATCACATTTTCGCACACAATCCATAATAAAGTAGTATCCACGTTCTTCCGACAACCCTTGCTGCATGCATGTTAGACTAAATTAACATTATTCTTCTCTTCGCTCAATCTATATATGCACACTATGTTTTTCTCTAAACTTTACCAAATGTCATGAGCCATATTTTAGTAATGAATGGCCTTCTGAGTACTTCATGACATTGGCTTGGGTAATCATGCCATCATAATCCACTTAGCATGATTAGGCTAGCCAAGATTGATTGGCCTTGTAGAGGGGCTATATTCTATGGGGATCTCCAGGAATTGTCTATGTTCTTGTAGTGACAGAGGAAACAATTTATAGAACATAGTTTTGTTGTCTTTTACCATATATAATAAAATCTATACTTATATGTTTGCATCCAACAAGTCACGTTTGCCAGGAATTTTCTATATTGATAATGCACTTAACTGGTATCTAGAAAAGGTTTCTGTCCTCCTTACCATATATAATTTTCTACTATACGGAAAGGCTCGAATTTATGATTTTAGATGTCATGTTCATACTTATATTGTCTTCTTATTAATGCTTTCCTGTGTTATAATGCAGGCAATTCCACATAATTTCCTGGCTGAACATCTCCATCATAGACCCGATATCATACTTCTCCGTCTTCCAAATGGCAAGGGAAGTTGGCTTGTGGGTTGTGGAGTTAATACCCACTCATGGGGGTTTATGGGACGAGAATGGAAGAAATTTGTCTCCGATAATAACCTGGAGGAAGGAGATACATGCGTCTTTGAGCTCTCTGGTTCCTACAGAAACTTAAAGTTTGATGTCTATATCTTCGAAATAAGAAAGGACTGCTCAGTCAAGGTGGAATCTTAATCCAGAATGAAATAGTAATTTCAGGGAGTCGGATAGAAGGAAGTTGAAGTTAAAGATGGAAAACTCAGCTTAATATGTTGTCGTTTTAAACTGAGATCAGCTTTTATGTATTTGGTATATGTAATACATGTTGGTACTATGTTTTATGTAGTGGTTTTCACTGTTACGATTTGGCTCATATTTGGTAATCCTAATAGTAGTAGAACTGGAGTAAATTTCTAGTCCGACCTAGACAATGATTTTTTTTTATGGATGTCTACATGGGATTGAATTTGTATGTATGGATATATGACATGCTATATAAAGGGGCATAAAGTTTCTTGTGTACAAAAATTGTGCTAAAGGAAAGAGGGGTGTTGGGTAGCCACCAATAGGTTGAGAGAAAGAAGGAAGAAATAGATGGATTGAAGGAGGAGCGATTGGATTGAATTTCTATGTATGATATAGACATGCTACATAAATGGGCATAAAGTTTCTTGTGTACAAAAAATTGTGCTCAAGGAAAGAGGGGTGTTGGGTAGCCACCAACAGGTTGAGAGAAAGAAAGAAGAAATAGACAGATTAGAGGAGAGAGCAATTGGGTTTTTCAGATTTTTTTTTTGGTGTAATCTATGTGGATTTCTTGTGTTCTCTTTGTATATTTTCTCTGGTAGTTGGGGTTATGAAGTTAACGATCTTGTAAAGCCTTGTAACCTTATTTAGTAGTGATTAGTTCTTCTACTGGTTTTTTATCAGTTAGGGTTTACACTTAATTCTTGTGTGTTTGTCTTCAATCTTTTGCCATCTTTATTACCCTGCATAAATCAACCAGCATGTTTGTTTTGGGCAGGTGTTGGTTCATTGCAGAACTTATCTTGGAAAATAGTTTTCGCTTTTATTCACAACATTCACATCACAAAAAATTATGTCAATAATTGTATATTTGTAACCATGTGTCTGCACAATTGTAAATTTGCAATGATAAGTATGCTATGTGGAACTGTGTTAGCATTATAAGCAATATTCATATATGAGTTCTCATGTTTTAAAACGTCCTTGTGATTTTAACCATATGAAGGACTTCTACCATCTAAAGGTGAAATCGGCTACTTTCAAGCCAAAACCAAAGTCGGATGTGACTTGCTTCATATGGCAAGACCACTACATGAAGGACTGCATATCCAAGCCCAAACCAAAAGTGCAAGGTGAGGCTAACTTGGTTGGCATGATTGCGTAGGTTGACTAACTGATGCCAATACTGACTAGTGGGTGAATACAGTGCATCCTGCCATGTTTGCTCAAAGAGAAAGTTGTTCATCACATACAAGCCTACTTTTGAGAATGTTTCAATGGTGAACAAGGCACAAGCTGAAGTACTTGGGATCGGGACAATGGTGCTAAATCTGACTTCGGGAATTCATTGACGCTACAGGATGTGAAGCACGTACCAATTATCACGAAGAATATGATTTTAGGAAGTAATGCAGGCTTGAGGATGGATCAACATGGACAAATGGTGATGTCATAAAGGGACATACTTTGAGAAGGCATTTTGTACCAATGGGATGTTCAAACTTCAACTTGTAACTTTGACTGAAATTTCACTGCAGTTCCTTCTTCTGATTATACTATTGAGTTATGGCACAATAGACTATGACATTCATTGTAAAATAATATTTAAGATGTCTAGTCTAGGGCTTATCTTCAAATATGGGGATAAGGTAGTAGAGAAATACGAGGTCTGTGCGCAGACGAAGATCACCATAAAACATTCAAAGGGGTGAAATGAAGCACAGATCTTTTGGAATTGGTGCTCATATATGCAGTTCTCCGCAAAGGTCGGAATAAATACTTTATAACTTTCATCGACTTCTCGAAGTATGTGTTCGTCTATCTGCTCAAGAAAAAGGGCAAAGCATTCAAAAAGTTCAGGACCTCCAGATTTAAGCCGAACTTCAAAGCGGTCTCTTAAATTCACATGTTCTGTAGAGAACATAGAATTGTCAATGAAAACTGTTACATATTTTCTCAATCAAATGGAGTGGCAAAAGGAAGAACTGCCATTGAAGAAATGATGAAATCAATGTTTTAACTACGGGACTTCCAAACTGCTTCTGTGGAGAAGCTACGCTCATGGCTACTTATATTCTGAACAAAGTATTGTTCACAACTTTCGAGATTACTCCTCATGAACTTTGGTTCAAGTTCAGACCCAAGTTGAATGTCATTCGAGGTAGGGATGTCTGGCATATGTGAAGCTTCGAATATAAAATTCAGAAGCTAGAAACGAGGAGTACAAAGACTGTATTCTTGGGATAATTAAAAAGAGTGATGCTCGGAGGTTTCTTGATATTGAATCAAACCATATCATCGAATCCTCTGACGCAAAATACTTTGAAGACAAGTTTGCAAGGCACAAAACATTATTCTCGTGGACATTTAGGAGAACGTAGGTGTAGAGGAGGCTATCACTATCAATGATGATGTAGTCCAAAGAGGTTGTCGTTGAAAAGACAACATATGAACCATAAATCGCAGAGCCGTTCGGTTAAACGAGTGAGGAGGCATATGCACTTCGGAGATGTTTTGTCACCTATCAGTGGAAACAGATTCTTTTACTTATGAGAAGGCGATGAAAACAGAATGATGTCTTCTAGAAGGAGGCTGTTAATGATGAGTATGACTCAATCACCTCCAACAACACTTGGGTGTTGGTCGATCTTCCAGAAGGAGCAAAATCAATTGGATGTAAATGGAGCTTCAACAAGAAGATGAAGGTGACGGAACAATTGACAAGTTTAAGGCAAGGCTGGTAGCCAAAGATTTTCTTAAAGCAGGGGATTGATTACTTTGACACGTGCTCCAGTAGAACGAATGACAACCATCAGATGTTGATTGCTCTGGGTGCAATTCACAAGTAGTAATTCATTAGATGAACGTAAAAACTATGTTTCTGAAGGAAGATATGACCGAAAAGATTTACATGCAACAACCAGACAAATTTGTCGTCAACGATCTTGAAGACAAAATTGCAAGTTGGTAAAATCATTATACAGTCTGAAGCAAGCTCTAAAGATGTGGAGAAGTTTGATAAAGTATAAGATCAAACGTCAACTTTCTTGCCCTACCACCTTGATCCCGTCTAGATCTGATCGTATCTTCTCCTTCTTGTAACCCCTGTTCTCGAATTTTAAAAAAAATATTTATTTTAAATTTATGTTAGAAAATTTTAACTAAGGTTTTTATTTTGGTGTCACAAGTAGGCCATACCTAAGTCTATAGGTAAAGTATGGTAAAATTGGGTAACTTATGGTCACTATGGTCTCCAGCAGCCCTATAGATATATTATTATATTTTTTTTTAGAATTTTTGGATATTCTTAGGTATTTAATATTTAATGATTTATTATTTTTAAGGACATTCAGGATTTATTGTAAAGTATTCAGAGTTATTTTGGGACCAAATATTTTTTTGGGCTTAGATGACTAGAAATATTTTCTGGATTTATTAGGATTTTTCTAATTTAGAATTTTTGGAGATTTTATATAATTAAAACCATTAAATTTATTTTTATAGACTTTTTTGGATTTACTATGGAGTCACATGATAATTTTGGGCAGAACTTTTTATCTAGGTTATAGAAACTTAGAAATGTTTTCTAGAATTTTTGAATTTTTTGGATTTTTTTGGAATTTATTTTCGATTTATTTGGAGTCAAAATAAAATTTTAATAAATTTCTGTAATTAAAATAAGGATTTACCCAGTCCCCACCCGGAGGGCCCACCCGTCGGCGCCTAGCCATCGCTCTCTCTCCATATATATGTATATTTTCAGAAACCCTAATTTACTTGTTCAGCCTCCTTTGTGATTTCTTCTTGGTGATCCTTGAACTTCGCGGAGCGATTGCGGACAATCCCGACGTCCTTTTGTGCATCATTTTTGTTGATGGAATCATATCAAGGTCAATTTTTAGAATATAAATTATTTTCTCATAATTTGTACACGAATTACTAGAGATTTATTTGAGTGTGGGTGTCCAAAATTGATGGTCACATTATTTTCAAGATTTCGGGAGATCTCGAAATTTTTGCGATATATTTAAAGTTTTGGAAAGATGACATAAAGATCTACAACATAATTTTTTCATAAATTTATATTATTTTATTTAACTCGTTGAACTCAGATTTGATCGATGATTCATCGATTTAGTTATGGTTAGCCATAACGGCGATAACTTTTGACCAAATCATGATTTTGTGGCACCGTCAATTCCAGTCCACTCATGATACTAAAATCTACTAGGGTACAACCTCAAATTATTGAGTTTATACATTTGACTAGTTAGTCAACATACGCCTCGATTTATGTGTCACGGGTCCGAATTGGGAATCGTGACTTTCTAAAGCCAAAAATAGTGTTTAAATTTTATTTCAGAATATAATTAGATTAAATTAGGTTTTTAAATAATTTATTTCAAAATTAAATAGAATTAATTAGTTAAACCATTAGCCACTTTTTATGACTTTTAGAATGAGATTTTAGGTCTAACTTATGGTTATTCGTGCATGGGTTCATGGTACGATCGTGTGGTATGGTTTAAGAGTTTCTAGGCCAGAGTTCATCTTGTCAAACTTGTGAAACTAGTTCTTTCAGGAATTCAGGTAAGTACATTATTGCTTTATGTGCTTATATATTATAATGCTATTTTATTGTTTCATTAAGTATCCAATTGACACACGATTGTGACACAATAGGTTTGTTGTATCATTATTTGTTTATTGATCGTTTAGTGAGTCGAAAGAGAAATGCTCAGTAGGTATGTAAACAAAGTCCAATGATTGTTATTGTAGACAGCTAAGTCATACACCTCACGTATGGGTTAGATGTACCTTTTATTATGGATAGCCGTCTATGTGTGCCATATTAGCCCAAGCCATTCACATGTCGATAAGTATTTCAAATACTGTCTATTTTACTTGTACATATTCATTGCTAGTTGTCTTGTCATACCTGTTTTTGTTAGTAGTTTCTTGTATATATTTATTGTTTCCAGTTCATATGTATTTTCCTTTATTTTCTATCGTATCTTACTTGTCTTTTTATTTTGTATTAAGTTACATTATTGCAATAAGTTTGTACTTTGCTCCTTTTCTAACTGGATCATTGCAGGTGACTTGCTACTACACTATGGACCTTTCTGGGGAGGAGATATCTTGGAGGCCAACCGTAGATTCTAGATATAATTTAAATTTACATATTAGCGAGTTTGTTCCGAATGTCATTTTGATATATTATTAGATTTATAAATAAAATAGTTATTGTGAATGAGCAAATAGATATAATTTTATTGTATTTGATATTGAGGTCTTGACAGCGTACTACCGCGATGCTGCGGCGTAGGCTGGAACTTGGCTACGCACTTGTATCCCGAAAAATGGTTGTAGGTTGACAAAATTTTTTGGTGGCCCATGCAGGTTGTTTTCGCAAAATTTGTGCAAACTCGCGGTAGTATCTATTAGTCATACTACTGCGTGCCTGCGATTAGGAAGTGCTCATTCACAATTAGAATTGATTTGAGTTTGAGAGAATGGCTAGGACTAGGTATAGGGAAGCCCTTTATTCTAGTTGACAGTTGGGTAGTTAAGGTTGCTAAATAGGCCATGTAATTTAGCCAAGGATTTATTGAAGTTTAAACCCTATTAGGTAACTTTTATAGAAGGATACACTATTGTGATTTAATAGAAAGGTAGGACCAAAGGTGGTAGACTATTCGCTTGATAAATTAGACTTCTTAGGATTCAATTCTTAATCTTGATCATTTGTGCAATTTTATTTTTTCTTCTCTAAACAGTCATATCTTAAGGGTCCGTATCGCTTATTTATTTTTAATTGGTCCTAAGTAATTATTTTCTAAGAGTCAATATTCTATTTCCATCTATTGAGTTTTGAGCCTAACCTGATTCAATTATCTATATATTAATTCAAGTCGTCTTCGTTTATTTGTGCGATATTTTCTTTTCAAAATTGAGATTTTTACTTCAAGGGCAGATGCAACTTTTCTATCATGATCGATTTGCTTAAATTCTAAGAAGCTCCTTTAAAAATTTATGGATATAGTTAAAAGAATATTCAGTGACTTACAATGGCAAGACATATGCGCATTGTTACCATTTTTTTAATTATAAAGATTACGGGTTTACTGCAACCAGCAGCGCACTGCAAGCAAGACCCCTAAGTTGAAGTAATTTCACGTAAGCTTAGGTTATCGAATATTATAAACTATGTCCTAGTTATATTTGATCTTTGAGTTATTATGTCAATATTGAATAAAGTTAACAGAATATTCGATAACATATCATATTTGAGCCATGAAATTAAGGGTTTACTGTAGCCAGATGTACACTGGCGAGGCATAAATTCTTGATAGAATAACTTCATATATACATACAGTTTTAAATATTATAGAGACTACATCTTTTGGCATATGACTATTGATTTTTATGGTTCGCAATTTCATGCACTCTCACTTAAAAATTTGATTTAGTTCTTATCTTTTCATTTCTTGAACCTTTTTTTCTATTTTTTATTTTCGTATCGTTATTAGGCTTCCTAGAAATCATTTAAACCTATTTTGATTCAATTCTACTGGATTAATAATTGTACCTAGATTCTGATTCTATAATCATGCCAATCACTTTTATTAGGTTTCAATTCCATCTGCGATTACACTTATCTAACTTTGATTATTAATTATATCATTTTCTTGGTTATATTCTTAATCGTGCCTATTCAGATATTTGTAATTTCGTGGACAAAATTTTTCTAAGGTGGATAGATTTGTAACCATGTTCCCGAATTTCAAAAAATTATTTATTTTAAATATTTATGTTAGAAAATTTTAACTAAGGTTTTGATTTTGGGATCACAAGAAGGTCGTATCTAAGCCTATAGGTGAATTATGGTAAAATTAGGTAACTTATGGTTACTATGGTCTCCAGGTAGCCCAAGATATAATTTTTCTATTTTATATTTTTCTAGATTTTTTTGATATTTTTAGGTATTTAATATTAATGATTTACTATTTTTAAGGACATTCATGATTTACTGTAAAGTCATTTGGGGTTATTTTGAGACCAAATATTTTTATTTGGGCTTTAGATGACTAGAAATTTTTAGAATATTCTAGGATTTTTCTAAATTTTTATGAAATTTTGGAGATTTTTATATAATTAAAACCATATAATTTATTTTTTTCATAGACTTTTTGGATTTACTATGGGGTCATACGATAATATTTTGAGACAAAACTTTTTGTCTAGCTTATAGAGACTTAGAAATTTTTTCTAGAATTTTTGAGAATTTTGGATTTTCTGAGATTTATTTCAATTTATTTGGAGTCAAAATAAATTTTTAATGAATTTTTGTAATTAAAATAAGAATTTACCCAATCATCCACTCGGAAGGGCCCACCTATCGCGCCTAGCACCGCCTCCCTCTCCTATATATATGTATATTTTTTTAGAAACCCTAGTTTAGCCTCCTTTGTGATTTCCTTTGTGATTTTTTCACGGTGATCCTTCAACTTCGCGGAGCGATTGCGGACAATCTCGACGTCCTTTTCATGCGCCTTTTTTTGTTGGAATCGTTTCGTGGTCACTTTTCGGAATATATTATTATTTCTCATATTTTGTCCATGAATTTCTGGAGATTTATTTGAGTGCCGATTGTCCAAAAATCGACACGTCGTACGATTTTTGAGATTTTGGGAGATCTCGAACTGTTTTGCAATCTGTCTAAAGTTTTGGAAGCTGATATGAAGATCTATAACATGTAACTTTTCTAAAAATTTATAAGTTTGTTTTATTTATTTATAATTCGTTGAACTCAGATTTGATCGGTGATTCATCGATTTGGTCATGGTTAGCCATAATGGCAGTAACTTTTGATCAAATCATGATTTTGTGGCACCGTCGATTCCAGTAAACTCGTGATACTGAAATCTACTAGGGTACACTCTCAAATCATTGAGTTCGTACCGTTTGGCTAGTTAGTCAACATATGCCTCGATTTATGTGCCACGAGTCCCGAATTAGGAACCATGACTTTCTAAAGCCAAAATTAGTAATCAAATTTTATTTCAGAATATTATTAGATTAAATTAGGATTTGACATGATTTATTCCAGAATTAAATAAAATTAATTAGGTTAACCCGTTAGCCACTTTCTATGACTTTTAGAATGACATTTTAGATCTGACTTACGGTTATTTGTACACAGGTTCGTGGTTCAATGGTGTGGTATGGTTTAAGAGCTTCTAGGCCAGAGTTCATCTTGTCATCAACTTGTGAAACCAGTTCATTCAGGAATTCAGACAAGTACACTATTGCTTTATCTGCTTATTGTTGTAAATATGGATAAATTACCATAATTATTTGGTGTCTATAACCTATGCCTTTTGGTTATCCATAACCTATGGCTTTTGTTTATCCATAACCTATAGCTTTTGGCATTATTCTTTTAATTTTTAACATGATATTAACCTCCATGTAAGCCTATATAAGGTGCTATTATCAAGTTGATTTGTACAAGTGAATGAAGAAATATTTTCTCTATTGTTCATCTCTTTGCTGTACAATACATTATCAACACGATTATCTAAGGTGAGTTTAGTCTTGCATACATAGATACATATTTTAGTAAACTTAAGGTGAGTTTAGTCTTGCATACATAGATACATATTTTAGTAAACTTAAGTACCGACTGTTCTTTTAATATTTTGTGTGAGACAAAAAAGTTCCAATTCATTATGTATGTACCACATATCTACCTATTCTTTATACATGTCTGTATGAATTAGACAAAATTTTGATTTATTTATTAGCTGAAAGGCACAATCTGTAAAAGAAAAACATCCAGAGTATAGGATATTATAGATCTTATTAGTCTAGCATATATTCATCCCTTTAAAACAATGTCAAATACAAGTGTCAGATACTCTTGGATTCTCTATTGCATACATGAATACTACTACATCATATTATACGGACACGATGTCACATATACATCACCTATTTGGTTATGTGCTAGTGTATTCTGGTCTCTGAAGTTAATTTCATTCAAAATAGATAATTCATGATAATTTATTTAAAATTATGCACAAATCTCATTTCTATATTTTTTATGAATTTTACCCAAGTAAAATTAATCTAGATATTAAATACTCTTCTCTTATTATGAATGAGTTCATTACATTAAATTAGATTATATGAAATTGCTATTTCCATCATTTTATTTTTTTATTTATTCTACAAGGTACAAATTCACATTGTTGTATATGTTAATTATATGATGAAAAAGTACCCAAAATACAAACCATGATGATCTAAGATTATTATATAATGATCACATTGTTGTATATGTGATAAACATAAGACATAATATTTTTTGATAGCGTTTCATCATATTGTGGCATATGTGAAAATTTGTAATATTGGAAGCACTTGTCAATTTTACTATTTAAATTAATTTATCTCTAATATAATTATTTCTGCTATATAAATGTCGAGTCTTGCAAAGATTGAATTCAAAGCTTTTGATGTGAGCAGAGACAATTACTTATCATGGCAATTGAATGCGAAGTTGCACTTGCAGTCCAATAAGCTTGATGGTACTATTAAGAAGGAAAATAAAAAATCTTCTGAAGCCAAGGCTAAGGCTTTGATTTTCCTACGACTTCATATCCATGATGATCTAAAGGCAGAATATCTATGTGAGGATGATCCATTAAATTTGTGGACATCTTTAAAGGATAGATTTGACCATCAAGGATGGTAATCCTTCCGATTGCTCAAAGTGAATGGTTGAACCTGAGATACCAAGACTATAAAAATGTTAAAGCATATAATTCTACTCTGTTTAATATTGTTTCTCGCCTTAGGTTGTGCGAAAAAAAGTAATAGAGGCTCAAATGCTTGAGAAAACCCTCTCCACTTTTCATACAAGTAATGTGCTTTTGCAGGAACAATATCGTTTAAGACATTTCACAAAATATTCTAAACTGGTGACTTGTCTCCTTGTAGCAGAGGCAAATAACAACGTTCTCATGAAAAACCACAACTCTAGACAAACTGGGTCAATGGAAATTTCTGAAGCAAATGCAAATTTTGGGCTTACCAGAGGTCGTGGTAGAGGAGTGGAAGAGGAAAAAGTTATGGGAGGTATGGTCATGGTTATCAGCCTTATAACAAAGGCAAAAATAGTGGTTCACAAAAGAATAAATGGAACAAGTGGACAACACCCTCTAACAAAGAGAATTCAAATCCTCAATATAAACCAAATAAGGGTAGTACTGCTTGTCATAAATTTGGCAAAAATGGACATTGGTTTAAGCAATGTCGAACTAATCAACAAGAGTTTGAAAAATTCAAAGAATCGAAGAAAATGGAAGCAAATATGACAACATATTGGGACAATGACCAGCCACTTGACATCACTCAGTTGAATTGTTCTGATTTTTTTGAGGATCAAAATGGGAATCAGATTACCAATGAACAGTTTGAGGAAATATTGCTGGCGAATCTACCTTCCATTGAATGATCACTCGGGCGACATATGTTTTATTTCAAGTATTATGAACTTTTTTACATTTGAAGTCATGTTTTTGTTTTTAATTACCATCATGGAATATCTAGGCCATGAGAGTTTGTTGAAGAATATATCATTACTTTGCTATGTATTTGAAAGTTGCATCTCTATCGTTTGGTATGCTTAATTACTTTTATTATATTTGTGTTAGTTGAGTATATGTTCATAAATTTTCTTTTGTTTCATATTGAAGGTATGGATATACGAAGGGAGAAAATGACTTGGATTTGTGTTTGGTAGATAGTGCTACAACACATACGATTTTGAAGAATCAAAAGTTTTTCTCAAATTTAGTATTTGACATGCATAAAGTATCAACAATAGCTGACCAGCCCATATAATTGAGGGTTTTGGAATAGCACACATTATGTTACTTAATGGCAATCAAATCCATTTGCAAAATGCGTTATATTCAAGCAATTCCAAAAGAAATTTGCTAAGTTTCAAGGATATACACAAAAATGGATACCATATTGAAACTCGAAATGATAAGAACAAAGAGACACTATGTATCACATCTAATGTTGGGAGCAAAAATCTCACATTAGAAGAATTCTCTTCTCTCTCGGTGGGTTTGTATTACACCATCATTGGTATAATTGAATCACATATGAATGTGGCAAAACCACTACAAAAATTTGTCAGATTAGCGACGTTCCAAAACGTCGCTAATCTAGGCCAAAATGTCGCTAACCCAATTTAGCGACGTTTTCAGCGATGTTTTGGAAACGACAGAAAAAAGCGTGTCGCTAATCGAGAAAACGTCACAAAACGTCGCTATGGCTACGTTAGTTAGCGACGTTGATAACGTCGTTAAGTAGCGACGTTATTTGCGATGTTCTCACGTGGTCGCTAATTAGCGACGCAATTTGCGACGTTATTGTGTGGTCGCCGTTTAGCGACACTTTTGCGACTTTTTGGCGACGACGTGCTGACATCAGATTTGGTGCCATGTGTTGCCACGTCAGCAATTTAGCGACGCTTTTAGCGACATTAATTAACGTCGCAAAAATTTTGCGACAAATATTAACGTCGCTAAAAATGTCGCTAAGTTAAAAAAAATATAAAAAAAAGAATCCAGAATGCAAATGGAGCTGGAGCTTGAGCCAAAATACAGAATCCAAAATACAAAATATAGAATCCAATCCCTGGGTTCGCCGACCCCCTCGGTGGAACACTCAACACCGGCACGCACAATACATTCCAGAATATACAAAAAATATAAAGAAAAAAATAATATCCTCAACGAACAAAGTCAATATATAATATCCTCAACGAACAAAGTTAATATCCTCAAATATGTACAAAGTCAATATCCTCAACGAACAAAGTGAATATCCCCAAATACGTACAAAATAAAAAATATAGTACAGTCCGAAAATGCAAAAATGAAACTACTAATCGCCTGGAGCTAGAGTTGGACCCGGTGCTGGAGCCGGAGCTGGAGGAGGAGCGCCACCAGACTGTCGTCGTAACGCCAGGATCATCTGATACTCCTTCGGTGACAACAGGTGGACGAGCATGTCCTCCCGTGCACCGTCGGATGTAGACGAGCTCCTGGCGTACCAGCAGACGGTCGCTCCGTAGCCATCTTCTGGAACTCTGCATCTGCTCGACCAACCGCTGCGTAGCCTCCGGCGTAGTGCGGGTCATCTGTCGCAGCGCCTCAGTAGTCTCCTCAAGCCTCTCAAAGCGTGAGATGAGCGCAGAATCATCTGTATGCGGCGCCACTATCCTCTACAGCATCTCGTCATGCAGAGCTGCGATCTGCGCATCGACACTCTGCTGGTGTAGGAGCGACTCCTCAGTCTGTGCGGGGCCGGGCACACTAGTGGCGGTCGTAGAGGCCTATGACGCAATGAAGGCACCATAGGAGCCCGTACCATAGTACGTACCCCTATGCATGCCACCAACGACCTCATCCACAGCTTGTCATCTGACTGAGCTGCGACGGCCGGGGGCTGCTGGGAAGTGCTAGCACCAGCTTCCTCTGACCGTGTCGGCCCGGCCTCCCTAAGCCTAAAAAACTCGGCCTAGAAATAACATCTTTATGAATTCTCACGTGGTCGCTAAAAATTAATATTAATGAACTAGCATTAAGTAAAACTTCAAAAACTCGGCCTAGAAATAACATCTATATGAATTCTATACGTAACTAAAAATTAATATTAATGAACTAACATTAAGTAAAACTTACGTAGGTGTCCCAGACCTTGTCGTCTACGAACCGCTCCCCCTTCGTGTGCGTGGCGAGGAACAAGGTCACCATATTCGGGTCTTCTCCCGATTCAACCTGTTACGAAATTATATATTGATTTAAGTTAAGTTAAAAGAAATATATTACTATAAAGTATTAATTATGGGCATACGGCGAGATATGTACCATATGAGTGAAGAAATCCATGATGGATTGTGACCCACCACACCACTGCGACCCCGCCTGTTGCGCTCTTTTAGACTTCGCGGACTTCTCCTTGCAGGTTCCCTCCTCGAATCTCCTCTTCATTGCTGCCCAGTCGGCGGCAGAGATCCAACCCAGAATAGGCTCTCCCCGGCGTTCGTGATCCTTTTGGTCAAGGATCGCGTCCCTAATGAGCTTGCTGGCGACGCTGAAATAATAGACTCGACAGCAACGGCGCGGTGGGGAGGGAAAAAGTAAGTCCGCTGAAAAATCATAGAAGTACGTAAGTTATAACATAACATACTAAATGTTAAAAGGAAATAAACTTTTACGTACCGAGAAGTGCTCAAACCAGAAGGCCTTCTTGTCGGCCGGGACATCCCTCCAGTTGATCCAGGTCCCCCCGTAGTTCTGTCGCAGGAATGTCCCCAGCGACCGGTGTACGGAGGAGGGATTATACCTTAAAATAGAAATTAAAATTTATTAAACAAGTTTATAAAATTTAAACAGATTAAATGCAACAATATTTTTACTTACCGCCTGGTCCGAGTATATGCCAAAATCTCCAACCTCAGATCCCCCTCTGGGCGACACGGAGGATCTGTCTCAAATGGGAGTAACAGCCTGCCCCTGCCCCCTGTCCCTCTGCCCCCCTGCCCCTACCCCTGCCCCTGCCCCTGTCCGCAGCCTGCCCCTCGACCTCGGCCTCACCCTCGACATGGGCCTCGCCATCGCCCTCGCCCTCGACGTAGGCCTCGGCCTCGGCCTGCTCCACAGTAGTGGGTTCGGCCTCTGGAATACTCGACGGTACTGGCTGCGTAGAAGAAGAAGGCCCTAGCCTGGAACTGCTAGAGCCGGGTATGGAGACACTGCCGGCGACTAGACCTCTAGTGTATACTAGAGTATGGGGGGATGACGAGTCGGTAGGAGGAGTGGTAGATGGAGACTGTTGGCCTCGTCGACTTCCACCAGCACCGGAACCAAAGGATCCACGTCGAGCCATATCTGAAAAAATACAGAAGTAAACCATACTACATCTGAAAAAACAAAAGTAAACCATACTACATCTGAAAAATAACAAAAATAAACCATATTACATCTGAAAATTAAACATATTTAATCATCTTCTGAAAATTCATCTTGTTCCAAGTCCTCTTCCTCTTCACTTCTATCAACTTCCTCTTCCTCTTCTGATACTTCTACCTCTTCCAATTGACAAAACATGTCATGAGGAACTTCCGTTGAGTCCACATCGATAATATTTGTAATAAGAGGTAGTTCGTCTTCCTGATAAGCTATCTCGTCGACATCGAAGGTATTCCGAGCTTTAGTCTTATAGACTGCCCACCAATCTGATCTCCCAGCTCCTCGTTTTAGATAGCTGGTAAAGTAAACTAGCTGAGCCTGGCTTGCTAGAACAAACGGCTCATAAGCTTGATATCGACGGCGATAATTTATGTCAACAAGACCATGTTTGTCAACTCTCCAACCTCGACCTTGGATCGGATCGAACCAGTCACATCTGAATAAGACGATTACAATGTTCTATAGCATAATTGTATGTCAGTTCCACAATCTCCCGTAAGATGCCAAAGAAGTCATTGCCTGGGTCGACGTCTTTGTAGTTTGAAGATTTTATGCACAAATAGCTATTCTTCGTAGAATCCAAATCCAAGAAGTTATCTCTTATTCGAGCATTTGTTAACTTGAACCTGAAGCTATTTACGCAGTAACTTGGCAAGGACTTCACTTGATAAATTGGTCCCTTGGCTAGAGTTTTAATATACTCATTCTCAAGGATTGCCTCCGGACAATCAACCTAAATACCAAATAAACGATGCTAACTTAATTATTCTGTGCAAGTATATACGTACAAAAAAGTAAATTGTGAAGATATCCGTACATATGCTCTCAACCAAAAAGGAAAATGAAGTCTCATTTGCTGTTCTACTTCCTCCTCGGTTGCGTACGGATTGTTGGACGTTACTTCATCCTTAAACATGCTGAAAAAGCAACGAAGCATAGGTATATTAGTTATATGAGAAGCAACGAAGCACGCGAAATAATTTTACTTACCCCTCTAGCTTGTCCACTTCTTCCTCGTCGCAGTTGAGCAATACATATAACATTACAGCGCTAACCTCGTCGTCATTTTGATATCTTTTTTTCATTTTACCAGATGGTTTTCTGTAGGTAGTAAATGCTTTCAGCTTTGCCTCAATGCCAACTTCATAGCCGTCGTCATTTCTGGGAGCTCTTGTTCTGTTTGTAGCAATATGATGCTGAAAATACATAGAACATAAGTTTGAAATCTCCTCAAGGACATATGCTTCACAAATAGAACCCTCTACCCGTGCCTTATTTTTTACCTTCCTCTTGAGGTGGTTCAACTGTCGCTCGAACGGCTACATCCAACGATAACCGACAGGTCCATCAACAAGAGCCTCATGGATAAGATGAATCGGCAAATGCTCCATTGAGCCGAAGAATGCAGGAGGAAAAACTCTCTCAAGTTTGCAAAGTGTTACCACAATGTCCTTCTCTTGTTTCTCTAAACGATCGACGAGCAACTTGTAAGAACAAAGATCTCTGAAGAATATGCTAAGCTCTGTTAATGGGTCCCAGACTACCGGTAGTAATAATTCCCAAAATGTAACATGAATTAACCTCTCCATGAATACGTGACAATCGTGGCACTTCATTCCGGTCAGTTTACATTCCTTTATGTCGACACATCTTCTTAGATTGGAGACGTATCCGTCCAGAAATTTCAAGTCCTGGATCCATCTACAAAGTCTCACTTTGTCCTTCTTGTCCAGCGAGTAGATTGCCTTAGGCCGCAAAAGTTTTCCTTTTCCGTTGTCTATCATGTGCAATGTAGGACGTCTGCATATTTCGGCTAAGTCTAATCTAGCCTTCTGATTGTCTTTTGTCTTTTCTATGACGTCCATTACAGTATTATTATGTTATCAAACACGTTTCTCGATATGCATGACATCAAGGTTAAGTCTAATCAGATTTGTGCTCCAATATGGCAGATCCCAGAATATACTCCTTTTGGTCCAGTTATGATCTTCGCCAAATCCCTCACAACGGCTGCTCGTTATAGGATCTTCAATAGCACTTGGGATTTCTTTTACTTGCTCCCATGTGTCCTCTCCGGACCACATTGGCGGTGGATCGCCCTTCTCCATAGCTCCGACATGGAAAGCAGTTTTGTTCCTACGGTACGGATGGTCTTTCGCCAAGAACTGCTAGTGACAATCAAAAAAGCATGGCTTTCCTCCGTATCTCAAACGAAAAGCCTTAGTACGGTCCATGCAATACGGACATGAAAGCCGACCATGAGTGCTCCATCCAGATAACATTCCATAAGCCGAAAAGTCGTTAATTGTCCATATTAGTACTGCCCGCATATGAAAATTCTATTTTTTCGAAGCATCGTACGTGTACGCCCCTGTTTCCCATAGCTGCTTCAGCTCATCTATCAACGGCTGTAAGTATATATCGATGTTCCTATTCGGGTTGTTCGTACCGGGGATGATAATAGTTAAGAACATGTAAGGTGTCCTCATGCACATCCAAAGCGGTAGGTTGTACGGAGTGAGGATTACCGGCCAGCATAAATATTGGGAGCCTGAAAGACCAAATGGGGTGAAACCATCAGAGCAGAGCCCCATCCTTACATTACGCGCATCAGAAGCGAAATTAGGATATGTTCGATCGAAGTGCTTCTATGCTTCTCCAGCAGATGGGTGATCCAGCACTCCTTCGGTCTGTTGTCGCTTGTGCCAACTCATATTTTTGGCAGTCTCTTTCACCATGAACAACCTATGTAACCACGACGTCAACGACAAGTAGTGCATTAAAGCAGTCAGTCTTCTAGACTTGCCTGCAGCAGTTGGCTTGTAGCCATTGGCACCACAGAATCTGCACACTTTTGCATCCTTGTGATCTTTGTAGTAAAGCATGCATCCATGACAGCAATCGATCTTGTCATATTCCATCCAGAGGGATCTCACCATCCTCTTAGAGCGGTAGAAGTCTTTTGGTAACTTGGCACCCTATGGCAAGATATCGTTAATCAACTCGAGCACTCTATTGTAGCATTCTTGCGACATGTTAAAGTTAAACTTTATGCTCAAGAGCCGAGTGATCACCTCTAATGGCGAATGGTCCTCACAGCCAGGGTACAAAGGAGTTCTTGCATTCTCCAGCAACTATATGAACTGTGCGACATCGGCATTCGGTGCCTCCTCAGCTACGTCACGATTGTATGGATCGAAACTAGGCCCCGCAGCGTCGAAGACCATGTTCACGTACTCGTTGTCGACACCAGTTCGGTTGTGGACATTCATATAAGGCTCCACATAAGGCTCAACATAAGGCTCCACATAAGGCTCCACATAAGGCTCCGCTTGGAATGCTAAAGGTACAAGCTCTCCGTATGCGGTCCATTGGTAGTAATTCGGAAGGAAACCCTTTGTGTATAAGTGACACGTCACATCTAATTCTGGTTGAAACTTTATGTTCTGACATTTTGCACACGGGCACTTAATGTCCATGCCGTCCATGGATTGAGAAAACACCTTCGCGAATTGGAGGAATTGTTCTACTCCGGTGATGTATTCATCTCGCACACCGCACCTGTCATCTCGAATGCGGTTGTACATCCACGAATGGTCTAGCAGATACATAGATATAGCAATTTCTAGATATACAAATATGAATAAACTTTAAAACTAAAACGAATATACTACATACTACATACATACATATATATTGCGAGCCCCCTAGGGGCCCCACCCCGAGTAGCAGACCCCCAACCCCACGAGCAGCAAGAAGGTCCTAACCCGACGTACGACCGTGACTCGGGACCATTCCTATGAGTATCGAGATCAAGGAAAATAGACGACGACATTAACCAACCAACAAAACTACGTGTTACAAATATCGGCACTATCGGTGGTTTCGAATCAGAGTATCAAATTATTCGGTGTCGGAAAACAAATAATTATTACTAAATTATCAGATTTTTTGGCACTATCGGTACCCCTGACCCAGCCCCCCCGCACCCCTCCCCCCTAAACCACCCTTAACCCGAACCCTATCCCTAACCCCTTCCCCACCAGCCCCTCTCCCCTTCCCAGCCCCCCCACCCCCTGCTCCCCTCCCCCACCAACCACCCCTAACCCTAACCCGAACTCTTACCATAACCCTCCCCTCCCTCCAACCCCCCCCGCTCTATAACACCCAGTTTTCCAAATAAGGGTAATTTTAAAATTTTGTGATTATAATCATTTAATAATGATATTTAAATCATATTATGATTTTTGGTGATTTTTAATCAATTTAAACTATTTAAAATATTGAATTACGATTTTGATGGTTAACTAGTTAAACCCTAGTTTTGCTAAGCCTAGAGACTAACCATGACCAAGGGAGCCTAGTCATGTGATTAGAATTCAAATTACCAATTTTTAGCCTAAGAGTATTTTGGTCATTTTGACAATTTTGTGGAATTATATTTTTGATTAATTAAATATTGTACTAATCTTTTAGTTAAGCCTTGACCTAGAAGTTTAACCTAACCTAGATTAGTCTTGAGGTTAGAATCATGGTTAGAACATTCCTACTAAGTGCCAAGGTTAGTAATATCTAGATATTCTTAGGTAGGATTTCCTTTTGATATTTGTGAAAAGAAGCCTTGAACCAATAGGAAGGCTTAGAATTGGGTGGAGGAACCTCAACCACTCACTAAACCCTAACCCTAATATTTTCAACAGCCATACAAGCCCCCCCACCTATAAGTGTCACACTAAGAAGCCTTGCCTCTTTTTTGAAAACCTAGAAGAACCCTACTTTGTTCTTCCCTAAACTTCTTCCAATTAATCCAAATTGAGCCCAAATTGAGTCAAATCAATTGCATCATCATCCCTAACATTAGAGGAGACTTGTGGGTGCTTGCTAGCGAGGTTTGAGGATGTTTGAACCGTAGCAAATCGAGGAAGACGTCAAGACGAGGCTCTTTACATTGAGTTTGAATACTCAATAGGTAAAACCCTACAAACCCTAATAAATTTCTAATTTATTCCCATAGATGCATTCATTTAGGGTTCCCCTAGGTGTAGCCCAAGTTTGGTAGGAAATTGTGTCCATTTCGTGTCCGTATCAGACACGTATCGGTATATTTAAATAGGTATTTGATGAAATGCTTGAATGGAATAAATATAATTAATTTTGAAAACTAATTAAACATAGTTGTAGCCCTATGCATGTGCTTTGGATTTCGTGTGGACTGAGTCGACATTCGAGTCGTGTCCGTGTCCAAAACGGACACGAACACGCTGCACGAGCAGCCGCACACATGCCCTGCTCGGGCTTGCTGTGGGACACGACACGGCAACTCAGGTCATGAAATTTGGTGGACATGTGGGCCTAGTGACTGACACGACACCCAAAAATTTTTACGAGTTCTCGTTTAGTGTGCACGAAGAAAATTGACCCACACTGAATTTGCACACACGCGACATTTGGTCACTGATACGGGCTTGGACACGAAGCTGGACACCACATGGACACATATCAGGCACCTAGACACCTAACCCTATACCTAGGCTACCTCTGGACACGAGCATGAAGTGTCACGTGTCTTGTGTCGCGTGTACGACACCTTGTCCTCACAGCACGATACTGCACTGGCACGTGTCTGTGTGTGTTTCTACCTGATTGGACAACTTGTGTCCAAATGTTTGGACACGAATAGACTCATGGGACACCCTCATGTATACACGAACCTATGTCAGTGATCAATTTGATGTTTAATGGAAATTCGAAACCTAATTTAGGGATTCCTATATTTTTCTGATACATTCTGTTTATAACCTATTTTAGGACTTTAAAATGATAATTAAATGTTAAACTATATTAATATGTGATGTTTAGTATACATACATGTCTGTGATTACCTGAATATGTGATTAGGGTCGAGAATTGTTGGGTTTTGCATGAAAATTAGGTTCGGGTTGGGGTTCCTACAGCAATCAGATACTGTGAAGTATCATTACATGGTTGCCGAGATCCAAATGTGTTAATCCATTTTCTTTAACTGATAACCTATGTGCTGATGTAGTGTTATGTCCTGGGTTAGTGTTGGGGGTTGGTTTGAAGTAGTATTATAATTTCGAGATGATGTTGAATTTGAATTTAAGGTTCTCCCAATGTCCTGATATTAAACTGTCATATTGAATGTCACTTGAACTTCGAATTTCTGAGAACTTAAAACCTGAGAATAGTGAGTGGGATGTATATGTATGCATCTATGATGTACCTATCTATATACCTATGTGGGAGTGTGCCTATATGTATGGATATGGGTTAACTGAGATTTGAAATGAATTTGCACAGTTTGGTTTGAACATGGTATTTGGGTATGGGGTTTAAAACTGATTTCATTGGGTTGAGATG
Organism: Iris pallida; assembly: GCA_029216955.1. Lineage (NCBI taxonomy): Eukaryota > Viridiplantae > Streptophyta > Magnoliopsida > Asparagales > Iridaceae > Iris > Iris pallida. Next base: position 954 of record JANAVB010043249.1, on the reverse strand, counting down.
TTGGTAAACTAAAATCAATTTACCTTGAACCTGGAACTGAGATGTCCTTATGTGTTGAGTTTATTAGTTGTTAGTATTAGCTAAGGTAGGTTAGGGCTGCCTTGTATCAGCTAAAATGAGTGAGTAGGTTAGTAGGCCAGTGAGGGAGTCTAGGCTTAGGCCATGGCCTGTGAACAAGTGGTACACTTGTATGGAGTGTGTTGATGTTGCCTAGTATGAGTAAATGTAAGAAAGGATCTTGTATCCCAGGATACACATATATACGAGGGTATGGATTATATATGGGGGTAGCTAAGATTAGCAAGGTAGTTGACAGTGTTTAAAGTATGATAGGTGAGTTAGTGTTTGGGATGTGAATGTTAAGTGGAATGTGAGAAGGGAGAAGGTAGATGGAAGCTTGGGCATGTTGGCCAAAGCCTTGGTGCAGTACAGTGCACTGTCGAGCAGAGTAGGCAGGGCATTAGCCACTGCAGGCAGAAAGAACTGCCAGGTGCAGTAGGCATAGCCATAGCCTGGCATTGGCAGGCCAGGTATAATGGTGTTGGCCCTTCATTTCAGGCCAAGGATGTCTTGGCCTTGTATAGCAGTGTGTGTTGTGTGTGAGTGTGTTAGAAAGAACCGAACCAGTTTAGAAGAGTGTGGGGGGTTATGTCCTAGTGAAGTAAAACGTAAAAATGGTTATTGGAAAGGACACATATGGGTAGGCATGTGAGGTAGGCACAATAGATGGTTTTTCAGTACCAATGTATTTTAATAAAGAGGATGGGTTAGCTTGAGAAGTATAATTTAACACATTTTGGGTATAGATACTATTAATAGGCAAAGTTTAGCTTCATGAGTTTGGGTATGTATATTTATGTTAAAAGTATTCATCTAGGTGACATATATATGGTTATGTGAGTATAGTCATATATTGATATATATATATATAAAAAAAATTATATCTAATATATT
>JANAVB010043248.1:0-38843 GCA_029216955.1 Iris pallida | reverse complement strand
CAGAAGTAAAGCTCCACTCTCGAATATATCTAGAACTTGGGGGTTCTTCACAGTCAAGGCCATCCCCAAAGAGGAACGCAGGCTTCAGGAATTCTCCCCCAATCGCCCCGAGTCATCATGGCACAGGGAAAGTAAAAGGACTGGTTCTTGATAGCATTCAGCCTCTCCGTAGGCTCGTCTTTGGGAAGCTGGTTCACCACATACTGGACTATGTGGTCGAACCACACACCCACAGCAGATTGGGCTGAACCCACCAAGGCTCTCCCGCAGGATTTACTGGCAGATTCACTGAAAAAGACAAAGAAAATAAGTTAAAAATGGCCAGGTAAACCACTTAGTGTTTCTGGGCTTATGTGGCTCTATTTTGGCTAGGCCTCATGCGGTCCAGTTCAAGTGAGCGTATACGGCTCGGTTTAGCGAGTGTTCATGCGACACAGTTTAGAAGATCTTATGCGGCTCTGATTTAGTGCGGCCTCATACGGCTCAGTTTAACATGGCTTATGCAGCTCTGATTCAGCGGTGTTTATGCGGCCCAGTTCAAGTGAGCTCATGCGGCTCTGTATAGCGATGTTCATGCGGCCCAATTCAAGTGAGCTCATGCGGCTCTGTCTAGCGGGTGCTTATGCGGTCCAGTTTAACAGGGCTTATGTGGTTCTGATTTGGTGGGGTCTTATGCGGCTCTGATTCAGCGGGTGCTCATGCGGCCCAGTTCAAAGTGAGCTTATGCGGTTATGTTTAGTGAGTGCTTATGCGGTCCAATTTAACAGAGCTTATACGGCTCTGATTTGGTGGGGTCTCATGCGGTACAGTTCAAGAAAGCTTATACGGCACTGTTCGATGGGTCTTCATGCGGCCCAATTTGCAAGTGCTGATGCGGCCACAAGATAACTCTCATACGGCACATACAGTACAATATCATCACAATGAACTTAACAGTTCCATGAAGATGAAGAAGGGCTCGCGCATAAACATGCGACGTAGCCGTATGGTTAGGTTTGAGTCCATATAGCTTTCTCCCAACAATCTTACCAGCAATGGCGAGATGACAATCAGGGTGAACTGGGGGCACCGCAGTCGATGAAGAAGCCGCTCCCTTACCCTTTGCCGCAGCACTAGAGGAGGCCTTAGAAGTCTTGGGAGCCATTGGTGATCGTAGGAGAAAAGACGCAGCTAGGGCAAGAAAAGCTTGAACAAGAGGAGAGAGTAAAGAGTCTCTCTTTAAAACTTTCTCATATTTAGGCAGACAGCGGGCACGTGGACCGATAGGCGCTTCGGGTTATGGGCCGCCTAGGAGACAGAACCGACCCTTGGGTGATCGAGGCAAATCAAAAGTATATTTAAAGCCGACTCTTAGGATTTTACCCAAAAGACGGCTTCAAATCAAAACAAATCAAGAGTAATAATGAGATGCCCACGTGGCACAGGACCATTATGCGGTCAGAACAGTCCATACAGCTAGAAGTCTATGCGGCCAAGAGCGGTCCATGCGGCCAGAGCAGTCCATGCGGCCAGAGCGGTCCATGCGACCAGAGCAGTCCATGCGGCCAGAGCGATCCATGCGGCCAGAACATCCCATGCGGCCAAAGAAGTCTATGCGGCAGGAAGAGCTTATGCAGACATATCCATGCTTTTTATTCAAAGTATTTCAATTTTACAAATTGAAAACTTTGAAGGGGTCTTGTAGAAGCATGGAAATATATAAATAAATTCTTATGCGGCCCGAAAATCAACCCCATGCGGCTCATAGCTGAAGGAGCCTTCATACGGCTCAAAAGACCAGAGACTTCATGCGGCTTAAAAAGATGAAGGGGAAGCCACGTGGCCTCATACGGCTCAAATAGGCCTTTACAGCTGGCCATAAATACTCTGAGCAGCTGGCTCATTAATTACCCTGACACAGGAAGGCGGCAGCTCTGACAATGAAAGATTGATAGCTTTGACATAAAGATAAAATGATGGCTCTGTCATAATGGCGTGCTCCTAGAGAGACGAGATAAAATCTTTATAGCTGGCACAATCCACCAATTCTAAAGCTCCTTATGCGGATCACTTCAAAGACTTCCATGCGGCTCGGTCGTGGGATCCACCCTATGCGGTTCAGTTGGAGGCCACCCCCATGCGGCTGCCACTTTCATGCGGTTCGGATTGAAGGGGGGCCACCCTTATGCGGTTCAGTTGAAGGCCACCCCCATACGGCTGCCACTCTCATGCGGCTTGGATTTTGAGGGCCACCCTTATGCGGTTCAGTTAGGGTCACTCTTATGCGCTGTCATTCTCATGCGCGGCTGCCACCTTCATGTGGCTCGGTAATCGGGGTCACACTCATGCGGCTCTGCCAGGACGCCCCATCTATGTGGCTCGCAGCATAATAGCAGTTGGTACATATGGCAGAATCGACTAAGACTTGTCCACCCGCATTCATACGGCTCTCAGCATAATGGCGGTTGGGACACATGGCAGAAGATTAACTAAGATTTATCCACTCGGATTTAGCAACCAACAAATCATAACAATACAAATTTGTTGCAATCAACATTAACTGCCCAGATCGATTTCCAACAAACCATGCAGATTTGGTGCAATCAATACTAACTGCCCAAATTTGTTATAATCAACGTTAACTGCCCAGATTTGTTGCAATCAACATTAACAGCCCAGAATAGTTTCCAACAAATAAGATTAAGGCTAATCTTAACCAAATCCCTAACCGCCCATTTTTCAAGGAGCAATTACTGCACACCCTACTTATCATAACCCTATAAATAGCAAGGTGTCATTCCCTTACACAATGGCTGGACAGAGAGCGACGGAGACACAGAGAGAAATATAGAGCAAAGAGCATCCAGCAAGAGCATTTCTTCACCAGAGCTGAAGCGACGTTCGATCGTCCAAGGAGTAAGGCAGAGTTGATAACACTCTCCCGATCCTCTACCGTCACCTTCCGGAATCAAAATAACAATTGTACTTTAGATTGCTTTTCCTAGGTTTTGTTCCTAGGCTCTCTTTGTACGGCGAGTTTGTATTATGAAGTAAAAGTCCAGTCCTCCCATAAAATTGTTCTGTTCTTTTATAATCAATGGAAAACAGTCCTGCTGAGTCGGACGAGAAGTAGCAGACCTTTCAGTGGTATCCCTAAGACCAGAGCGATGCGATCGTGTCTCTACCATCCTGAAGACAGATCAACAAGGAATCAATTACCGAAAAAGAAGAGACATCATCAAAGGAGGACATTTGTTTTCAAAAGGAGACAATTAACAACAAGAATTTGATAAGAGTTTTCCTAATGTGATTGAGTACCTTAACTTACATCTTATATCCTACTGCAAGCTGTAATGATACTCTAGTTCGAGTACCACTACGAATTACACTAGTTGTGATAGGACCTGTATGGGCCACCACTAAAATGTGTCACAACCCACACCCAGTGAAAGGGTACGAGAAGTGAAGTACACCCAGCCTACGCCGCAGTGTCGGCGGTAGAACGCTGTCCTGGGTCACAATATCTAACACAGTCTAAAATATGCTCCGAATAGAGAATAAATAATAAGTAACTCAATCACAACAACTAAGATGGAATAAAAGAATAAATTTTAAGAGAGTCACAGATATAAATAAAAGTCTAGGTGTAAACCACCAGAACAAAATCTTAAAGTACAACTCATAATGTCTCAAATAAAAGATAATAAGACTAAAGTCTCTGCTAGACTATGGGCAAGTCCTCAACGACTGCTAGATCCTCCTGAGGGTCCACGTCACCAGTGTCATCTAAGACAATGCCATAATAAGTAGGGCAGAACTCTTCATCATCACATGTAAAAATTTTAACATGCCCAATCAGGACGGAACGAGCACATATCTCTCACAAAAGTTCATATCAGGAATGGACATATAAAGCAAGCTATAGAAATTACACATAAAACGCTGTAAAGAAATCAACAGAGAGAGAATTCAAGACTAGATATGACTATGATAAAGAGAAATGTAACTATCTACGTGATTTAGAGCATAAATTGGTTATGTAAACAGGTTGGGTAGCACATGGATAAACTATGGAGTTGCACATGAATACCTACTGGGGATAATGATCACATAACCAACTACATTCACCCTGCCCCCAATCAATAGACAAGGATCAAGACATGATATGTTATTGCACATGAAAACAACTACTTTTATACATGGAGCTCATATGGTCATGAGTGTACATGAATAACATATGATGTATATGGATAAATATGAATACATGGAGTACATGATAAACACGATAAAGTACATGAACATGATATACTCGAGGTATCCGAGGGGATAACATCGCATGAAAAGATCCATAGGGTACTAATCCGTGTGAACATCGTGTCAGCATCAAGTATACTAGTCTATAACAAGAGAACATATCCAAACAAGTATGAAAAGATCAGAGAATGTACTCGCCTGGCAAACTGAACTGATGATGATGAAGTGTAGCTAAATTAGGACAAATAACCTATTTAAAGTATACACATGTCACAACCAAGTCTAAAATATCAAAAGAAATAGCTACATGTAACGCCCCAGTCCCAAAATACGTAGGACTAGGAACGTAGACATGCCAGCTGTATTCATACGAAGTATACTCCAATATATGGAAGCCTCGTATAAATACATAACTGTAAAATACAGTAAAATTCCAACTAATCTCATCCACAAGAATAAAAGAATAGAAGATGTCATATATGAGAATAAATTGTCTTGATACAATATGTTGGGCGGAGACAAATCCACTACCAACAAAAATAAGAAAAAGTACATAGAAAGTGAAATGAGTGGCGAGCGAAGCGAAGACGGTCCAAACGCAATCATCCGATCACGGCTAGAGCTAAAGCACCTGCGAAAGACATAGCACACACCTGGCAAGACAACCAGGTCCTCAGAGGGACGTAACAAGACACATAATAGCATGCCATATAAACTGAATAAATATTGCTCAATAAATAAGTCAATCGAATTTATAACATGGTCTAACACGCACCTACTGAACGAGCGTACCATCCCCCCAACCAAACAAGGACAGAAGATGGTAAACTAATTCACGAGACGTATCTTTCCATGCTAAGAATCCGATATGGTATCCGGACCCCAACAAGGTTCAATACCTTCTCATCGAAGTAGTAAGTCACACCCAACCAAACAAGGACAGATGTGACGAACTAATCCGCGACAAGCTATTGTTCCAAGCCACGGTCAGATACAAGTACCCAAACCAAAAGTACTCGTACCTAACGGATAGGGTAGCCTACCATTCTAAGTGAAATGTTGTTTAAGAATAATCCTTCCTACGCATGGGCCCTGGCTAAATAGGATCGGCGTAGTCCCCCTTGGGCACCAGAGGCCCCAGCAGGAAGAGCATGACGTTCCGCAGAATCGTCAGTGGCCGTCAGTAATCTTGGGTCATCAACCCCGTATCTCCAACGGAGAGTCCGGGTCACAAGGGAATGCATCGAAGCCCATACGCTAAGGAATTGTCCTCCCCGTCCAATGCCTACTGTGTTGTATCCACACACAAACCACTATAACCGCTAAATCAAACTAGCATGCAACCTCTATTAGCGGTTATTCCTATCGCACGGCTTGTACGTACTGGTGGCCAGCCAATTACGCACTTTCGTGTTCTACATGCGACACACAACTTCGTGTTTACAACGTGTCAAGGCCAATGTATGCGACACACAAGGTGGTCCCTTAAATCTAGGTTTAATTTGTAAGAAAAATAATACACAGCAGGAAATATAAATGAACAGTTATGCCATGTATCACAGTTTATTTTGCATAAAGAAATAAGTAATGCATGAAAATATGAGCTAAAATAATTAAACAGCTAATGGCAAGGTGTCTTGCCTGGTAGGACGCCTGGTGTGCTGCGGTGATCAAGGTGGCACGATCTGCAACTTCGGTGCAACAACTATACATGGTGACCTCGGATGGTGGCACGGACAGTTCCATCGGGTCCAGAAGGGTCAAATTTGTTAGGGTGGACATAAGGTAGTCTCGAAATTGGTAAAGGAATAGGAAAGATTGGGATCGATCACGGTCGAAAGAATAGAAGAAAATCTGACGAATAATAAATATATGATTTTGAAAACTAATTTATAATACTTGAAAGGTAAAGTTTTATTAGTAGAAAATTAGCTAAGCTCTTTAAAATATGGAAACTTTATTTAGGCTAAAATATTAAGTTTGTACAAATATAGTCTAAAGTAGAAAACTATATTTAACTTAAAATATTGTTAGGTATAATTCTAGAAAATTATATAGAGCATAAAAATCCATTTTTGTCAATAATAACAATAAATTATATTAATGAATATATACTACTACTGTAAAGAAACAAAGAGAAAACTAATAATAATTGTAATAATAATAATAATAATGATAAATAATAATAATAATGAAACAGATTATTAATAATATAATAATAATAATATAATAATCAGTATAATAATAATAGTGATAAGAATGAAGATAATAATAATAAGAATTTTACTTACCATAACAGTAAAATAATTAAAAACCTAATTAATAATAAAATACTGTTGGTTAACCAAACCAAAATATCTAAAGAATGAGAGGGAGAGAGATTATTCAGAGAGTGAGAGAGGAAAGAGACGAGAGAGAAAGAGCGGGGATGAGAGGAGTCGGGCTCGGAGTGGAGGCGGTGGTCCGGCGGTGGAGCGGACGCAGAGAGGGGCTTTCGATCGGGCGGAGTTCACTCGCGCGGCGGAGATGAGTGGCGGCCGGTGGCTTGGGAAAGGGGGTTTCGTGGTGGCGCTGTTGTCGCCGGCTGCGGAAAGGGGGTTCAGGCGGCGGAGGGCTCTCGGCGGAGGCGGAGGGTGAAGAGAGGAGGAAGAGAGGAAGGTGAGGTCGGGCTCGCCGGAGTACGGGGAGCTGGGGTTGTTGCCGGCGGCCAACGCGGTCGATGGTGGAGGAAATCGAGAGAGAGCTCCGGCGCTGAGGGTTTGGAGGCGCCGGCGGCTCGCGGAGTGTCACACCGGAGGGCGGACGCGGATCGGAGGTCAAGGGAGCGGGAGGACGAGTGGTTGGGGAAGGGTGTGCGGCTGATGTGGCAGCGAGATCTTGCCAGAGAGGGGTCTTCGGGCGGCCAAGGGAGCGGTGACAAGGCTGGAGGCGCTCGCCGGTGCTCGGCGGTTGCCGGAGCTTCGAGCTCGGCGGATGGAGCTCGTCGCCGGAGGTTAGTTTTAGGGTTAGGTTTTTGATTTAGGTTTTCCCTATTTTCTATTCTTGCTGGTGGTGGCGATGGTTACACCGGGTTTGGGTTGGTCGGGGCTGTGCTCGGGGTGGCCGTGGTTTGGCTGGGCGTTTTTTCTTTGGTCGCCGGCGGGTTGCGTCGGTGACGGTGGTGGTGGTCGGTCATATGGCCGGAGTTTGTCTACGGCGGCGGTGGTGGTGATGTTACTGATGGTGGTCACTGTGTTGGTGATGGCGATGGTGGTGGAGATGGTCGAGGGGTCGGGGAGTGGCTTGGTCGGGGACGGCGGTTGAACAGGGTTGACGACACGGAGAGGGTGGTTGCTGCGGTGGTGATGGTGACGACTTTGGTGATGGTTGTGTTTTCTAGAGTTTAGAGTAGGGTTTAGGAATTTAATATTGTCGTGTCGGGATTGTCGACACGGAGGAGAAGTCAAAATGTATATGTAAGAATATGGAATAAGAATTGGACGATGGAACACAGACACGAGGCACTCACCATTGGGTTGTGGAATTTTGTGGAGAAATTCATGGAAGATGAATAATGTGGAGTACCTGCCTATATTTATAGGATGTGGGAATTCCCACTTAGATAATGTTTAGGATTGTTTAAACCCCAAATTAGATAAACCAATCAATTAAATTCAAATCCAAATCCAAATGCAAATCCTATTTAAATTAAATCCCTTTAGTTTAAAAATCAACTCAAATAATCCAATTTCAAATATAGATACTAGTTTAATCTATTTAAATAATTCCAAACATTAAATCAAGATTTAATTGGCCAAAATAACTTCCAAAAATATTTTTCAAAATACCAATAATAATAATTTCGAAAATAATATTTTTAAATATCTTTTGAACAATAAAATATTACTATTAATAATTTCGAAAATTACCTTTATTTAAAATAGACCAATAAATAAATAACGAAATATTTGTATGCAACAAATATCCTTTACATAATTAGGCTTTTCTAGTATACAAAATATTATTTATTATTAATAACCTTTTTAGAAACAAAAGGCTTTTTATAGCAAGAATAATAATTTATATAATTTTGAAAGTGTATATTAAAATAGAAAAGAAAATGTTTTTATAAAATATGTACGTTCGCACATATTCGTACTCGTCGAGCAAACAAAAATTTTGCATACGACGTACAATACGACTACGTGACATACAGTACCAAAAATTAAATCTATGCAAAAAAATAGTAGAAATTTAGGGGTTTTACATCCTACCCAACTTAAAAGAATTTCGTCCTCGAAATTAAGAATTAGGAGGGGGTGAAAGGCACAAGGGGTTATCGATAAGGAAGCATAGTCAAATCAAGACAAAGGAACGACGTTTAATGAAAACTTGCATTAGCGTCATGATTTCAATAAGACGAAGATAGTCATGGATTAACGCGAGGAGGAAATGCTTAAGATGACGCGCAATAAAGAATAGTATGGGTTTAAAAAATAAAATAAATTAGAGGCCTTAAAGTTATGGTCTCTTGAGGGCACGATTTTAGAGAACGAATTAGATTTCACTTCTATATTAAGTGAATTGGAAGGTCATGATAGGGCCGAGAAAGAACGAGTAGCAACATTGAGTGATAATGGTCATTATCGATAGAAAGACTAGAGGAGATCCTAGTATAACGCGTTCGTCCTTCTAGAATAGGTGAAGGCGGAAGCATTAAGGGGTTCAAAAGACGATCTTATCGAATACGAGTACGTGATTCAAAGACGACCGAAAAAGAATTTCAAAGGAATTGTCAAGGCAGTCGTGGATGGATTGTAAGGGCCACGTTTAATTATGTTTCCATCCACGTAGAGTAATAGACAAAGGCGAACCAAAGTGCACTCGGTTGATCAGACCATTATGCACCGGTTCTGATAGACAATATGTTAGTGGGGTACCTCCATTAACACATATGTCACGAACAAGCTTGGTAAAAGGCTAAGCTTGCAAAACTAGGCTACATTAGCATCATTAGTTAAAACGGTAAATACATAGGTACGAGAGGTTAAGAATTAAAGAATAGAATGATTCTAAGTCATACAGTCGTCCTATAGTTTTCTTGTCCAAGTCCTTGGTTGGCTAGACGGGTTAGGTCCTCTAGATTCTAGGATCTAAATAAGCTTTGCTAATATAGGTCACTAAGTCAAAGGGGTTGCTAGTTCATAAGGTTTTCTACCCAACTTAAAGAATTAAACTAATGGTGTTTTGGGACAACTAACTAGTAGGGTCAATCTCTAGCAAGCACAAAGGGAAGATAAGAATAGGGATGGAAGAAAGCAAGCAAGATGCAATTGATGAGTCAAACGGTAGATAAAATCGAGGAAAGAGGTCAAGTATGTGGATGAGATCCTAAACTTCTAATCCTATTCGCAGGCTTGCTTGGTACGGTAAAGTAACCAAACAATTTATCTGACCTGCATGGGCCACCACAAAAACATGTAACGCCCCAGTCCCAAAATACGTAGGACTAGGAACGTAGACATGCCAGCTGTATTCATACGAAGTATACTCCAATATATGGAAGCCTCGTATAAATACATAAGCTGTAAAATGCAGTAAAATTCCAACTAATCTCATCCACAAGAATAAAAGAATAGAAGATGTCATATATGAGAATAAATTGTCTTGATACAATATGTTGGGCGGAGACAAATCCACTACCAACAAAAATAAGAAAAAGTACATAGAAAGTGAAATGAGTGGCGAGCGAAGCGAAGACGATCCAAACGCAATCATCCGATCATGGCTAGAGCTAAAGCACCTGCGAAAGACAATAGCACACACCTGGCAAGACAACCAGGTCCTCAGAGGGACGTAACAAGACACATAATAGCATGCCATATAAACTGAATAAATATTGCTCAATAAATAAGTCAATCGAATTTATAACATGGTCTAACACGCACCTACTGAACGAGCGTACCATCCCCCCAACCAAACAAGGACAGATGGTAAACTAATTCACGGAGACGTATCTTCCATGCTAAGAATCCGATATGGTATCCGGACCCCAACAAGGTTCAATACCTTCTCATCGAAGTAGTAAGTCACACCTACAACCAAACAAGGACAAGATGTGACGAACTAATCCGCGACAAGCTATTGTTCCAAGCCACGGTCAGATACAAGTACCCAAACCAAAAGTACTCGTACCTAACGGATAGGGTAGCCTACCATTCTAAGTGAAATGTTGTTTAAGAACAATCCTTCCTACGCATGGGCCCTGGCTAAATAGGATCGGCGTAGTCCCCCTTGGGCACCAGAGGCCCCAGCAGGAAGAGCATGACGTTCCGCAGAATCGTCAGTGGCCGTCAGTAATCTTGGGTCATCAACCCCGTATCTCCAACGGAGAGTCCGGGTCACAAGGGAAGTGCATCGAAGCCCATACGCTAAGGAATTGTCCTCTCCGCCCAATGCCTACTGTGTTGTATCCACACACAAACCACTATAACCGCTAAATCAAACTAGCATGCAACCTCTATTAGCGGTTATTCCTATCGCACGGCTTGTACGTACTGGTGGCCAGCCAATCACGCACTTTCGTGTTCTACATGCGACACACAACTTCGTATTTACAACGTGTCAAGGCTAATGTATGCGACACAAAGGTGGTCCCTTAAATCTAGGTTTAATTTGTAAGAAAAATAATACACAGCAGGAAATATAAATGAACAGTTATGCCATGTATCACAGTTTATTTTGCATAAAGAAAATAAGTAATACATGAAAATATGAGCTAAAATAATTAAACAGCTAATGGCAAGGTGTCTTGCCTGGTAGGATGCCTGGTGTGCTGCGGTGATCAAGGTGGCACGATCTGCAACTTCGGTGCAACAACTATACATGGTGACCTCGGATGGTGGCACGGACAGTTCCATCGGGTCCAGAAGGGTCAAATTTGTTAGGATGGACATAAGGTAGTCTCAAAATTGGTAAAGGAATAGGAAAGATTGGGATCGATCACGGTCGAAAGAATAGAAGAAAATCTGACGAATAAAATATGATTTTGAAAACTAATTTATAATACTTGAAAGGTAAAGTTTTATTAGTAGAAAATTAGCTAAGCTCTTTAAAAATATGGAAACTTTATTTAGGCTAAAATATTAAGTTTGTACAAATATAGTCTTAAGTAGAAAACTATATTTAACTTAAAATATTGTTAGGTATAATTCTAGAAAATTATATAGAGCATAAAAATCCATTTTTGTCAATAATAACAATAAATTATATTAATGAATATATACTACTAGCTGTAAAGAAACAAAGAGAAAAACTAATAATAATTGTAATAATAATAATAATAATATAATGATAAAATAATAATAATAATGAAACAGATTAATAATAATAATAATAATAATAATAATAATAATCAGTATAATAATAATAGTGATAAGAATGAAGATAATAATAATAAGAATTTTACTTACCATAACAGTAAAATAATTAAAAACCTAATTAATATAAAATACTGTTGGTTAACCAAACCAAAATATCTAAAGAATGAGAGGGAGAGAGAGATTATTCAGAGAGTGAGAGAGGAAAGAGACGAGAGAGAAAGAGTGGGGATGAGAGGAGTCGGGCTCGGAGTGGAGGCGGTGGTCCGGCGGTGGAGCGGACGCGGAGAGGGGCTTTCGGCCGGGCGGAGTTCACTCGCGCGGCGGAGATGAGTGGGCGGCCGGTGGCTTGGGAAAGGGGGTTTCGTGGTGGCGCTGCCGTCGCCGGCTGCGGAAAGGGGGTTCAGGCGGCGGAGGGCTCTCGGCGGAGGCGGAGGGTGAAGAAGAGGAAGAGAGGAAGGTGAGGTCGGGCTCGCCGGAGTACGGGGAGCTGGGGTTGTTGCCGGCGGCCAACGCGGTCGATGGTGGAGGAAATCGAGAGAGAGCTCCGGCGCTGAGGGTTTGGAGGCGCCGACGGCTCGCGGAGTGTCACACCGGAGGGCGGACGCGGGTCGGAGGTCAAGGGAGCGGGAGGACGAGTGGTTGGGGAAGGGTGTGCGGCTGATGTGGCAGCGAGATCTCGCCAGAGAGGGGTCTTCGGGCGGCCAAGGGAGCGGTGACAAGGCTGGAGGCGCTCGCCGGTGCTCGGCGGTTGCCGGAGCTTCGAGCTCGGCAGATGGAGCTCGTCGCCGGAGGTTAGTTTTAGGGTTAGGTTTTTTATTTAGGTTTTCCCTATTTTCTATTCTTGCTGGTGGTGGCGATGGTTACGCCGGGTTTGGGTTGGTCGGGGCTGTGCTCGGGTGGCCGTGGTTTGGCTGGGCATTTTTCCTTTGGTCGCCGGCGGGTTGCGTCGGTGACGGTGGTGGTGGTCGATCATATGGCCGGAGTTTGTCTACGGCGGCGGTGGTGGTGATGTTACTGATGGTGGTCACTGTGTTGGTGATGGCGATGGTGGTGGAGATGGTCGAGGGGTCGGGGAGTGGCTTGGTCGGGGACGGCGGTTGAACAGGGTTGACGACACGGAGAGGGTGGTTGCTGCGGTGGTGATGGTGACGACTTTGGTGATGGTTGTGTTTTCTAGAGTTTAGGAGTAGGGTTTAGGAATTTAATATTGTCGTGTCGGGATTGTCGACACGGAGGAGAAGTCAAAATGTATATGTAAGAATATGGAATAAGAATTGGACGATGGAACACAGACACGAGGCACTCACCATTGGGTTGTGGAATTTTGTGGAGAAATTCATGGAAGATGAATAATGTGGAGGAGTACCTGCCTATATTTATAGGATGTGGGAATTCCCACTTAGATAATGTTTAGGATTGTTTAAACCCCAAATTAGATAAACCAATCAATTAAATTCAAATCCAAATCCAAATGCAAATCCTATTTAAATTAAATCCCTTTAGTTTAAAAATCAACTCAAATAATCCAATTTCAATATAGATACTAGTTTAATCTATTTAAATAATTCTAAACATTAAATCAAGATTTAATTGGCCAAAATAACTTCCAAAAATATTTTTCAAAATACCAATAATAATAATTTTGAAAATAATAATATTTTTAAATATCTTTTTGAACAATAAATATTACTATTTAATAATTTCGAAAATTATACCTTTATTTAAAATAGACCAATAAATAAATAAAGAAATATTTGTATGCAACAAATATCCTTTACATAATTAGGCTTTTCTAGTATACAAAATATTATTTATTAATAACCTTTTTAGAAACAAAAGGCTTTTTATAGCAAGAATAATAATTTATATAATTTTGAAAGTGTATATTGATGAAAATGGCAGTTTATATTCAGGTGATGGTAAGAAAGACAGATAAAGTGCAAGAAAAGAAAATAACTAAACAAGAGAAGAATCATAGCAATGAAGACTGTAAAAATAGAACTTGCTGAACCAGGATAATATGATATAAAGTCCAGACAATAATGTAGACCAGTGTAACTCAATGTAAGTCCAGTATAGGATGAATCTCATACAAGATGAATCCAGTAAGGGACGATTCCAGTTATAGTGATCAATGATTCCAGGGTGAGTCCAGCCTATACTCTAGCAGTATGTTTTAAAATACCGAGATCGACATGTAAACGGCTATAGGTAATCCGGTACATCACACACCTGGCCGGGTGTGAGATGGCTAGCATTCCAGTATGATTCCAGCAAAAGGGTAGTTCCAGAAGTGGGGTATGTCTACATGTCTTACTCTAGTATTTCCCCTCCCAGCAAGTGAATCCAAAATTATGACACAATGATTCAAGATGAGTCCAGCCAATAATATGAAGGTACCAGTAAATGATTCCAGCAGGTGATTCCAGTAATAGAAGTCGGAAATGATGATACCAGTAATAGAGACCAGAAAATAAATGTGTGTCGTATACATGAATCCAGAAATATCCACACGTATTGTAACAGAGAATCACATACAACTAACTAGAACTGAAGTACAGTAATTGACAAGCAAATGAGAGAACTATCAGAAAATGTACTCGCCTAATACTCTGAAAAGAGTAGTGTAATGTCAGATGTTTGCACCAGAGTCACAATGTCCTAAATAGAGCAGTACAGGTTATAATATATTTAAAATAAGATAAATGGAGTCTATGATGCAATCTACATGATTTCTAGGCCAATCTAGGTCAAAGTCAACTCTCTATGGTCAACTACCTAGTTAACTAAGTCAACAAGTCAATATTGGTCAAACTTAGGCTAGTGAGGGTAAATTGGTTAAACTTGGTCAATTTCTAGGTCCTCTATAGGCTACACATAAGCCCATAGGCTAATGATTACTAAGCTACCAAATCACTTGACATAAATACATATGGTGTATATATATATATGTAAGGTAACTAACCTATATATCAAACAATGTATATAACCTCATATATATACACATAGATGCATACATTCATTCATTCATTATCTACCTTGCATACACATGCATACATATAAATTACATATAGGTATAGAGATGATATATGGCATGTGGGGGTGTGTGTGTCTAGTGACAGGTTTTGATAGGTTAGTGTGTATCATGTGTTTAGGGATATGAATCAAATGATAGTGGCTATTGTATAAATGAGTGTGTGCCTCTAATACATGTGAGTATGTGATATATATAATTACATAAATACATAGCTACAAAAGACAAGCATATGTGCTCATAATTGATAGAAAAATATGAAATAAATCCCAGAGTTGGTTCTCACAAGTCCAAAACCTCATATACATACTAAAAACTCAGATTTTATAAGTTAAATTCTTGGAAAACAAAATATCACAATCAAACTCAAATTCTTGCATTAAAGGAAAAACCTATTTTTTACACAAAGACCCAAAATGAGATATACACAATTTAAATCCGCGAAACTTGGCACACACGTTGGTCTCAACCTACGTGATGCGCTCGGGTACTCCCGGGTCTGAAATCGTGTTCGTGTTGTGTCCACAGAACGCGTATTAGAAAACCCTATTACCGCGTGTCAACGTGCACGTATGCGTGCGTTCTCGCTCGATTGAGCGCCGCACACACAACGATAAGTCCCATGCTCATGCACGTAGCTAGGGGGGTCCTGGGGTAGGTCTAGGACATGGAAACACGACGACATGTCGTGCCGAGGTGACGCACACAGCCCCGCACACACACGTGGCCTGCTGCACGTGCGTGCCCGCGCGTGCCCTCGTGCGCGCGGTTCGGCCTTCGTGGCTCGCTCGTTGGGTCACGCCACGACTCGAGGTTGGTCCCTCGGGTAGTCTAGGTATAGGTCGACATGTCCAGGGACCTGGAATGGGTCCACGTCGCGTCGAGAGCGCGTAAGAAGTCCGTTTCAGCGACAAAATTTAGCCCGAGTGCACAGTGCGGCTGAACGATGCACGTCGGATTTCTTCGCGCTCGCTCAACGTGAAGCCATGAAATTTTAGGTGCATGGGGGAAGAGGTTGCCCCCACGTGCTCAAGAAATTTCAGGCAAAAATCATCTGTGCATCGAGATACAACACACTGACGGCAGGGCATGCACGGCCTCGTGCACGGGATCCGTGCACGTGCGTCCGATGCCCGAAATGCCGCTGAAAAGTCATCGATTTCCAATCTGTCTTCACGAAAGTTTATAAAAATGATATTATCTAAACATTCATGAAGATAGAATCGAAAAACTGCAACTTTCTATCCTAAGCGACATTTCGTCGAACACGTGCCGTAAAGGACCGACACGTGTCCGATACTGCTATCAAACGAAGTCAAAACCAACCAAACTTTATGGACAAGTCTAGGGCACCTATATGGATGCAAATATGAAAGAAAATTTAGAATAACTATGGTAGAAAAGGATTTACCTATTGAGTGTCAAAAACTCAATAAACGGAGTCCCTCGGTCGTCGTGTCGGTCGATTTCCCTCAAGCAATAGCCTCCGCCTCCTCGTTAGTAATACTCCAATAGATCCTTCTCTTCTAGATGAGTGCAACAGAGTTTGTTTAGGGAGAAACGGACTCCGAATGAAGAAAATAGGATTTTTGGAGAAGGAGATCTATTAGGGTTTCACTTGTGGAGGCTATGCTTCACGAATGAAGAGAGAGAGGGGGGTACTACTGTGGGCGGCCAGGTGGGGGTTTCTAGGGTTAGGGTTTCACTTGGGCCAACCTTCTCTCAAGTAAAAATAAGGCCCAAGTCAAAAGGCTCAAAAAAAGGCTACATGAAAAAGGCTTAAAAATCATTCAAAAGCCTTATAAATTGAACCCAAGCCCTAAATGAATTCTAATAGGTGAAAAATAAATTCTAAGACATGGTTAGGCTCCTATACAATTTCTACTAAGGTTAAACCAGTTGCTAGCACATCACAAGTCAAAATATGTAGAAAATCACAAAATGGCCAAAATGGCTAAAATGACTAAATATCCTTTCTATGAAAAGTGGGTGCTACAAGCTTCTCAAAGCGACATCAATTTCTGTAGTTCGAAGCCGGGGAGGAGATCAATGTTTGCAGCAAACTCAATCTGAGATGGGAACATCATCATTCACACAGTTCATGTAACGCCCCAGTCCCAAAATACGTAGGACTAGGAACGTAGACATGCCAGCTGTATACATACGAAGTATACTCCAATATATGGAAGCCTCGTATGGATACATAAGCTATAAAATACAGTAGAACCATAACTAATCTCATCCACATAAAATAAATGAATGAAAGATGTCATATAATGAGAATGAATTGTTTTGATACAATATGTTGGGCGGAGACAAATCCACTACCAAGAAGTAAAGAAAAATACATGAGAAAAGAAATAATTTTGGCGAGCGAAGCGATGACGATCCAAATGCAATCATCCTCGAAGAAATAGCAATGATCACGGCTAGAGCTAGAACACCTGCGAAAGACAAGAGCACACACCTGGCGAGATAACCAGGTCCTCAGAGGGACATAACAAGACACATAATATCATGCCATTTAAACTGAATAAATATTGCTCAAATAATAAGTCAATTGAATTATAACATGGTCCAATACACACCTACTGAACGAGCGTACCATCCCCCCAATCAAACAAGGACATGAGATGGTAAACTAATTCACAGTAGCGTATCTTTCTATGCTATGAATCCAATATGGTATCCGGACCCCAACAAGGTTCAATACCTTCTCATCGAAGTAGTAAGTCACACCTACAACCAAACAAGGACAAGATGTGACAAACTAATCCGCGACAAGTTATTGTTCCAAGCTACGGTCAGATACAAGTACCCAAACCAAAGGTACTCATACCTAACGGATAAAGGTACCTAACCGTTCTAAGTGAAATGTAGTTAAGAACAACCCTTCCTACGTATGGGCCTAGGCTGAATAGGATCGGCATAGTCCCCCCTTGGGTACCAGAGGTCCCATCAGTAAGAGCATGACGTTCCGCAGAATCGTTAGTGGCCGTCAGTAATCATGGGTCATCAGCCCCGTATCTCCAACGGAGAATTCGGGTCACAAGGAAAAGTGCATCGAAGCCCATACGCTAAGGAATTGTCCTTCCCGTCCAATGCCTACTGTGTTGTATCCACAACACAAACCACTATAACTGCTAAGTCAAACTAGCATGCAATCTCTATTAGCGGTTATTCCTATCGCACGGCTTGTACGTACTGGTGGCCAGCCAATCACGCACGTCCGTATTCTACATGCGACACACAACTTCGTGGTACTACGTGTCAAGGCCAATGAATGCAACACACAAGGTGGTCCCTTAAATCTAGGTTTAATATGTAAGAAAAATAATACATAGCAGGAAATATAAATGAACAGTAAGTTCTAACAGGTTATGCCATGTATCACAGTTTATTTTGCATAAAGAAAATAAATAATGCATGAACTATGAGCTAAAATAATTAAACAGCAAATGGCAAGGTGTCTTGCCTGGTAGTACGCCTGGTGTGCTGCGATAATCAATGTGGCACAAACTTTGACCTTGGTGCAACAACTATATAAGGGGACCTCTGTTGGCGGTACGGATGGTTCCATCGAGTCTAGAACGGTCAATTTAGTTATGGTCAATAGGTGGAAGGAAAGAATTGACAAGGGATAGGAGGATTGGGCTTAGTTTTGGACATGAGATTGATCGATAGAATTTAGATAAATAATATATGATTTTAGAAAATTAAATAAATGAGAACTTATATTTTTGCAAGTTAAAAATAGTGTTTAGATAAATACTAAAATATAAAAGAAACCGTGTTCACAAAACTCTTAAGTTTGTAGAGATACAATTTAGGTAGAAAGCTATATTTTCCAAAAATATTCTAAGAGAAGCAAATTAATTATAGAAAATCATTTAATGCTAAAATCCGTATTTGTAAAACTTATAATTTTGTCAAATAATTTACGTTAAATAAATAGAACATTTACAACAATATCTTAGTCAAAATATTGTTGTTACCAATAATAAAAATAGTTTTTATGAATTTATCTATTTTTGGCTAGTAAAAATAATTAAAATAATAATTGGTACTAATAGTACAATAACGAAGATATAGTAATAATATTTTAATTTATTTATCAAATATTACATACTGTATAACAAAGATCTTGGTAAAGAAATAACCTATTAGAAAAACAACAACAAACTAATAATAATAATAATAATAATAATATAATAATATAATAAAATAATAATAATATATAAAAATAATAAACAAAAAAACATAAAAAATAAAACCGAAGCTGGTTCACTTCTCAGTATAAAGCAACTAGGGAGAGAGAGAGTTTAGAGAGAGGGAGTGATCGGGTGGGCTGAGAAAAAAAAAGGATCGGAGCTTGGGGATCAACGGGAAGAGGAGGAGCGAGCAGCGGCGGATGCGGCGGTCGGTGACGGCTGAAGGTCGAAAGGAAGAAGGGGGCGGATATGGCCGGAATGGGTGGCACGGACCGGAGGCGGCACGAGGATCGTCGTTGCTCGCCGTGGTGGGACGGCGCGATGCTCGCGCTGGCAGTTTTGAGCGGTCGGGAAGGTCGGCGGACGGCGCAGCGAGGGTTTTGAAAGGGCCGCGGAGACTGTGGGAGAAGGATGACGGAGCAGAGTCACCAGCGTGCGGCGGAGGAGGCCGTTCGTGGCTGGGCGGAGAAAGGGGTTTGGGAAGAGGGTGGCCGGAGTAGCACACCGGTGGGGCGATGCGCGGCTCGGCGGAGACGACGGTCGGGTAGGCTGGGTATGTACTCCTACGTTGGCGCCGATTACCAGAATACAACGCGACGGTGGTCGTGCTGGCAGATCCGACGTCTGCGACAGCGGTCCTGCAAGACGGGGACGTCGGACACGGGTCGGAGGTCGGCGAGGCGGCACTCGCCTGGGTCGAGGTAAGGGCGGCGGTGGTTATTTTAATTCTTTTTTTGTTTTCTTTATGGTGTTTATGGAAATTCGGCGGTGGCCGGTGGTGGTGATTTGGGTGTCAGATTGCCAAGTTCGGTTGGGCGAGTGACGGATGGACGGTGGTAGTTTTGGTGTCGGTGGTGGCTACGATTTATGGTCGTCGTGGTGCTGGTGCCAGTTTGGCCGGTGATTTATGGGAAGGTCGGGGTGGTCGACGGGGACGCTGTAGCGGTGATGGTAGGGGATCGCTGGGTGTCGGGGCTGTAGGAGAACCGGTTGTATGGTGGTGAGGATAATGGTGGTTGATGGTTGCGGCGGAGACGTAGGCGGGTACGGCGGGGCTCGAGCAGCAGGAAGGGCGGTCCGAGAGTTATCGATTAGGGTTTAGAATAGGATTAGGGTTTAGAATAGAGGATTGGGTTTGCTGTGTCAAAATCGTGTCCGACATGTGGACACGAAGAAGGTGAACTGTATATGTATAAATAATGGAATAAGAATTTGGACGGGGAACACGGACACGATACACGCACGTTTGTGGAATTTGGAGAATAGAAATACATGGAGGAGTACCTGCCTATTTATAGGATGTGGGAATTTCCATTAAGATAAGGGTTGGGATATTTAAAACCCAAGTAGATAAATCATCTATTTAATTAAAATCAATCAAATCCAATCCAAATCTAAATCCAATTAAATCTAATTAAATTCTTTTAGTTTAAAATCAAATCAATTTCAAATATAGATATTAGTTTACTATTTAAATGTATCCATGGAATCAAATCAAAATTTAAATTGTCACAAATATTTCGAAAATATGTTTTCCAAAAATACTAATAATAATTATTTCAAAAATTACACTATTTATTTAAAAATAAGGTAATAAATAATTATGATATATGTATGCACAAATAATATTACATAATATATTTTTCTAGTATACAATAAAAATATTATTTATTATTAGTAGTTGAAGGCCCTTTAAAATGAAAAGAACAAACTTAGCAATTCTTGTATGATAGCAAAGTATTTATTATATAAATTATTTTGAACTATAAAAATTAAAATTAAAATATTTTTCTAAAAATATGTACGCTCGTCTATATTCGTACTCAACGAGCAATTACGAAATACGTCGTTTGTGCACAACGTACAATACGACTACGTGACGTACAATACAAAAGTTTTAAATCAGTACCAAAATCGATAAAAATATAGTAGAAATTTAGGGGTTTTACATCCTACCCAACTTAAAAAAATTTCGTCCTTGAAATTAAGAATTCGTAGGGGGTGAGAATACACAAGGGGGTATCGATGGGAAACAATCTATAACAATCATGCCGTAAGAATTCACGATCTAGATCATAGAAAAATAATATGGTATGGTCACGGGTAATGAATGAGGGTCACGATTAAGAGAACGAAATAGATTCACTTAAATTAAGCGATTAGAGGGTCTTGATAGGGCTGAGTAGTTTGGGATGAAGACATAGCAACATCGAGTGAGAATGGTCATAGCCGATGGGAAGGTTAGAGGAAGTTCTAGTATGACGCTTTCGTTCTCCTAAAATAGGTGAGGGCGAAGCAATATAGAGTTCGAATGAGGCGTTATCGAATACGAATACGTGATTCAAGGACGACCGAATTTTTTTTAAAAAAAAGGAGTTACCAAGGCAGTCGCGGATGGGACTCTAGAGGACAAATTTAGCTATGTATCCATCCACGTAGAACGATAGATAAAAGCGAACCAAAGTGCACTTGGTTGATCAGACCATCATGCACCGGTTCTGATAGACAATATGTTAGTGGGGTACCTCCATTAACATATATGTCACGAACAAGCTTGGTAAAAGGCTAAGTTTACAAAAACTAGGCTACATTAGCATCATTAGTCTAGATAGTAAAATATAGGCACGATAATAGATGAATAAAAACAAATATGAATGGTCTAAGAGTCATAAGGATCTAAGTCTTGTTTATTCCTATACCATCATTCTACAGTTTATTGACCAAGGCTTGGTTGACCAAATGGGTTAACTTCCTCTAGTCTCTATGGTATAGATAATACCATTTGTACTCCTTTAATGGTCAAGGGTGTGTGGGGTATTCTACCCAACTTAAAGAATTAAGCTAAGGGTGTTTGGGACATCTAACTAGTAGGTTCAATCTCTAGCAGGCACGAAGGAAAGATAAGAATTTGTTAGAAGGAATCAAGCAAGATGCAGTCGATGAGTCAAACGGTAGATAAAATCTAGGAAAGAGTCAAGTATGTGGATGAGACCCTAGACTTCTAATCCTATACGCAGGCTTGCTTGGTACGGTAAAGTAACCAAACAATTTATCTTGACCTGCATGGGCCACCACAAAAATATGTAACGCCCTAGTTCCAAAATACGTAGGACTAGGAACGTAGACATGTCAGCTGTATACATACGAAGTATACTCCAATATACGGAAGCCTCGTATGAATACATAAGCTGCAAAATACAGTAGAACCATAACTAATCTCATCCACACAAAATAAATAAATAAAAGATGTCATATAATGAGAATGAATTGTCTTGATACAATATGTTGGGCGGAGACAAATCCACTACCAACAAGTAAAGGAAAAATACATGAGAAAAGAAATAATTTTAGCGAGCGAAGCGAAGACGATCCAAGTGCAATCATCCTCGAAGAAATAGCAATGATCACGGCTAGAGCTAGAACACCTGCGAAAGGCAAGAGCACACACCTGGCGAGATAACCAGGTCCTCAGAGGGACGTAACAAGACACATAATATCATGCCATATAAACTAAATAAATATTGCTCAAATAAATAAGTCAATTGAATTATAACATGGTCCAATACACACCTACTGAACGAGCGTACCATCCCCCCAACCAAACAAGGACAGGAGATGGTAAACTAATTTACGGTAGCGTATCTTTCCATGCTATGAATCCAATATGGTATTCGGATCCCAACAAGATTCAATACCTTCTTATCGAAGTAGTAAGTCACACCTATAACCAAACAAGGACAAGATGTGACAAACTAATCCGCGACAAGTTATTGTTCCAAGCCACGGTCAGATACAAGTACCCAAACCAAAAGTACTCGTACCTAACGGATAAAGGTACCTAACCGTTCTAAGTGAAATGTAGTTAAGAACAACCCTTTCTACGCATGGGCCCTGGCTGAATAGGATCGGCATAGTCCCCCCTTGGGCACCAGAGGCCCCATCAGTAAGAACATGACGTTC
Organism: Iris pallida; assembly: GCA_029216955.1. NCBI lineage: Eukaryota > Viridiplantae > Streptophyta > Magnoliopsida > Asparagales > Iridaceae > Iris > Iris pallida. The sequence continues at coordinate 16,044 of JANAVB010043248.1, read as the reverse complement.
CGCAGAATCGTCAGTGGCCGTCAGTAATCATGGGTCATCAGCCCCGTATCTCCAGCAGAGAATCCGGATCACAAGGGAAAGTGCATCGAAGCCCATACGCTATGGAATTGTTCTTCCCGCCCAATGCCTACTGTGTTGTATCCACAACACAAACCACTATAACCGCTAAGTCAAACTAGCATGCAATCTCTATTAGCGGTTATTCCTATCGCACGGCTTGTACGTACTGGTGGCCAGCCAATCACGCACGTCCGTGTTCTACATGTGACACACAACTTCGTGGTACTACGTGTCAAGGTCAATGAATGCAACACACAAGGTGGTCCCTTAAATCTAGGTTTAATGTGTAAGAAAAATAATACATAGCAGGAAATATAAATAAAAAGTAAGTTCTAACATGTTATGCCATGTATCACAGTTTATTTTGCATAAAGAAAATAAATAATGCATGAAATATGAGCTAAAATAATTAAACAGCAAATGGCAAGGTGTCTTGCCTGGTAGTACGTCTGGTGTGCTGCGATAATCAATGTGGCACAAACTTTGACCTTGGTACAACAACTATGCAAGGGGACCTCTGTTGGCGGTAAGGATGGTTCCATCGGGTCTAGGACGGTCAATTTAGTTATGGTCAATAGGTGGAAGAAAAGAATTGACAAGGGATAGGAGGATTGGGCTTAGTTTTGGACATGAGATTGATCGATAGAATTTAGATAAATAATATATATAATTTTAGGAAATTAAATAAATGGGAACTTATATTTTTGCAAGTTAAAAATAGTGTTTAGATAGATACTAAAATATAAAAGAAACCGTGTTCACAAAAACTCTTAAGTTTGTAGAGATACAATTTAGGTAGAAAGCAATATTTTCCAAAAATATTCTAAGAGAAGCAAATTAATTATAAAAAATCATTTAATGCTAAAATCCGTATTTGTAAAACTTATAATTTTGTCAAATAATTTACTTTAAATAAATAGAACATTTACAACAATATCTTAGTCTAAAATATTGTTGTTACCAATAATAAAAATAGTTTTTATGAATTTATCTATTTTGGCTAGTAAAAATAATTAAAATAATAATTGGTACTAATAGTACAATAACGAAGATATAGTAATAATATTTTAACTTATTTATCAAATATTACATACTGTATAACAAACATCTTGGTAAAGAAATAACCTATTAGAAAAACAACAACAACATTAAGAATAATAATAATGATAATAATAATAATAATAATAAACAAAAAGAAACATAAAAAATAAAAATCGAAGCTGGTTCACTTCTCAGTACAAAGCAACTAGGGAGAGAGAAAGAGTTTAGAGAGAGGGAGTGATCGGATGGGCTGATAACAAAAAAAAGGGGATCAGAGCTTGGGGATCAACGGGAAGAGGAGGAGGGAGAAGCGGCGGATGCGGCGGTCGGTGACGGCTGAAGGTCGAAAGGAAGAAGGGGACGGAGATGGCCAGAATGGGTGGCGCAGACCGAAGGCGGTACGAGGATCGTCGTCGCTCGCCGTGGTGGGGCGGCGCGACGCTTGGCGCTGGCGGTTTCGAGCGGTCGGGAAGGTCGGCGGACGGCGCAGCGAGGGTTTTGGAAGGGCGACGGAGACTGTGGGAGAAGGATGACGGAGTAGAGTCGCCGGCGTGCGGCGGAGGAGGCCGTTCGTGGCTGGGCGGAGAAAGGGGTTTGGGAAGAGGGTGGCCGGAGCAGCACACCGGTGGGGCGGCACGCGGCTCGACGGAGACGGCGGTCGGGTAGGCTGGGTATGTACTCCTACGGTGGCGCCGGTTACCAGAATCCAACGCGACGGTGGTCGTGCTGGCAGATCCGGCGTCTGCGGCAGCGGTTCTGCAGAACGATGACGGCGGACACGGATCGGAGGTCGGCGAGGTGGCACTCGCCTGGGTCGAGGTAAGGGCGACGGTGGTTATTTTAATTCTTTTTTTATTTTGTTTGTGGTGTTTATGGAATTCGGCGGTGGCCGATGGTGGTGATTTGGGTGTCGGATTGCCAAGGTCGGTCGGGCGAGTGACGGATGGACGGTAGTAGTTTTGGTGTCGGTGGTGGCTGCAATTTGTGGTCGTCGTGGTGTTGGTGCCAGTTTGGCCGGTGATTTGTGGGGAAGGTCGGGGTGGTCGACGGGGACGCTGTGGCGGTGATGGTAGGGGGTCGCTCGGTGTCGGGGCTGTGGAAGAACCGGCTGTATGGTGGTGAGGATAATGGTGGTTGATGGTTGCGACGGAGGCGTAGGCGGGTGCGGCAGGGCTCGAGCAGCAGGAAGGACGGCCCGAGAGTTGTCGATTAGGGTTTAGAATAGAGGATTGGGTTTGCTGTGTGGAAATCGTGTCCGACATGTGGACACGCAGAAGGTGAACTGTATATGTATAAATAATGGAATAAGAATTTGGACGGGGAACACGGACACGATACACGCACGTTTGTGGAATTTGGAGAATAGAAATACATGGAGGAGTACCTGTCTATTTATAGGGTGTGGGAATTTCCATTAAGATAAGGGTTGGGATATTTAAAACCCAAGTAGATAAATCATCTATTTAATTAAAATCAATCAAATCCAATCCAAATCTAAATCCAATTAAATCTAATTAAATTCTTTAGTTTAAAATCAAATCAATCTCAAATATAGATATAGTTTACTATTTAAATGTATCCATGGAATCAAATCAAAATTTAAATTGTCACAAATATTTTGAAAATATGTTTTCCAAAAATACTAATAGTAATAATTTCGAAATTACACTATTTATTTAAAATAAGGTAATAAATAATTATGATATATGTATGCACAAATAATATTTACATAATATATTTTTCTAGTATACAATAAAAATATTATTTATTATTAGTAGTTGAAGGCCCTTTTAAAATAAAAAGAACAAACTTAGCAATTCTTGTATGACAGCAAAGTATTTATTATATAAATTATTTTGAACTATAAAAATTAAAATTAAAATATTTTTCTAAAAATATGTACGCTCGTCCATATTCGTACTCGACGAGCAATTACGAAATACGTCGTTTGCGCACAACGTACAATACGGCTACGCGGCGTACAATACAAAAATTTTAAATCAGTACCAAAATCGATAAAAATATAGTAGAAATTTAGAGGTTTTACAGTTCACGAGAAACTGCGGGACATCGACAACATGCACGGTGCATGATGTTCTGCTCGAGGACGTATGTGTATGGAGGAGCTTCAAGTTCGGACATGAAGGTGGGCATGTTCAGGAGTTTGAATCTCGGGAGAACCGCACCGTCTGCTTAAATGGGCCAGCCAAGGGTGAAGAAGCTCGTCGAAAAGTTAACACTTTTCGGTGTAAGAAGGAAGTCGAGGACAAGCGGCCGAGACTTACGGTGAGGCTGATCGTCAGGGATTTCGGTCTTGATCGTGTCATTGATATCGGCAGGATCCCAGTGGTGTTGGAACTGCTACGCATGGCAGCTATCGTCGACGTGACGGTCGAGGAGCTGCAGACAAAGGAAGATGCAAAGCAGCTCGGGGGATCGAAGATTAGTGGCATGGAAGAGAAGGAACTCTGTCGCGCAACGACAGGTATGGAGTCATGTTGAGGACCCATGGGGTCAATACCCTCTCATAAGACTGAAGGAAAAGATTGTTGGAGTCTTTTCTGGATTTGTAACAATTTGTAGAATCCAAATCTAGTTAAATATTTGATTTGATTAGATTTGGATGTCCATAATTGGTGTTGTGCTATTTTAGACATAGTAGGATTTTTATTTTAGGAAATCCTATTATGATCTAAAATATGATGTTGATGGAATATTTTAGGAATAATAGGATTCCTATTTTATTCCTATTTAGAAAATCATATTATGACTAGAATATGATTTTCTCATCCTATATATATGGGGTGAGGGTGGAGGCACAAAGCACATCACAAAGTGGAGATTCGGGGTGCTCGTCCACAAGAAAATCTAAAAAAAAATTCGTACTTTACTCTTAGGACTTCGTCATCCAAGATAGAAGGAAGAAGATCTAATTGAGGAATCATCAACATCGGTTAGGAAAATTGCTATGTGTTGGTAAGTGGTCTCAATTATAATCTTCTATTTTTCTTCTTGAGAGTGATGAGGGGTTGAACCTATTAGGGCAAATGGTTCAACGTGAGTTTTGTCCATCTTGTAATTTCATCTGAGTTATTAAAGGTTGAGATTTGTTCAGGTGACGTACGTCACCGCCATATACTTGTCCTCATCTTATGCTTGGTTTCCGTTAGACGGATGTTGGTTTTGATCAGGTGGGTTGGCAAATGCTTTCGCACGCACCCAACATTATCCTGCAGTCCTCTTTCAATGCATTATTGGCACTTTCTAAAATGTTATCATGCACTTCTCCTTCAATGCATGCACAAATTAGTGTCAGATTTAATGCAGGATTAGATTTAAAATGTTAATGATAGAAAAATTAAAAAGGAGTACAAGATGACGTTTTAGGTGTGTCAATAACAATACCCTATTTATATTAGACTAAATTTAGCTAATATGGTTGAGCAAAAGTTAATATGGTAGTACTAAAAAATGTTATCATATATATTCGAAAATTATTCTAATATAGCTAATATGATAGTATTAAAAAATAGTATCATATATATTCGAAAATTATTCTAATATAGCTAATATGATAGTATAAAGGGTGCTCCTATTAGCATTCCTAAAATGTCATTCAGCACTCCTCTTTAATTTTTTTAACATTCAAATTACAGATCTATCCATGCATTAAATATAGCATTAATTTGTACATGTATGGAGGGTGGAGTGTAGGATGATATTTTAGGAGTGCCAATAATGTTAATGCAAGGGTAAATTTGAAATTTGAATCTTAAAAAATTAAAGTTGAGTGCCGAATGACATTTTAGGAGTGCTAATAGCAGCACCCTTAAAAAATATTATCATATATTAATGTTATATTAAGTTTAGCTAGTATAATTAGGGAAAAAGCTAATATGTAGTACTAAAATATATAATCATATATCCTAAATTTGCATATTATCATATATTAATGTTATATTAAGTTTAGCTAGTATAATTAGGGCAAAAGTTAATTTGTTGTACTAAAAATATAATCATATATCCTAAATTTGCTCTTATAGTTAATATGGTAGTATTCAAAGATATTATCATATATTAATATTATACTAAATTTAGTTAATGTGGTAGTATTAAAAAACTATTATAATGGATTATACTAAATTTACTCTATTTTTTTATTTCATAAGCCGGGCCCAGCCTGGTCAGGTCCGACCCATTGTCCATCCAGGATCGAGCTCGGACTAGGTTTGGATTTTCAAAATTTTGGTCCAGGCCTGCCCAGCCCATCTCCTCCTCGGGCCAAGTTCGATCCGGCCCAAAGCAGATCAAATCCAGTCAACAATAGGCTCGGACCGGCCTAAACACACCATGATCTATATCTTCTCCCAATAAGAGTTTTTTTTTTTTTTGACAACAACACAATTTCTTTATAGATTAACAGAGTAATCATTGTACAAATCTTTCCGGATATGAGAGTAAAGATGAAGGATGTTCTTCATACAAACAAGTAATTGAACGATCAGATAGTACAGAGTCGCCTGCCAATGTGTGTGCAACTCCATTAGTTTGTCTCCCAATAAGTATTTGTTACCATTTAAGTTCCTTTAATTTGAAACAAGATTTCCCTCATAGAATCTTGGAATAGTAGAAGAATTATTTAGGAGGTTGGAATAATTAAGATTTTTTTTTTTTTCTTTTTTTCTTTCTTTTGTTTTTCCAGTTATCTTTAAATCTAAATCCATATCAACAATAAAATAGTATAATAAAATCTTAAATAAGACAGTCTTTAACGAGATATATGATCAAATGGACGGGCCACGAGGATTGACGGTACTTTCCGTGGCCGCTATTTTTGTTGTAGCATTTGCCAACTAATTCTTAAATGCTATTAGTTGACATATATGTGACAAGAGAGAAACATGAGTAATGTTAATAATAAATATTAGACCCGGCCCCTTTACTAGCTAAAAGAATACCAAGGATGACGTATTGATGTTGATGCAGAGTAATGAGTAATTTTTTTTTTTTTTTTTTTTTTTTTTTTTGAGTAATGAGTAATTAATTATAAGAAAGACCGCCTCAAATCGGTCAGACTAACCCAAGGAGAGTACTCGTAATATATTATACTAATGTAAACTTGTATTTAATATTTTATTACATCCAATATTTTATTAAATTTCAAACAAATATAGATAGATATAAAGATGATCAGACTGACATAAAACAATGGAAGCCGGCAAAGAAGAAGGTGACGTATTGCATGCACGTGAATATCGAAGAAACGGTGCATGAAACAAGAAAGAAAGAACGAAAAATTTCATGAGAAACATAAATATTTAAAAAAATTGTGTAAATGATACTAAGTTTATGGTACTAACGAGAAGAGTACCGTCGCGCCTAAAATTAGAACGTGAAAAAAATCTGGCAGCCTACTTAGGGGCGTCAAAATTTAATTATTCCTAAAATAGAAACGGTTAGTCCTAAAAGAGAAATGGGATTAAACAACTAAAAATAGGCGTCCTAAATTAGGGCGTAGAAATTTTTTTCATACCTAAAATTAAGTCGTGGAATTTTTTTTCTTTTCGGAACGGGATTAAACGGGAACGGGATTAAACGGAATTAAACAACTAAAAAAAAAGGGACAACTAAAAAAGGGGGACAAAAAATCTACGCCCAAAAGAAGGAATTCTTTTTTCCCTTTTTTTTTCTAAAACGGGGGACAACTAAAAAAGAGGGACAACTAAAACGGAATTAAACGGGATTTTTCTTTCCTAAAAGAGAAACGGGATTAAACAACTTTAAAAAGGGGGACAAAAATAGAAACCAAACGAAAAAAGAAAAAGGAAAAAAAAAAAATCTATGCCCAAAAGAAGGGCGCCAAAATTTCCACGCCCAAAACTTTGGACGCCCATTTTACATCCATATTCCTAATCCATTCCCTAATCCTATATTTTTTTTTTTGAAGCAAACCTAATCCTATATCCTTCCTAATCTATTTTCTAATTCCATATCCTTTCTTTTTGACGTCCAATATTAGGACGTAAAAAATTCGTACCATATTTTTAGGCACAACGATGCTCAACCTGTAATTACTCTAAATATTATTCTTTTTACGAAATAAGTTTAAAGTTCAATGCTTACAGTACAATTTTCCTAAGAAAGAAAGAAACTGGAACGAACGGTGCATGCAAACGAGAAAGAAACAAACATGCCACTCTTGTGCCTTCCCCGTTTCGTACGAAGAAAACTGATTCCACATACGACCAGGAATAGTTCAAACAAGCAGCAGATCGAGCTTCAACCAATCCGAATTCCGTCACGGAATTCAAACTGCAGCTCTTCTTCTTCTTCTTCCACTTGCACCATCTCTCCCTTCGTTGTACGATGCAGTACTACTTGCGGTGGTGGTCTACTTCGAAGGGCATCTATGAGCTCTCCCAGGGTCCGCCTCGAGGAGCCGCCATCGGCAACAGCCACCTTGGCTTTCTCGCTAAGCTCCACAACTCTCTCTCTAGCCTTCCTCCCTCTCTCCCCGCCCATCAGCTCTCTGACCCCGTCCCTCACCTCCTCTCTCCTGACCACGGTACTCGTACCATCAGCTGCAGTGCTTTCAAATCTGAGACCAGCCCCCAACTCCTCCACCAAGTGCTTGGCGTTGAGGTGCTGCTCGGCGATCATAGGCCACGCCAGGAACGGAACCCCGGCCGAGACCCCCTCCAGCACCGAGTTCCACCCGCAGTGGCTGACGAATCCCCCGGTGGCCCCGTGCTTCAGCACCTCCACCTGGGGTGCCCACCTCACAATCTTCCCCTTGTTGAGCTTGCCCTTCTTCGTCGGCGGAGACCACTTCTCCGACCTCACCACCCATATATAGTCGTAGCTGGACTCCTCCAGCCCGTGGGCAACCTCTTCCAGCTGCTCCTCGGACACGTGTGCCTGTGTCCCGAAGGACACGTACACCACCGACCTTGGTGGCCTGTTGTCTTTATTCAGCCACTCGATACATGATGAGTACTCATCAATATCCAGCCCGTCGTCCCTGCCCCTGGCGGTAGTAGTAGTTGCTGAAGCAGCTTTACTCTCACCGAGCTGTAAGGATTCAGAAAGGAGGGAGAGGGGGCCGAGGAGCCAGGCGCGAGCGTTCGTTTGCTGGTAGAACGACTCGAAGAGGCGGACGTAGTCGTCGCCGTCGAGAGCGGCGAAGCTGTTGACGAGGACACCCCAGCTGTTGACATCGGAATCCCCCAGCTGAGACAGAAACTGCGTGGCCGGGTTGAGGGGGTCGACGGAGCCGAGGACGGTATCGGGTATCACATCACGAGTGACGAGGAGGGTCGATGGCGTCCCCGGCACATGGAAAGGGTCCTCGGAATGGACAGGTAGATGGGGAAGGTGGGTCCACAGGGACTTGCAGAGGGACATGGAGAAGGTGGACATCCCGTGGAAGACCAGACGGGGGAGGTCGACCTCTTTGCAAATATCAAGAGTCCATCCGAGGAAGAAGTCGGAGACGAGGCACAGAGGAGGGGAGTCGGAGCTCATGAGCTGGTGGAGGAGGCGCTCGAAAGGCTGGCGGAGGAGCGTGGTGGCGCCGACGAAGAGCGGGTAAAGGTCGAAGGAGGGGAGCTGGTCGGTGGACTCGCACTCCGCGGGAAGTGGTGGGCAGTGGGGGAAGGGAAGCAGGAGAAGGTCGACGTCGAGAGGTTGCTGCTGTGAGTGTGAGGGGAGGGACTGAAGGATGAAGGGCGCGTTGCCCGGGGTTGTTACTATGGTTATGCGGAGGTTCCTGGAAGAAAGAGCTGCAGCAAAGTGGATGAGGGGGATGGTGTGACCTTTGGCCATGAATGGAAATATAACTATGTGATCTTTGGCCATGGCAACGCCAACGGTAGAGTTTGTTTCTAAGGTGAGGGGTTGCTAGCTCTTCCTATGCTAAGAAGGTGGAGATCTGGATGACCTTATATGGAAGTTTTGGGTTGACCGTGAGCCGTCTCTACGCGCTTAAAGACTTATATATTGAAAACAAAACAAAACAAAACAAAAACTGACACCGGGAGCTGCTGTCCGAGCACTCTAGCCTAGTGGTATTAGAGCCGACACCCGGAAAGATCGGCAAGGTTCGAGTCCCCCAATTGTGTGTGTGCGTGAAATTTCAAAAAAAAAAAAACAAAACAAAACTATTATTTTACTTCCAAAATATTTGGATAATGTCATCTTCTATTATATAACATATGACGTGATTGTTGATATAGCAACTGACATAACAAAATTTAACATTAACATTAAAATTAATATTAAATTAACATGATAATTAATATTAAGATTAACCTTAACATTAAAATTAAAATTAATATTAATATTAATGTTAACATTAAAATTAATATTAACATTAATATTAGTATTAATATTAATATTAACATTAACTTTTATTAACATTAATTTTTTTGGATAATTAATGTTTTGGATTAAAATTTGTCATGTTAGCTATTATGTCAGCTGCCATGTCAGATGTCACATAATGGAAGATGATATCATCCAAATATTTTGGGAGCCAAATAACATAATTGAAAATAAAATCCTAGCATGAGTTCTTAAATTTAAAGTGTCATAACCATATTTGAATTTCTACTTTTTTATTTTTTATTTTTTTATTATATTTTTTTTTTTCTACTTGAGTTTCTGTAGTCGGACTAATGAAAAATTAGGGTAACATTTTGAGATGATGGTGCTGTAAATATTCAACTAACAAATATACAAGGCCATCGGATAAAACAACATTTTATGGACAAATTGTTGTATACAGTTGCTGCCCATTTGAACGTTGAAATTAGTTCACATGGAATCAGACATTCCCTCCAATTAGGGATGCAAATGAGCCAAGCCGATCGCGAGCTGCTCGAAGCTTGGCTCGATAAAAGCTCGTTTGAGCTCGATTCGTTTGGTTAACAAGTTGAGCTCAAGCTTCATTTTCGAGCTCGTTTAATATACGAGCCAAGCTCAAGGCTTACAAGGCTTAGAAGTACTCGGCTCGGTTGTGTTTGCGAGCTGGCTCGTTTAGAAGCTCGTTTAGGAGCTCGTTTAGGAGTTTGTCCTTTGTTATATATATATATATACTAGTCATAACCCGTGCCCATAGGGCACGGTTCATTTAAGGTATTCCCCCTCAAAATCTTGGACCCCCAATTTTCAACGAACAATAATAATTATGAGGCCCACATCAAAATATTAAATTCCAACCACTGCTGGATGTAAATTTTTTTTGGATTTCCCATAAAACCCCACTCTCAATAATGCTCATCCACAACCATTATGAGGCCTCCATCAAAATATTAAATCCCAACCACTTCTTTGGATTCCCCATAAAATCCCACTCTCAATAATGCTCATCCACAACCGTTGATTCACCAAGATTAAATCCCAACCACTCTTTATCTTGGCACAGTCAGTCCTAGGATTCAAAACCTTTGTGTTTTGTATAATAGATATTTGATTGATATTAATTCATCTATTTAAATTGTTTGTTATTAGCAAAACATTTGTTTAAACTAATATCAGTAATTAGAATTTTTATAATGACAATATCATATTTCTTTCATAACAATCAGTTATTTAATTAAGATTCCATTAAAAGAGCTTTAAAGTATACTTAGTTATAGATTTCCTATAGAGATAATAGCATTTTTTTATCATATAAAGTTCTGCTAATTTGGATAAACAAAAATCGGTAACTAAGCCTAGGACTTAGCTAACCATCCACATATACTTGATCATATACAATCGTGAAATCCTATCCCCTCTACTTATTCCCGATATTTTCTCCCTGCATATATACCTCCCCCACGAATTCCACGATGCAAAAACAACACCCCCACGAATACAGCAACACTCCTCGACCGAACCACCTAGTCAAACATCGACCTCCCTGTCGTTCCGAAACCACCACCACGAATCATCACACGCAGGAAAACAAAAGAAATAGAAATCCTAATAACATCGATGGCATGCCGCCACCGAGATGCCATGCACCGCAACATTCATCGCAAATGCCATCCTCACCATCATCCACCACCACCAACGTGACCAGTCTCGGGTCCGACCCCGGGCATCCATGTCTGTGCATCCGCTTTGATTCTCTTCATCAAATTCTTTACATCAGAACATACAAGGAATCATGTGTCCAACCTATGGATACGATTCGGACACAAAGAAATTTACATGAATCCCTAAAATCGCCCAACCGAGCCACAGCGGTCGCTCCACCAGGTTTCGTGCCCTCTCCCCGAAGTCCAAACCGACGAATGTTGTGCCGAGCCCGACGTCGGCATTCCGTATCCCCAAACATTAAAGACGGAGTGGTTACTTAACAGTCAGGTAAACATACTTGGTCGTACTAACATATCTGTATATCAGTGCCATTTATTGGGCACGTATCGGACACCACCCAGACACAGCAAAATACACTAAGAAGCCAAAATTAGTGACATGTTTGTCTCAGACTGGCTTGAATCTCACTATCTCCGAAAAAACATTTGAACAGTTCCTTTCTACTGTCAATCTATATCGCATTAAAAAGAAGAAGAAACAGTAATATCGGCGTTTAACAAATCATCCATCCCACCCCTCCCGTTTCTCGCAGCTCCTACCGATATCCTTTCCAAACCGACGAATGTTGTGCCGAGCCCGACGTCGGCATTCCGTATCCCCACCCCGGCGCCCGAAGACCGCTCGACCCAGCCAACCGTTGGATCTAGCATCTGGTTTTCCGACCAGCGCGCCCCTTTCTCGCTCGGCGACCGGCGGCTACTCCCACTGAGCCACGCCTAACCACCACGGCCTCGTGCCACCTCCGCCGTACCACCGTGTCAGTCGAGCGCCGGCGACCGCCTCCCGCACCTACTGCCCCTACCCAACTCCGACGCGGAGAGCCGACAAAGCCCCAGTGAGCCGCCGGATTCTCCTTCGTGAGCTCCTCCTCCACCAAATCCCGGCCAGAGCCACCCCGATCGAACCCCCGGTGAGCCCAAAAATCCCGATCTCTCTCTTCACCTGCTCCTTCTTCTTCAGCTTCCTTCTATTTTATTTTGAACTCTCTCTCTTCTCTCCCTTTCTTACTGATTTGAGAGGTTGGACATTAAATGAATGCCACTAATGACAATTTTAGGAAACCGAGATAGAGAGAGAAAGAGAGAGTTTGTAAAATTTTATAAAAGCAAGATCAAATTTTAGAAAAGGTTGGTATTATTATAAATAAATGCATGCGAAGATGAAGCAGCTTTGGAAGCAATCCCTGCTTTCGGAAACAATTTATGAAAAGCAATAGCTTTTCAAACAAATACACATAAGCAGCTTTTACCAATAATTTATGAAAAGCAATAGCTTTTCAAAACCAACCTGTGGGCATCAGATAATCTGATGTTCAATGCACAAAGATCAAATTATAAAATTGCATTACACTATCAAATATCAATACACGCATGAAACGTTACTTTTTTTTTCTTCTTCAATATAATGGAGAATTTTATAATATCAACCGGAAAATTCGCTGAACAAAACAGTGTATGATCATACCCATAAACAGTAACCCACTCCTCTTCGTCCATCTCGCCGCCGCCGGCAGCGGGGACCATCGGCAAATTGCTCCTCATCTCCGGCCTTGCCACCTTCCTCGGCGGGCGGCAGCATCAGCAGCTCCCCTGGCTGCTTCTGCTGCACTACCCCCTCCAGCGGCGACCCGCTCCTCCCCGCCACCGCCATATCCTCGCTCCCGACCCTCATCGGCGACCACCAGCTTCCGCTCCCGGGACTCCGCTCGGCGGCCCTGGCCGGGGAAGGGGTGGAGGGGTGGTTCCGCTTCGGGGTCGGGGCGGAGGCGGAAGCGGGTTCGGGGGGTGGAAGGATGGGGGAGGAGGAGGTCGGGCTCGGGGGAGAAGTCGAGGCGGTCGTCGAGGGTGAATGCGGGAGGGGAGGGGGGTCGGCAGCGGCGACGGAGGATAAGTTGTCGCGCCAGAGGGCGGAGACGATGGAGGCCTGGTCGGGGGTGGCGAAGCGGCTGGCGAGGCGGGTGGGAGGAGGAGATGGGGGAGGCGATGTCGCGGAAGAAGACGAACTGCTGGTGGCGGCGGTCGGGGGTGCTCCTTCTTCTTCAGCTTCCTTCTATTTTTATTTTGAACTCTCTCTCTTCTCTCCCTTTACTGATTTGAGAGGTTGGGCATGCCACTAATGACAATTTAGGAAACCGAGATAGAGAGAGAAAGAGAGAGTTTGGAAAATTGTACTCCAGGTGTTACAATGTTACAATTATTTTCCTTTCTATAATATTAAATTCCAACCACATTTTTGGATTCCCCATAAAATTTTACTCTTTTCATCCACAACCGTTGATTCACCAAGATTAAATCCCAACCACTCTTTATCTTGGCACAGTCAGCCATAGAATTCAAAAACCTTTGTGTTTTGTATAATAGATATATACAGATATATATATATATATATATATATATATATATATATATATATATATATATATATATATGTGCGTGTGTGTGTGTGTGTGTGTGTGTGTGTGTGTGTGTGTGTGTGTGTGTGTGTGTGTGCGCGCGCGCATTATATATTTATATGTCCTTAATAATTGAAATTAAGAAACTTTTTTAATTTATTTTTTTATAAATAAATTATTAATATTACAGGTACTTGAATTCAAACCTAACTAAATTGAAATCGAGCTCGTTAAGCTTGAAATCAAGCTTAATGAGCTTGAAATAAAGTTGAACGAGCTTAAAATCAAGCTTAACGATCTTGATTTTGAGCTTATCAAGCTTGTTTATCAAGCTTGAATCAAGCTTGCTTATCAAGCCAAGCTCGTGCTTAAAATAAACAAGCTCGAGCCAAACTCAAGCTCTAAAATAAATTTTTTATCGAGCTCGAGCTCGACCTCGACCTCGAGCTTGAGCTCGATTAATTCTAGTCAAGCCAAGCTCAAGCTTACAGAAGCTTGGCTCGACTTGGCTCGTTTGCAGCCCTACCTCCAATGGACATATACTATACAACCATCATCCTCCATCAATTCTCTTTATTTTTCTTTAATTCGGAGGTTATGTTCTTGTCACGCCCCAGAACCAGAATACTGGAGAGCGGGGGACAGACACAGCCAGCTACGTACATTGAAGTATAATCCACCTCGATATACGGTCACGGCTGTCTAGATGCATGAGGGTTTATCTACAAGCCAACAGTCTCTTATGGTCATGAGCAAGCCTAGTGTCTCAATCTTAACAAGCAAGTAATTGTTACAAGATGTAAGATCATCAGACATACAAAATAAGGCATCCCAAATATTACATATTTAGATGATCATGAAGCTAGTCATACAAAATACAAGACTAGCAAGAGTTTAAGTCATACATGATCAACCCTAGAATTTGTCAATCATGTAACAGCCAGTAGGCAGACAGAAATTAAAGTTTTAACACGAGCTAACACTTGTTCGACGGCTAAACGCCACAAAAGAATAATTTACAATAAAGTGGGAGAGTAAAATAAGAAACCCACTCGTTGCCAGGATTACGTCTGGTGTTCACCATCTAGCTGAAAGGCAGGTAGATCCTCGGGTGCTACTCCGAAATCTGGCCATACAAAACCAGCTGGGTCAGAACCCAGAAGAGAAGTGCCACAAGGGAGGCTTCACTTAGAACTAAACCAGCATATTAGATCACAAGACATAAATAATAACAAGAAAACTGGAGTTAGAAAAATAGGGGGATAAACGATAAGATAACTAAAAAACTATTTCGGTAACCAAGTTACAACCCGTAAACCAAACAAGGACTGGGGTTGTAACCCTTCACCTGAACAGAACTTAGTCTCTGACCGATTATCGATAAGGGTAAAACATAAACAGTAAATGCACTGAAGTAATCATAGACTGGCACTGTCTAGACAAGACTAGACTGGACTCCATCTATCAATTACAGCTAAGCAATAAGTACGACTTGATACTTTAACTAACTAGGGTTATCACAAGCCTACTTACTAACAAGATGCATTGAGATGTTCCTGTCATGCCCCGATTCGTAGAGTCATTTATTCACATAATTTATCTCTTGGAATCGATCGTCCTTGCTTGGGCATGATGCCGTACAAGTCTGGAATTGCACTTGTACAAGGCAAAGATGGTACATAATTAATAATCTTTAATTAGAAACATATCACAGCGACAGAAGCAGACAAAGTGAAGTTAATGAGGACAATCTTTCTTATTGAATAGAAGTAAATCACTTCTTTATAGCAGCGAAGATAAAAGGACAACTTGAAGTCACACAGAGACATATAGAACTTTATTCTCTTTATTGATAATCGAAGAAAAGTACAAGACTTGTATTGAAGTACAATGCTTACAACCAATCTCACTTTACATTGAAAGCCAACTGAGCAATGCTACAAGGTCTACATTTGATATTTGGATACATTGGATTACAACTCGATATACTGGCTTACAAGCTCACTAGTACACCTGATTACAATGTTCCATACATTATGCCCTTTATAAACAGAAGACACCATCTTGTGCAAGGAGAGCTTCTGTATGCCCAATAAATCTTCGATGCCGCGGACCAATCAAGCCAATCTTCGTGTGTAGAATATCCCAAGCACGAGCACCTGCCCACAAAACGTGGGTCAGCACATCATCTATGTACTGGCGAGCAGAATCCAACCCACTCGCATAAACCAACATTAAAGTGATCATTTAAGCAAGCATTTATTAGAATAATCTTTCTACTTGGGGCCTAGCATCAGTTTACAGTTCATGGGCAATAATCTGAGTGAAGCATGTAAACATATTCTTAGCAATATTCATGTGGACATATTATTTAACATTCTTGGTGTTATCATGCAAAGGCATTATTGAGGCATACTAGGTGTTATCATAAAAAAGCATCATTGAGGCATCGTTAACATTAACGT
>JANAVB010043247.1:0-41699 GCA_029216955.1 Iris pallida | reverse complement strand
AGGCAATCCTAGCTAATTGGACTATTTTGAGATCATTGGTATTGTTTATTTCAGCTTCCGGAGACGGTTGTACGGGTTTTGACTATAGTGGCACATTGAGTAGTTCAGATTGTCGGTTTCACCAGCAAAGGACCACAGGCGAGTACAGTTTATTGTCTGCATTTCGATATTGATTTTCACTATATTTCATTGGTTGGCCATTGGTTATGTGATTATTTTCTATTATAAATTGTGGAGTCGGGAATTAGAAGTACCAAAGATATGTGATCTGACCATAACCAGTGTTAGACATTGTAGACAGTGCTTATTTTTCTGCAGAAGTGTAGCCCGTGTTTACCTTCTGCAGTAGTGTAGACAGTGCTTATTTCTGCAAGTAGTGTAGACAGTGCTTATTTTCTGCAAGTAGTGTAGACAGTGCTTATTTTCTGCAAGTAGTGTAGACAGTGCTTATTTTCTGCAAGTAGTGTAGACAGTGCTTATTTTCTGCAGTAGTGTAGACAGTGCTTATTTTCTGCAGTAGTGTAGACAGTGCTTATTTTCTGCAAGTAGTGTAGCCCGTGCTTATTTTCTGCAAGTAGACATCGTAGACAGTGCTTATTTTTCTGCAAGTAGACATTGTAGACAGTGAGTAGACATTGTAGACCGTGCGGTGTAGTACCCCAGACCGATCACATATCAAAGGTACTTCTAACAGTCGGGGAGAGTATTTTGTGTCTATTTACTTACTATTGGTTTTTATATTTCATGTTTATTTTCAAACCCATGATTGATGTCTAACCTTTGTTTTAGTCATCTTCTTTATTTGAAATTGCATTCAGTGAATTGTGCTCGTTCCATTCCTGACTGGAAACCAACATTTTCAGGTTAGCCGTGGATTCACCTAGCATGGGATATACGGGGATACTTGCAGCCAGAAGCCTAGAGACTAGTTAGATAGTTGAGTTGTAGTCATTCTATAATTGTACAAGTTGTGTTTTATGCAAAGGTAAAACTTGTGATCTTTGTAAATTAAATTAATCTTGTGAATGAGTGTTATTTGTGATTTTGATCTTCATGGCCGTGACAGCGTTCTACCGCCGACACTGCGGCGTAGGCTGGCTTGGACACGTTTCGTATCCGTTTTAAAAAAAAAAAAAAACGGGTGCGGGTCGTGACAGCATTGCCTAAGCTCTTGGTAGTGGAGAGAGTTATGAGAAGAAGGAGTAATGAAAAAGTAAGAAAGTAATGAAGAGAGAAAGGGTTGGTGGGTTATAAAGGGGAGGGTTCTCTCATAATGAACCAAAAGCCCAATCAAACCAAGCCAAACCAAAATAAACCAAAAGCTAATCCAAGACCAAACCAAGTAAAAAACACGTAGACTAGGCAAGCAAGTCAAGTCCAACTACGGGTTACCTGACAAACGTCAAAGATCTCGTATACGTATACGAAAATACGTATAATAGGAAACGGAAGTGACACACATAGGCGGACTTACAATATGGAGATGTTCGACCGAAGACTACTTGTTGGCTATAAAGAGGCATAATGTATGGAATGATGTAATCCTTTATGAGCTAGAGAGATCATGAGCGTTGTAGCCAATTGGCATATTAAGTTGGGCTATTCAGAGCCTTTGTAATCTTTAGTTCATTTTCAATAAAAGATTCTTATTGTATACTCTGTTTCCTTCCACTGCTTATGTTATCAATTTGAGATAAATACTATGTGAACATGTTATCTTGCCTTGTACGAACGCCACTCCAGGCTCGTGCGGTATCACGTGCCAACGAGGACGATAATTCGGGTAAAATCTAGCGAGGACGAGCGATTTCTCGGATCGGGGTGTGACAAGTTGGTATCAGAGCGGTTCCATCCTCTTGATCGTGAATGAATCTCTATGACCCTCAGTTGCTTCGCTATCGAAATCAGTTGACTCTAAGTTGTTTCTGCGTCCACATGGCTCATGGATCTGCTCGATGCTACATTAGATGTTCCATACAATAAGTCTATATTAAGTGCGTACGTCTGCTACAAGTATGTCGTGACTATTACACTCTCTCCGAGTGCCATCGAAGAATGTTGGTTGCACGAAGTACAACGAGTTATGAAATGTTGGTTGCATGAAGTGCAACGAGTTATGAAATATTAGTTTTCTGAAGTACAACTAAGTTGCGAGTCGTTGGTTGCACGAAGTGCAACGAATATGGTGATGTTGGTTGCATGAAGTGCAATGAGATACATATTGTTGGTCGCACGAAGTGCGAAGATATCGTGTTTTGGTTGTACGAAGTGCAACGAATCGATATATGAGGCGATGCGTGTTATGTGGCTATGCGAATGGTTATATTATTGGTTGCACGGAGTGCAGCAAGTCGTTAATCGTTCATTGCAAAGGTACACGAGTCGACATGGTTTGATACATGTTGTATGGCTGTGCGGATGATAGCGATATGTTGAACGAGATTGAGTAATGACCTTAAGTATCAAGAATAAATTGTTGTACGAGTTGCAATGAGTGAGATTAGAAAATCATGAATGCGATAGTAACGAGTCAAGTTGGTCACTAAGTCGAGTTTGAGTATGCGAACGTTTATGTTGGCCGTATGTCGTGTTGAGCTTTGAATAAGCGAATATTGCGTGTATGATCGATATGATCGCCAAGGTACGGTTAGATTGAATGTATGCCAAACTTGAACGAATGATCGTGCATATTGGTCTAGTTATTGTACCAATTTGAGTAAGCGAACGCTAGGACTGGGATCGAGAAAGATTGCCACACGGGATAGTTGATTGGAAATAGATGTCTGACCTATACGGAGTGTAATGTCGAGTAATAACTCGATTTCGAGTGGTATATGCAATACCACTTGTACGATCAGCAAAGCAAAGCATTGTATTGATAATGATAGGCTCGATTTCTGAGTGGTATATGCAATACCACTTAGCGATAACTATGTTAAGCCCTTGGTGACTTGTAATAGATTGTGTCAAGACGATTGTGTTGGTTATGATAGGTTTGTCCGCAACGGACGAAGTAGTAACGAGATTCGAGTGGGAATGACTCGATAGAAGTCGATGCAAGTATGCTTTGATGAATTAAGTTGAACGATTATGTGCGAAGTCGTACCTATGGATGATACGTTTGACGAGGAGTCATTAAGTATAAGTCGAACGATAGGCTGAGCATAGCGAGGGAATATTGCATTGAGAAAATAGTTGACTCAGACGAAATTGAGCTAAGTCGGTGCAAAAACTGTTCGGAACGAGTTGAGTAGGTACAAAAAAATCGTACGAACGAATTTGAGTTAGCACGATGAGTCGGTAGCACGATTTGGAAGTACGATTTAGGAATATGAGAATGGATATGTGAATTGGAAATAGTGTCGCGATGATTGTAGTTAGTTACAATTGAATTTATCTTGGTGTGTGCAAGACTTGATTTGTATTTGAGTTCAGATAATGGCAGTGATTGCAACGAATTGGAGCTTATGAGAGAGGAAGATATTCAAGTTATGCATATCGACGATGGCATTGAGGCATATCAAAGACGATATACTAACGGGGATACTCTAATCGAATGAACAAAAAATTTGTTGAGCATTGTTGTTGGATGAATGAGATGCAAGTTAAGTTGATGGCAGTTTGGATAATAACGGTAGGAATGCTTTGAACAGTTAAGAGTGGATGGATATTACTTGGATGAAAAAAAGTATTTTGGATTGCTTCGTGGATAACCACTACATTGACGTTCTTGTCTTGTGCGAGCGCAACACCAACCTTGCACATGTGTCATACCAAATTAGGGCGATCATTTCGTGTGAGCGCTGGTATGGTGATTCATTCAGTGGGGATGATCGAACTTATAAGACGTGACAAATTGGATTTAGACTTGTGGTTTGATGCGAGGTGAATTTGAGGATTATGCGATAAGTCTAGAATGTGTCAGATATTGACCGTAAGTAGATAGACTCATACCCAAGGCAAACAAATGTTCATCGGTTGTGATATTGTTAACGGTAGTGCATGAGTGATTCGAGTAGTAACGGTAGGAAATGTGCATGAGTAATTCGAGTAGTAAACGACATATCAGTTGTACGGGGGTAGATAAATTATGGATTAGTAAATTATGTCGGATTGGATAAAGTCTCATAGGAATCGTCGTAAATTGATTTGGCTCCACGATGTCACCCCCGACCCAGAATCACCCGAATCATCGTCCTCGCAGGGGGCGTGATGCTGCACGAGCCTGGAGTTGCGCTTGTGTAAGACAAGATGACAAGTTCTCAAATGGTTTCTTTTGAATTGATATTAACAACGAAAGGAAAACAGAATATACGAAACAATTCTCTTTATTAATATTCGAAATTGAGATTACAAAGGCTTTTGATAGCCCAACAATATATGGCAGATTGGCTACAACACTCAGGTTCTCTCTTGTCCATAAAAGATTTCATCGTTCCATACATCATGCCTTCTATATCTCGGTCGCATCAATCATGTTGCAAGTCCGAGCGTCAATGCGATCGCACACTTCAATACGCTTCGGCATTCCAAGCCTCTGCGCGATCAAGCGAAGCTTCGCCGCGAGCCATCCATTCCCTACACCCTGCATGAAAGCTGGTGGGGGATCAGTACGTTCGTCCTCGCATGTACTGATGCAAAGATCTTCTTTCTAAACCGACATTGTAGTATTTATGTTGAATCATGCAACTTAGCTTATGATCTTGCTATGTTCTCCTTAGGGTCAATTTTATGGCATATTCAAAAGCAGTAAAGCATGTTATCATGACAAGCATATTATTCGAATTGAATAGGCACTAGGCAAGCAATCTTATATTTTTTTGTGGCACGACTTCTTACCAAGTCAACGCACTCGTCTTTGTACTGACGCAAGGTGAATACGCCCCATTCCTTCCCTGTCATGTTATAAGTGCATCTCTATGCAGGATCTATGTGTGCGGGACACATACGTGTCTACACTTTCAACCCATCGTTCCTTAATTATATGGAGGTCTTGGCGTATCTGCGCCGGAATGGACTAAAGGCGTTTCCTTTCTTTCTTTTTTTTTTTTCTTTCTTCTTTCTCGAATTTGGGTAGCCCGGCGTTTCACGGGTTGGGTTGCTATCCCAAACAACCGAAACGTTACCGCTGTATACCATCATTTACGGCTTTTTACATCTATAACCGAGTGCTAATCGTCTTAAGGATGTGCACCTATCAAAGATACATTCCCTCCTAGGCCAAACGGTTCTGGCGCCCCGGTACTTAACCGTTCGAGGGAACACCCGTGCACGGGAGATAATCACATTTATCTCAAGTCTATTCCATTCGACCATGCAACGAACAATTATTCAAACAACCAAGCATAGTCTTGAGTCCGAGACTCAGACTTTATCATCTCGTATTTCTTCTGTTAACTTTCTATGTTCTTACGTATCATACTTCATTTCAATGTTCAATGGCATCATACCTCAATTCAATGTTCGTCAACCGAACGACCCGAAGGTCCCGAACACCTTTCGAGACATCATGTCATACCTGACAGTTCCGTCACATTTATGTCACAACTATATTCTTTTGCAACGATGCCATCTTTTATGATCTCGTGCACGTAGGCATATTTCGACCATATTTCCATGTTCTATGCCTTAGTGTTCAATATTCATGGCTTGCACTCTAGGGCGCTCGCCTATTGTCTTTCAATGTTCTAGCCTTTCTAACTCATGCACGAAGGTACGGTATGGTTCGTGCACTAAGGGACTCGCCGAATACAGTTATCCCATGTTCTTGCGGCTTGCGCACCAAAGCGCTTGCCTTTACGATATCCAATGTTCCATAGCGACTCGTACATTAGATGCACGTTTCATTTTAATTGTTCTAACTAGTGTTCGACACACACTATGATTTATCTTCCGATCGGACCACGCCCATGACGTCGATAGGTTAACTTAGCATACAATGATATATATGACTTAGACATGAAAGAGTAAAAAGAAGAGTCAATCCTCCCACTTTGAGTCGATACGCCTTGTCGTTTCGCCGAGCCGATGCGGCTCAATTTTATAACTTCGTTGCACGACCAACTTTTCTGACTTAGCCATTCGAGCACTTTGTGCTTCATTGAATTATATGTCCGATTTGACTTACCGGGCCCAAGTCTTAGCCTGTCGCAAGGCGACGATTTGGTTTTAAGGACCCCTTACTAAAAAAGGCAGAATGTCGACCTCTAATATTTTAGCGTAAACGTATAGCCTGTACATGAAAGCAACTAAAATCAATACTTGCATCGATTCGGACTTGCGCCTTGGTCGATTCGATTTCTTAGAATCTTCGAGCCGATTCAACGTACTTAATCTTCGGGGCAACGCGGCACTTCGCATCGATTCAACTCGATGCATACATTGGGACAAGACAACTCTTCGCATCGACTTAGTTTCGATGCATTGCTCGGGACAACGTAACTCTCGTATCGATTCACATCGATACATTTTATTCGGTCAATGTGACTCGTTGAGTCAACGTCTCAGCGTAATGCGTCGTACGGAGTGGGGCATTACACGCGATAGGATATAGCATGGTTCGTAGTAACTGTCCCTCGTTGATTATCTTCAATTATCGAGAGTAGTTTCGGGGCAGATGACCCTAGAAGACTTGACCGCCAAATCAAGTGAATGTTGAAGTCCCATAGGATGAACAAATAATGTCGCATAAGAAATTTTGTCGAGGATGAAGGATGATGAAGTACATGTTGAGGATAAGTCTAAGCGATTAAGTATAGTGTTTCGGAAGTTAGCGATTAGCCTTCGACTAAATCGATATGGTCAGAAAATTTATGATTGATCGAATGAGTACATGAATATGCTTGGTTGGTCGATGGTCGAATGGATTATGAGGAATGTACTTAGCGTAGTGATGCGGTAAGGCAATTAAGAGTTCTACAATGCACGAGAGCGACAAATAGTAGAATGACCATAAGTGTGGTGTCATAGATCGGTTTGAGTAACGGTTAGGCTGTGTGTGTTTAAGCGCACGATTTATGTCACAAAACGAACTACTGTGAATGATTCGAAAATTGAGTAAGGAATTCCTATTCGATCAAGAATCGGAGATAGGCGTATCGTATAAGACCTTGGGTCGGAAAGATTGTTGCATTTGAGCATCGTAGACTCAAGTTGACCTCTTGTGTCGGGAGAGATTAAGCACGATGTCTGGATAAGTTACCAGCGGGGGTAGCCCCAGACGGGATACGTAGATAGTTCGAGAACGTGGATAGTGTTGGAATAGTTGCGTGCGATGCATAGTACGGATGATAGGCAAGAAAAGTTTGGACATGTTGGACTTAGTCCATGTCATTGAGGCCAAATGTTATGAACGATTAGATAAAAGACTTAAGTTGTGCGAAAGATCGAAAATGAATTGACGAATAGGCGTTGCGGAGAATTATTGCGATCGGATGCGCGATGACTTAATGCAATGCGAGTGTTAGGTGGCCAGCGAGAAACTTATAGGATCGAAGTAACGGTTTTGAGTTAAGTTATATATAGAAATATTTGGAAGATGATCACGTGATATGGAATAAACATACGAGAAGTATTTTGGTAATAGACGCTAAGATCTGACCAAGTCGAATACGAAATGATTGGTGATTGAGGATTTAAGTTGAGCCTGTTAGCTTTGTTTCGATATCCTACAACTGAGCTTGGCTGAAATGCATATATTTATAGGATGCCTAAAATATGTGTATGATCCAAACTAAGTTGTATGATTCCAACGACAGTAGCACGAGATCGTGAAACGATCTAGCGAGACACTCGAATTAAGTGTTGGTTTCGGTTCGAGAACGAACCTTGTTTTGAGTGGTATATTATGTAATATCCCGCTCCGTACGATGCATTATGATGAGTCGTTGACTCGAAGAGTTGCGTTGACCCGATGAAGTATCGATACAAATCGATACAAAGCCTAAGTTCGGTTGAAACAAAGTATTGACTTCGATTGATCTGGTATACAGGCTATAGTTTTACGTGGATTGTAAAGGGTCGACATTTTGCCTTATTCGAAATTATGTCCGCGAAACCAAATCATCGTCTCGCAATGGATTGTGGCATTGGCGCGATAGGCCAAATCAATCGGGTAGCTCAACGGAATGGCTAAGTCAGAAGAGTTAGCCGTAAACCAAGTTATGGAATCGAGCCGCATCAGCTCGACGAGGCGACAAGGCGTATCGGCTTAAGGTGGGCGGGTTCTTGACTCTCTCCCTATTCCTTCACGTCTAATAAAACATATCCTTGTATGCGTAAGTTGACGTTAAGTTAACGAGCGTGGCTCGAACGATTAAAGGTCTTAGTATGTGTCGAACTTTAAGATAGAACATTAAACAATTGAAGCGACGTGCATCAAGTGTACGGGTCGCGGTAGGGCGGTGATGGTAGAACATTGAAGATAATATCGAGATGTGCATCACGTGCACGACTCCGAGAATATTGAACACTAGGCCTAGAACACTGATTATGGCGTTAAGCGTGCCCTCGTGCACGAAAGCTACGAAATGACTAAGTAACTACATAACTGCTGTTATGTGAATAACTTATGAATAGAATGCGTTAAGTATAAGTATGAGAAGTCTAAGCCATTGGGCATCGTGCATCAATACGGATGTGTTGGAGCATAATGCCGATGGAACTTGAGATAGAGATAGCAGAATATGTTTATGGAACGCGAATATATTTATGGAACACGAATATGTTTATGGAACGGGATTATGTTTATGGAACGTGAGATTGTTGTAATGATATGACTGGTTTGCTATGGCATGTATTGTATGGTCAATGGACTCGGATGGCCCGTACATGGATGCGGCTTCCCTCGAACGGTTACGACCGGGACACGGGACCGTTCGGCCTAGGAGGGAATTATGTATGGTATTTATGGTACACATCATTAGGACGGATTGCGACCGACCAGTGTTGTGATAAGCTATGATATCAGTAAGTTTGCGATCCTTCAGATACTGGGCTAGCAACTCGTATTGGAGCGATCATAGGCTTACACATAAAGATGCCAAATCCATTACGGTACGAAATACCGTGACCTTCATATAGATAGGGCTGGTGGGTTGAGATTAGAGTTGGGTACAGGCGCAGGGCCTGCCACCCTTATGCGTATGTCTAAGTATGGTTGCTTCATTGTGTGAATTATATGATTGGTTATGCGGAATTCTAACCGTTGCAGGCTAGGGAAAATGGGACGAAGATGAGCACGAATCACTATATTTATGTTCAGATTATGTCTAACTATATCTGCTACAGGAACACGATGTTGAACACATTTATATTAAGTTGTTATTCTTGAATATTGCGATGAAACTGATCCTAAGGCTAAATAGAAAGATCACCAAATTAAGATGCATGTTTCACTAAATATACTTAGTGTTGGTTGGGTGCGAGTGGGTCTTGATCAGTGCAGCGAGGACGAAAACACTAATCCCTACTAGTTTACTTACAGGTTCAGGTTATGATCGGCTCGGGGCGGGGCTTGGCTTGGATGTGCCGAGGCATGGAGTACTTAGCGTTTCAAGAGGAGCTTCCGCATAGGCGTTCGGACTTGCAATATAGAGATGTTCGATCGAAGACTACTTGTTGGCTATAAATAGGCATAATGTATGGAACGATGTAATCCTTTGTGAGCTAGAGAGATCATGAGTGTTGTAGCCAATTGGCATATTAAGTTGGGCTATTCAGAGCCTTTGTAATCTTCAGTTCATTTTTAATAAAAGATATTCTTATTGTATACTCTGTTTTCTTCCACTGCTTATGTTATCAATTTGAGATAAATACTATGTGAACATGTTATCTTGTCTTGTACGAGCGCAACTCCAGACTCGTGCGACATCACGCCCCAGCGAGGACGATGATTCGCGTAAAATCTAGCGAGGACGAGCGATTTCCCGGATCGGGGCGTGACATATGCTGACCAAACTTTCGAGTCTGATAGGGACACCGATTAAAGCAGACGAGGCTACTTTGGCGCGCTCTCGGTTATTATATGCCAGAGTCTGTGTGGATATAAAAGCTGGACAACCGCTTCTCGACAGGTAGCTTATAAAATTCTGATAGGTGAGGTGTTCTATCAGAGAGTTGAGTATGAGTGGGTGCCGCCGTCCTGCACTCATTGCATGTGCTTTGGCCACTTGTCATAACAATGTGACATAGTTGACGTTGTCAAACCATGCCAAGAGCAATCGACAACTAATGAAGTTGAATTGGCTCCACACAGGGAGGTTGATATCACATTGGGTCCAACCGGTGCTATCCTTAAGAAGATGTTAAGGCATAGGAATACAACTCAGGACCACCAAGTAGGTGACGACAGTTCGCACAGCCCTATGGAGGATGACGACATACCACTGAATGAAGGTGGTCAGGAGAAGGAAGCAGTAGAGGAGATCATGGATGATGTCGTGACGACCCTACCAGCACACATAGAGTTGGTCGTCTTCCAGTCTGGCGAGAACGATAAAGAAGGAATTATGACGTGGAGAAGAGCGGTTACAAAGGGATACAAACCCAGACCGACTGGAGTGAGTGGATGCCAACACAGGGAGGATGCGGGTGGTAGTAGGAAGCGTCGGGCTACAACTAGATTGTATGATGCTCGGGTCAACACTGGTGAAGAAGGCGGTAATTGTAGTGCCCCGTCCCTACATCGTGCCCCGTTTTCTGTCCATGGGGTACGCGAGAAAGGAACACTGTCGCTATCGATTCGGTCGGGACCGATAGGTCGGGATCGATCGAATCAGTCGAACGGGAACGGTTGAATTAAGATCCATTCCCCGTTATGGAGTGGCTTCTTCGGAACCAAGTCCCATATTCAGCGGGTTGTGCCTCGAGGATAGACTCTGCGGCTGAGTCGGGAGAGACCTCCCGTTGCTCTGCTTTTCATGCCGTATTGCTTCTTTGGCTTTGGTTTTCTGAATGCATTTTCGTGAATATTTTCGATGGTTTCTATGGCTTGCATTTCGAACTTCGCATTCGTATCGAATTTTCTTGAATAACACAGTGTTCTAATCAGTTACTTGTGCGATTTCAGGCGATCACGTAGGTAACGTCTAGCACGGCCAACCAGTTTCTTGCCTCAAGTAAATACTAGGTGAGTGGCTGACCCTTCTTCCCTCGACCCTCTTCTCCAATACATTATCAATGCTAGACATGTGTTAGGCTAGATGAAATGTTACGCTACGAATGATATTCCAATAAACGGTGACACGATGTCTCACGCACACGAACTATAGAACTGCTTGCCATATAACATCATCGTGCTTGTAATTACTATATTGTATAGAACCGTGCTAAGAAAAAGACGAATCGATTAAATGAATGTCGCAACAATACCATAAAGATGTACCTTGAAATAACGGTAACTTAGCACGGTCATGGACAACTTGTCGACAAGGGCGATTGTTTCTTCGGACGGTATCCCGAGACCACGGGACCGTTCCGGCCTAGGAGACAATACGGATAGCTTTGCCCGATGCATGCCACGGTAGGCAGTGGCTTTCAACGGGGCTCGTTACCTGTACTGAAGGACCTCTGTCTACCAAGCTATATGTCCAGGATGACTTGTCATGCCAGTGACCTTCACGAATACACTCTATTATATTTCTTTATTAACAACATGACAGGGAAGAACATGGTAAGTTTAAGCTGCAACGACATGCTCTGCGAGGGTAAGACATATCGTCGTTATACTGTTGTGCCTTCAAATATAAGTTTGAATTGACTAGGATGGCTAGAAACTTCACTAAATATTTGCATGCACGTTCACTTAACTTCTTCGACAAATGAGAGCTCGGGATTTAAATTGCAACGTACCAGCACAAAGTGTAATGTGCTGACCCTCGCTCTCAACAGGTACCCCGAACCAGGATAACGTGCCAAGGGACTGAAGGCGACGCTCATTTCTTTTGAAGCCTTGCTAGCACGAAGGCTAACTCTGCAATATTTTAAAGACTCCAATTCAACTGCATCATGCAGCGCAAACTCTCACCGATCCCAAGTCTTAGAGAGTCATTTTGATGTTTTATAAAAAGGAATATAAATGTATGGAATGACTATCTCATCGATGTCGGTTGTAAGCCCGAGAGGCCTCTTTTGTAATCGAGTTTGTAATCTAACTTATTATCAATAAAAATGCAAAAGTTTCCTTTTATATATAAATGTGTTCAATTTCTCTATGTACTCTCGTAAATGCTGTTGTTTCGGATAACCTTATGAAACGCCTTGTGCGAGCGCAACTTAGGCTTGTACGGCATCACGTCCGGAGGACGACTATCGATTCTACCGAATCGGGGTATGACAGTAATGAGCTAGCCTTATGTGTCGATAACCCATCATGGCGGGCTCTGGCTCTTACGGGGGCAAACGAGGATGCTAATAGAGGAGCGGATGAAAACGATCGACATGGACAAGGCAATCCCTCCAATGCCGGCTCGAGTGATTCTTAATATTTAAATGTCTATTATAGCCTGGAACGTGCAGGGTGCTTGTTCCATAGGGAGATGGAAGGAGATTAATGAAGTTCTTCGACATGAGAAGACTACAATTCATGCCTTACTCAAAACAAAAATCAAGAATACAAAAATTCTGGAGAGGAGAACTCCTATCAATTGGGAGCATACTCATAATCTTCATATATGTAGTGTGGCACGAATTTGGATTTGATGGGACAGACATTGTTGGGACGTGGAAGTTATTCGGTGCTCAGAACAAGTGATTGCAGTAAAACTGGTCAACAAGGGTGGCTTTAAATTCATTTTCGGCGCGATATATGGTAGCAACGACAGGAGAGGTAGAGAGACACTGTGGAAGGTTTGATCGAGCTCAATACAGTGGCGGATGGGGCCAAGCTTTCATTCCTAGCCATGGGAAACTTTAATGCCATATTATATGCCAGTAAAAAGGTTGGGGGAAGACCAATTCCAGATCCTATACTCTCTGAATTCTAGAGCTGCCTTATCAGGTCGGGTCTGATGGAGCTTGAGCGAAGCGGGCATATTTGGACATGCTACAATAAAGCGAAAGTGAACCGAGTTGCTTGTCAACTCGATCGAGCTCTTGCTAACAATGCATGGTTCTCCAAGTTCCTGTATGTTGTAGCTAAGGGTCTGGAGGCGGGTACTAGCGATCACTCGCCAATTCAGTTATCCATCATTGAGAGCCAACTATTACATCGACCATTCAAATATGCCAACAACTGGCATCTCATGGACGGGTACAATGAGGAAATGATGCGGGGGTTGCTTCATTCGGTTGTGGGCAATCCATAATTTATATATACTTGTGCATAAACTGAAGATGGTAAAGAGCCTATTGAAGAGTTGGTACCGTAGCCGTCCAAGGACGGACGTGGAGGACAAAGCCGAAGAGTTGCGAGTGATCCAAAACGCTCTCCAATCCGACATGCTCGACCAAGAATTAGCGGCCACCGAAGCTCGGTTGGCGGCTGAAGTCCGATTAATTCGGATGCAACAAGAGATTTTGCTCGCACAACGAGCAAAATGCTCTTGGCTCAAAGAGGGGGATAGGTGCAACAAGTTTTTCTATGACGTAGTTCGAGCTCACCAACATCGAAATAGTATCATGAACCTTGTAATGCCCCACTCCGCACGGTACATTATGCTGAGTCATTGACTCGAAGAGTCGCGTTGACCCGATTAAATATTGATGTGAATCGATACAAGAGTTACCTTGTCCCGAGAACCACATCAAGTCGGATCGGCGCGTAGAGTTACGTTGATCCAAAGAATGCATCGAGTAAGATCGATGCAAGTGTTAAGTTAGCCCGAGAGAAAGCATTGAGTCAGTTCGAAGATTCTAAGAAATCGAATCGACGCAAAGCATTAGTCCGATTTGGACAAGTATTAATTTTAGTTAGTTTCGTGTGCAGGCTATACGTTTACGCTGAAACATAAGAGGTCGACATTTTGCCTTATTTACAACGGGATCCGTAAAACCAAATCATTATCTCACAACGGACTGAGGCATAGGCTCGGTAAGTCAAATCGATCGTATAATTCAATGAAGCATGAAGTGATCGAATGGCTAAGTCAGAAGAGTTAGCCGCGTAACAAGTTATAAAATCGAGCCGCATCAGCTCGACAAAACGACAAGTAAAATAAATCGTTGTATGCTAAGTTAACCTATCGAGACTACGGGCGTGGCTCAATCAAGAGATGAACATAGTGTGTGTCGAATACTAGATAGAACAATTGAAATTAAACGTACATCAAATGTATGAGTTGCTATTGAACATTGAATATCGCAAAGGCGAGCGCCTCGGTGCACAAGCCATAAGAACTTGGGATAACTATATCGACGAGTGCCTTAGCGCACAAGTCATTCATGCCCCCGCGTACGAGTTAGTATGCTAGAACATTGAAAGACTATATTAACACGAGTGCCTCGGTGCACGATCTATAGAAACATTGAATACCCTATCGAGGTGTGACTCAGTAGCACGAGTCGGAAGGAAGGAACATAAGTCAAACGCATTGAACACTAAGGCGTAAAACATAAAAATACTGAATCGAGACGTACATCGAATGTACGACACAATTGAATGTCGAATAACTATATCAAAGCGTGCATACATACACAAGATTTATGAAAAATGGCTTCATTGTAAAGAAGAGAACAATTATGGCATGAATGTGGTAGAACTATCGAATGTGGCATGGTACCTTCAAAATATTTATGGCCCTTGGGGCGTTCGTTGATGAACATTGAGTTGGGGCATTGTGCCAATGGAAATAGGGATAGGCGAATTGCTTGGTTGTATGACTTTGACACGTTGTATGGTCACGGACAACTTGTGTACAAGTTTTTATCCCTCGAACGTGGTAGATGGTTGCCGGAACCCGTTCGATCTAGAAAGGGAATTTAAGATGGGTATTATGTAGGGTATTTCAATATGTTAGGCTTGCGACCTACCATTGAAATAGAGCGTCACAAATACCAGTATTATTCGGGAGAAGTACTTCAGGGCATGGAATTAGCACCCCAGGCTGAAGTAGTCACCGTTCGTACATTGATGTCCATTATGGTGTTAAAGCCAGTGACCTTTATATAGTTAAAGAACAACGAATTGAAAGTACAGGAACACAGAGATCCTGCACAGAGCACTTATAACATGACAGGGAAGGAATGAGGCGTATTCACCTTGCGTCAGTACAAGGCCGAGTGCGTCAGTATTTGGTAAGAAGTCACAAAATAACATGAGATTGCTATTGGTTGCCTGCTTGCTTATATGAGTCAAATAACATGCTTGCCATAATAACATATTTTACTGCTTTTGAATATGCCATGAAATCGATCCTAAAGAGAACATATAAAGATAACTAAATTGTATGCTGTATGAATCAATACATTACTAAATGTCGGTTTAATTAAGTGGGTCTTGATCAGTATAGTAAGGACGAAAGTACTAATCCCCTACTAGTTTGCTAACAGGTTCAGGAAATGGTCTGCTCGCGACGGAGCTTCGCTTGATTGTGCTGAGACATGGAATATAGTAGCGTTTGAAGTGTGCGATCGCATTGACGTTCGGACTTGCAACAGAATTGATGTGGTCGAGATATAGAAGTCATAATGTATAGAACAATGAAATCCTTTGTGGACAAGAGAGAACTTGAGTATAGTAACCAATTTGGCAAATTCAGTTGGACTATTAAAAGCCTTTGTAATCTCAGTTTATTTATTGAATAAAAGAGAATTGTTTCGTATACTTTATATTATTCAGTTGCTAATATCAAATCAAAGATAACCATTTGAGAACTTGTCATCTTGCCTTGTACGAGTGCAACTCCAGACTCGTACGTCATCACGCCCCAGCGAGGACGATGATTCGAATAAATTAATGCGAGGACGAGCAATTTTTCGGGTCAGGACGTGACAAACCTGATGGAAGAAGACGACAAGATGGTTGATTCATAAATTGGGATCCAACATGAAGCAGTCAGGTACTACTCAGAGATATATAACCAAACTAACTACTTATCAGTTTTTCCTTCTCTTGTGTGCAAAAAAGTTGTCACTGAATATGGAAATGGCGAGTTGTTGGCTCATGTTACTATAGAGGAGATCGAGGACATCATCAAAAAAGTGAACCCCAAAAAAGTGCCTGGACCGGATGGGTTCAATAGTAAGTTTTACAAGCTCCACTGGCCTCAACTTAAAGATCAGATCCTGGAGGTGGTCCAAGATTTCTTCACACATGGAAGACTTCTTAAAGAACTCAACCACACGTTCCTTACTCTAGTGCCGAAGGTGAAAGGAGCTACGTCGCTATCAGATTTTTGCCCGATATCGTGCTGTAATTATTCATATAAAATAATTACGCATCTTATGTGCAATAGAATAAGAAAAATTATGCAATTCATGGTGTCTTCGAACCAG
This sequence comes from Iris pallida, assembly GCA_029216955.1. Lineage (NCBI taxonomy): Eukaryota > Viridiplantae > Streptophyta > Magnoliopsida > Asparagales > Iridaceae > Iris > Iris pallida. The sequence goes on along the minus strand of JANAVB010043247.1, from coordinate 25,268 downwards.
GCAGCTTTCATCAAGGTGTGATCTATCTCTGAATATGGCATGCTAGCACACGAGATGGTCAGAGACTTCAACAAAGTGGGGGGCGCGAAAGCCTGTATGAAGTTGGATCTTCGAAAAGCATACGATACGGTTAATAGAGAATTTGTCTGCAAGCTAATGTTGGATATGGGATTCGATAGCTCCTGGGTTGCTATAATCCGGGAATGTATCACAACAACGTCCTTTTCTGTTCTCATCCGCAGACAACCATGTGGGTTCTTCAAAAGTAGCAGGGGTTTACGACAAGGAAATCCGCTGTTACCGTACCTTTTCTTCTTAGTTATGGAGTATTTCACGAGCATGATGGACTTGGCACTACTCAGAAAGCAGATCCAGCCTTTACATAAATCAGTCGAGCCTCACATTACCCACCTGATATATGCTTATGACCGATCTTAGTGTTGCTAAAACCTATAAATGAGGGCATGTCCACAGTTACTTCGATTATGGATGAGTTCGGTCGCTTATCTGGTCCGTATCTCAATCAGGAAAAAAATAGAGTTTACTTTAACAAACTCTTCAATAGGAAAGAGAAACGTGCAGCTATCCTTCGAGTAGACAAAGGTGAACTCCCTGTCAGGTATTTGGGTATCCCCCTTGGTGTAAATTATGCACGCGACATGGACTGTGAGAACTTGATTGATTTTACTAAGCGGCGGATCGAAGGGTGGCAAGCCCAATGCTTGTCTTTTGGTGGCAGTATAGAATTGGTGCGATCTGTCATTACTACACTCACATCCTTCTGGCTTCAAGCACTGTTACTTGCAAGGGAGACTATACGGAAGATTGAAAGGATGTGCTATAATTTTATCTGGCATAGGGGAGTTCATGCGGTAGCATGGAATCAACTATGTCGGCCACGGGAGGAGGGCAGTGTCGAGCTACGGTCCTTCCATATTCCGAGGAAAGCGGCCGGGTTGAAGCGTGCATGGAAATTTGTGAATGATGACTCACTATGGTCGACTTAAATGCACAACAAATACTTGAAAGAGATTTTTTTGGACTTATCGACTCAACAATAATGATTCGGTCGAGTTCAAAAACATTTTTCGTTGTCGGCACCTTCTCAAAGGAGCTATCAACAGGGTTATTCATGAAGGGAGATGCACAGACATGTGGCTAGACCCATGGATTGCTCACTGTGGCCTTCTTGACTTAGTCAGGGGACGGTACCAGAGAGAAGCTAGTAGATGTGAGTCGGTGGAATGCTTGCTATATGACGGCGGGTGGCAGCATGGAAGACATATGGTAGCCGACAGGTATTAGAGCTTGATCGCTGCAGTCCCATTGGATGGGGCGGCGGGCGGACTACTAGGTATGGTCGACGGACCATTCAAGTGCGGTGCTCGGTGCTCATCACAGTTCGGAGACGGTTAGAGAATGTTATGAGGTGGTTCGGCCAAAACATCCGGCTATCAAGTGGATCAAATTCATTTGGGTTCGCAAACTTGAGAGGAAGATGCAACTAGTCGTGTACAGATTGCTCCTCTGGAGACTTCTAACTAGAGATCGGTTGAAGAAGTTTGGGGTTCTGATCCAAAGCGAGAATTGCGTGTTATGTCCACTACCAAAATACAGCTCTTTAGCGACGAATATTTAGCGACAGATGTATTCCGTCGCTAATAGCGACGGACTACCGACGAAACAACGATGGTCTTCCGTCGAATTGCAGCCAATTATTTTTTTAATTTTAAGGGTAAATCTCGGTCAGAAATTCGTCACTATATCGTCGAACATATAGCGACGGACAAATAATCCGTCACTATGTCGTCGCCCAGTTGTCAATATTTTGCAGGAAAATGTTAGAAAAAATTGGCACAAAATTTGGCGACCACATAGCGACGGATTATCCGTCGACAAACTAGCGGGGGTATAGCGACGACCTAGCGATGGATATATCCGTCGCTAATCCGTCGCTAAATACTGTGCCCTAACATAAAATGAACCGACGGGGAGGAAAATTTTCATTCCCCCCAAAATTTTCTCTCATCTCTCTCTTTCTCGTACGCTCTCCCTCTTTCTCTCTCACTCAGGTATGTCTCTCTCCCTCTCCCTCTCTCTCTCTCACTTGGTGGTCGGGGGGGTGGGCGGGTGCACCCTGCGGGGGGAATCGTAGCCGCGAGTGTCACGCCCCGATTCCGTCGAATCGATAGTCGTCCCCCGGGCGTGATGCCGTACGAACCTAATTTGTGATTGCACAAGGCATAGTCATAAGGTAATTCGAGACACGAAATCTAAGAGAGTACGCAGACAAATTGAATCACACAATGAGTAAAGGAAATTTGATCTTTATTGATAATGAACATCTTTTACAGACTCTGGTACAAGACTCATTGCCGTGCGGGCTACAACATGACTCAATTACAAAGGAGTGCCGATGAGATAGTCGTTCCATACATTGCACACATTCCTCAATATACAACAAAGTACTCCAGTAACCTGGATGGGATGGACGCTGAGTCATCTTCCTTGGACTGTCGAGAGCCTTCAAAAGTGGAGTCGCAGAGAAAGTCTTCGACGTACGGCCGAAGCTTCAAAATTACGAACGCCGCCAAGCTAGCTGGCGCGTCCTTCCTGATTCGCGGGACCTGCAAAGAGCGAGGATCAGTACGATCACATGTGCTGGCGAATGGCTAATTAAAATCCAAGCTCTGCATTTGATTAAAGAAGTTTCGTAAACATGTTAGCTAGCTATTTCAATGATCTTTCTAACCATCCTGCTCGATTTGCATGTTAACATGTTTTGAGGCAAGCATATGAAACTGTATAACATTAAGCAACTATCATGTTCATCCCGTGTCCCGTGCACTTGTTAAGCAGTAAAAAGGGGTGTGAAGGCCACTGGCAATGTCAAGCCATCGTGGACTATAGCAGGGTTAGACGACGCCCCTTTCGCGTCGGGTAGCGAGCCCTGTGCGAAAGTTCCCGCATAACTCGCGCCGATGAAGGGTTGGCGCTGCTACACTCGTTCCTCCCGGGCCGAATCGGTCCCTTGGCCTAGGCAACCGTTCGAGGAAACTTTACCTTGTCGACAAGTTGTCCAATGACCGTTTTCTTTTGAACTTGGTTGATTTGTTTACTTAGCCGTATCGTTGCGATAAACGTTAATCGATTCATTCATGGTTTTGCATAGGCTAAGTAGATTTGCATAAGAAGGCACGTATTCCATTTTTAATACCGGCAGTTTGATAGCAAGTGTTTTGTGAAGAATCGTGCTACGATTTCTTTGATCCTACACTATCATGACAAGCCTTCATTTTACTTCACATATTGCATTTTTGAAGTAGAGGGACGAGAAGAAGGAGGTCAGCCACTCGCCTTAGCCTTGCTTCAAGCGAGCGACCGGTTGGCTGCGCTGACGTCGCCTACGCGATCACCTGCAATCGCATAAGCAAATGATTAGAACACTGTATAATTCAAGGAATTTTGATATGAATTCGAAGCTCGAAAACGCAAGTCACGAAAACTCATTCGGAAAACATTCACGAAAAAACGCATTCACGAAAACCAAAGCCAAAGCCAATCAAGTGCGGCATGAAAATCAGAGCAACAGAAGGTCTCTCCCGACTCAGCCGTAGAGCCAATCCTCGAGGCGCAACCCGCTGAATATGGGACTTGGTTCCGAAGAAGCCATTTCATAACGTGGAATGGATCTTAATTCAACCGTTCCCGTTCGATCGACTCGGCCGATTCCGACCTATCGGTCCCGACCGAATCGATAGCGACAGTGTTCCTTTCTCGCGCACCCCGTAGATGGAAACGGGGCACGATGTAGGGACGGAGCACTACAACGAGGGAGGTTTAGGGGAGAGGAGGGAGGGGGGCTGGAGGGAGGGGGGTCACGGGTGGGGAGGTCGCGGGGGGGTAGAAGAGCGGAAGGAGGGGGGTCGGGGGGTGTTGGTAGTCGGGGGGAGGGGGGATTTAGGATGGGGCGGCGGGTGGGGAGGTCGCGGGACCGGGGGTCTTGGCGGTCGGGGGGGGTAGAGGGGGGTGGGTGCCCGGCCGGGGGGGGGGGGGTAAGTTGGGGGTCGGCGGGTGGGGAGGTCACGGGGTGGGGGGGTAGATAGGCGAGCAGAGGGGGGCCGGGGGGTCTTCTCTATTCCTATCGTGTCTGGTAGTGGCGGCCATCTGGCATGAGGAATTACAAAAAATCCAAGGAAGCAGTGTTGGCATGGTTCTGATCCGGCTTGCTATGGACGGAATCCTACAACAGTGACAGAGAGGTACAATGTGGTTCAGAGAGGCGACGCTCCGGCTAGCTGCTACAGTTTTGCACATGTAGAGAGAGCGAAGCAGGAGGATATTCGAGAACTTATACACTTCACCACGGGGAATCTTTCTGAATATTGAACAGAAAGTAAATGAGATGAAATGAGATATCTTGAGTGCGAATTGTACAAGTGATGGTTTGCCCTTTTTGAAATAAAATTACCTATTTTAATATATATATATATATTTTTAATATATATATTTATATATTTATATATTATATATATATATATATATATATATATATATATATTTATATATATATATATATATATATATATATATATATATATATATATATCTTTTTCTTTTCTTTTCTTTATATATATATATATATATATATATATATATATATATATATATATATATATATATCATTGTGCCCTTATTTTTATTTCACTAGAAATTGTTTACCTTTTTCATTGCACACGCAGCGTGTGTACTCCGACCTCTCGTATCTAGTTATCAATTATATGCCTATTTTTTTGATGATTGTGGGCATTATACAAACTTCCATACTAAATCTAAACCATCATACTCTCTCTCTCTCTCTCTCTCTCTCTCTCTATATATATATATATATATATATATATATATATATATATATATATATATATATATATATATATATATATATATATATATATATATATATATATAATGACAACTAGCCCAAGTGGGATTCCAGTGGGAGCGATTCCAAAAACTAATTACCTTTTTAATATATATATATAAATAAGGCGAGGTACGAGGGGAAGGGATGGCCGGCAGCAGCTTTGCTCGAGGAGATTCAGCGACATGTTAACAAAGGTTTGTTCTTGTGCGGTCACCCGAATTTTGTGAGGCGGGCGGGACACGCCTTGATAAGCGTGTAGCTCTGCGTTTGTGTTTCAATTTTTTTTCTTTTTTTTTGCTCTTGCGAGTGCCCACCCGGTAGTCGGGTTGTGGACTTTTTGGCCAACGGTAGGAAACACCGTTTTCTCACATATTGGGTTGGCATATATGAATTTCCTTTTTCTTAATATATATATATATATATATATATATATATATATATATTGAAGCAATGGGTAATTGTGGCGAACTCGCCTCTACTGGGGCTCGAACTCCGACCACTTGGGCCGTATGCATCTCTCTTAACCACTAGGCTAGATGTAATTCTTTGCTCTGCACGGTGCATTATGCTGAGTCGTTGACTCGAAGAGTTACGTTGACCCGATAATGTATCGATGCGAATCGATACAAGAGTTACGTTGTCCCGAGAAATGCATCAAATCGGAACGATACAAAGAGTTATGTTGACCCGAGAAACGCATCGAGTAAGATCGATGCAAGCGTTAAGTTGGTCCGGGAGAAAGCATTGGGTCGGTTCGAAGATTCTAAGAAATCGAATCGACGCAAGGCATTAGTCTGATTCGGACAAGTATTGATTTTAGTTGGTTTTGTGTACAGGCTATACGTTTACGCTGAAATATTAGAGGTCGACATTTTGCCTTATTTACAACAGGGTCCGCAAAACTAAATTACCGTCTCGCAACGGACTGAGGCATAGGCACAGTAAGCCAAATTGGTCGGATAATTCAATGAAGCACGAATTGCTCGAATGCTAAGTCAGAAGAGTTGGCCGTGCATCAAAGTTATAAAATTGAGCCGCATCGGCTCGGCGAAACGACAAGGCATATCAGCTTAATGTGGGAGGACTTTGACATCTTTTTTCTACTTCTTCATGCCTAACTAAGATATATCATTGTATGCTAAGTTAACCTATCGAGACCACGAACGTAGCTCGATCGAGATATGAACATAGTGCGTGTCAAACACTAGATAGAACAATTAAAATGAAACGTACATCAAATGTACGAGTCGTTATAGAATATTGAATATCGCAAAGGTGAGCGCTTCGGTGCGCAAGCCACAAGAACATGGGATAACTGTATCGGCAAGTGCCTTAGTGCACGAGTCTTTCCGTGCCCCCATGCACAAGTTAGAAGGCTAGCATGTTGAAAGACTATATCGACGCGAGTGCCTCAGTCCACAAGCTATAGAACATTGAATACCCTATCGAGGCGTACCTCAGTTGTACGAGTCGGAGGAAAGGAACATTAGTCTAACACATTGAACACTAAGGCGTAGAACATGGAAATACGACTTCGAGGCGTGCGTCGAATGCACGACGCATGGAATGGCAAATAACTATATCAAAGCATGCGTACATGCACGAGACTTATAAAAGATGGCTTCGTTACAGAGAGAACAATTATGGCACGAATGTGGCAAAACTGTTGAAGGTGGCACGGTGCCTCGAAATGTTTATGGCCTTCGGGGCGTTCGTTGATGAACATTGAGTTGGGGCATTATGCCAATTGAAATAGAGATAGGCGAACTTGCTTGGTTGTATGAAAGATATGATACGTTGCATGGTCAAATGGACTTAAAGATATATAAGCATGTGCATAGGGCCTTCCCTTGAACGTGGTATGCCAGGGCGCTCGGACCATTCGGCCTAGGAGGGATGCGAGATAAAATCGGTATTGTTGGTGCACTTCATTAAGACGGTTTGCGACCTGCTATTGATGTGATAAGCCACTTACTCGAGTAATTCGGGAGTCCTCTATTTTTGGATTAACAACTGCACATATAGATCATTGTCTTACATATTCGATTTGAGAAATATAAGTCCATTCTAGCCCGGAAAGCTAGTGACCTTCATATAGTTAAGGAACAACGGGTCGAAAGTGCAGGCACACAGAGATCCTGTACAGAGCACTTATAACATAACAGGGAAGGATTGAGGTGTATTCACCTTGGGTCAGTGCAAGGACGAGTGCATCGTTGTTGGTAAGAAATCGTGCGACAAAACAACACGAGATTGCTATTGGTTGCCTGTTTGCTTATGCGTATCGAAATAACATGCTTGCCATGATAACATGCTTTACTACTTTCGAATATGCTATGAAATAGATCCTAAGTCTAATACAAATCACTCTTGACTGTACTCGATACCGCACTGGATGTTTCATACAATAAGTCTAATACAAGTCGTGTAATTTTGCCGCATGTGTTTTAGAAATTACATGACATTTGCTGAGAAAGTCATGAAAGGTTTATTGTATTGAGTGCAACAAGCCGTAAAATATTTGTTGCTGCAAGTGCAATAAGTCATGAGATGTGAATTGAGATATTTGTTGCTGCAAGTGCAACAAGTTATGAAATTTGAATCAAAATCTTTGTTGTTTCAATACAACAGTTGATATGAGAAATATCGGTTGCATCGATATAATAAAAGTCGTGGAATGTTGCCGTATCAATTACAACGAGTTGAATTGTGAATGATGCGTTGCAATGAACGTAAAAAAGTTAAAAATGGAATGTGTTGAACGGATTCGAGTATTGGCTTTGAATATCGAAAAAATAAAACATTGCATGAGATGCAATGGAGGAGACCGAATTAAAATGTTCTACGAGATGCAACGAAGAGGACTAAATTAAAACGTTGTATAAGATGCAACAGATGAAATTGAATAAAAACGTTGCACAAGATGCAACGGAGGAAACTGAAATCGTAAGTCGATGAGAATGAATTGTTCAGTTGCGCACCGAGCTTGTGTTGGCAAATGAATACATTGGCCGAGTTGTATCGAATTTTGATTAATCAAAAGTTACGGTTGTGATCGGCATGATCACTACAAAAACCGTGAGTTAAAATAGATCGTTGGTTCATACCGAGTATGATGCGAAGGAAATAGCTTAATTTTCGAGTGGTATATGGCATACCACCTATGCGATGAATGACTCAATTCGGAGTGGTATATGCTATACCACTTATACGATGGATCGCATCGACGCATTGTGAAAATTGCGGAAGGTTTGTCCGCAATAGACGATAGAGTACCGAGACTTGATTGAAAATTTGTATGACGGTATATTGATGCAAGTGTTCTTCGATAATCGGTTGGAACGATAGGACGGGAAGTCGTATCAATGAATGATACGTCGGACGGAAAGTTATAAGTCGATCGAATGACCGAGACTAGCGAAACGATTATGCCTTGAGGCAATAATCGAATCAATTGGATAGGAAACATGAAGTTATGACGAGTTGCACGACTTGCGGGCTTGATGAAATATTAGTCAGTAAGAATTGTAATCGAGTCGTACGACTCGCCGAGCTCAATAAAAATGTTAGTCGATGCAAATTATAATTAGATCGCACGACTTGCGATCTCGATAGAAATGTTGGGTGATACGAATTGTAATCAGATCGTACAACCTACGATCTCGATAGAAATGTTGGACAAATGCAAAGTGTAACCTGATCGCGCAAACTGCGACTCGACAAAAAGTTGGTTGATGCGAATAATCGTGCCTAAGAAAATAGTTGCTTACATTGCGATGAAACTCATTTGAGTATGATTGAAACGCATAAAACTTAGAGGACGCGATCATATAACTCGAGGGTTCGATGTTGGATAATCGGTAATCGATTACGCGATCAAAGTATAGCGGAATACACGAATCAGGAAATAGTTTGACGCGAATTGAAAACTTCGTTGAGAACTTGGACGTATGCGACAGAGCTAAGTCGACGTTGACGTAGATTAAAGTTGACCCTCGTGCTATCAAAATTGATATGATCTATCAAAATCGATACGCAAGGAAACATAAGCCCGAGGTGAGAATACAAATAGGACAGGCCTACGATATCGAAATTTTATAAATAGTAATACGAAAACATCGAACTAATTGATCATAAACTTTGTGACTTATCAGGGCGAGAATGTAAGTCATCGACGATTGTTTCGATGTGTATAGCATCTCGAGTGTCGATCGTGGGTAAAAAGACTCGAACTCGATACGAGCGGATGTTTCGTGAATTACGGAATCATCTACGGTAGCGCAATGAATCACTCGGAGGATAGCTGCTCCTCAGTTGTGCAGGTAGAAATAGTTATGTACGAATTTGGGTAGAAATCGTCGAAACGTTATTTGGCTCCAAAATAATATATCATGGTTTGTAGTAACTGTCCTTTATTAATGATCCACAATTATCGAGCGTAGCTTCGGGACAGCTTGTCACGCCCTAAATCGGAATCACCCGAATCATCGTCCCCGCAGGGGACTGGGACTTGGGCACGGTAGGCCAGAATCGATCGAGTAGTTCAATAAAACAAGAAGTGTCCGAATGGCTAAGTCAGAAAATTTGGCCGTACGACAAAGATATAAAATCGAGCCGCTTCGACTCGGCAAACAACAAGGCGTATCGGTTTAAGGTCGGAGGATTGACTCTTCTTTTTACTCCTTCATACCTAAGTAAGAATGTATCATTGTATGCTAAGTTAACCTATCGACGCCACGGGCGTGGTCCGATCGGAAGATAAATCATAGTGTGTGTCGAACACTAGTTAGAACATTTGAAATAAAACGTGCATCAAATGCACGAGTCGATATGGGACATTGAATAACGCAAAGACGAGCGCCTCGGTGCGCAAGCCGCAAGAACATGGGATAACTATATTCGGCGAGTGCCTTCGTGCACGAGCCATTCCGTACCTTTGTGTACGAGTTAGAAAGGGTAGCACATTGAAAGATTTTGAAGGCGAGTGCCCTAGCGTGCAAGCCACGAACATTGTACATTAAGGCTAAGAACATGGAATTGTGGCATCGAGGCGTGCATCGCATGTACGACTCGAAGAAAGAAAATCAATCGTGTCAAAGCGTGCCTTAGTGCACGAGAATCATAAAAGATGGCTTTGTTGCGAAGAGAACAGTTGTGGCATGTAGGTGACGGAACTGTCAGATGTGGCATGATGCCTCGAAAGGTGTTCGGGACCTTGGGGTCGTTCGGTTGACGAACATTGAGTTGAGGCATGATGCCATTGAACATTGAAACGAAGTATGAAATGTAAGAACATAGAAAGTTAATGGAAAAAATACGAGATGATAAAGTCTGAGTCTCGGACTTAAGACTATGTTTGGTTGTTTGAATAATAGTGTGTTGCATGGTCGAATGGACTTGAGGAAATTTACGATAATCTCCCGTGCACGGGAATGTTCCCTCCGAACGGGTGCGGCGGGGAACCGGGACAGTTCGACCTAGGAGGGATATAATCTTTCATAGGCGAACATCCGTAAGACGATTAGCAACCGCTTAGCGAGATATAAAAAGCCGCAAATGATGGTATACAATGGAAGGTCTCCGTAATTAGGACAGCAACCCACTACGAGAGGCGTCGGGCTACCCAATTCGAGAAAGAAAAGAAAAAAAAGAAAGAAAGAAAGAAAGAAAGAAAGAAAGAAAGAAAGAAAAGAAAAGAAAGAAAGAAAAGAAAAAGAGAAACGCCTTTAGTCCATTCTGGCACGGATACGCCAACGACCTTCATATAGCTAAGGAACGATGGGTTGAAAGTGCAGACACGTATGTGTCCTGCACACATAGATCCTGCATAGAGAGTACTTATAATATGACAGGGAAGGAATGAGGCATATTCACCTTGCGTCAGTGCAAGGGCGAGTGCGTCTATGTTGGTAAGAAGTTGTGCCACAAAACAAACACGAGATTGCTTGCCTGCCTGCCTATTCAATTCAAATAACATTCTTGCCATGATAACATGCTTTATGAATATGCCATGAAATCGACCCTAAGGAGAATATAGCAAGATCATAAGCTAAGTTGCATGATTGAACATAAATACTAAAATATCGGTTTAGAAAGTTGGTCTTTTCGTCAGTACAGGCGAGGACGAACGTACTGATCTCCTACCAGCTTTCATACAGGGTGCAGGGAATGGATTGCTCGCGGCAAAGCTTCACTTGATCGCACAAAGGCATGGAATACCGTAGCGTTTGAATCGTGCGATCGCATTGACACTCAGACTTGCAACAGGATTGATGCGGCCGAGATATAAAAGGCATGATGTATGGAACGATAAAATCCTTTGTGGGCAAGAGAGAACTTGAGTGTTGTAGCAAACCTGGCAAATTCAGTTGGGCTATTGAAAGCCTTTGTAATCTCAGTTCATTATCAATAAAGAGAATTGTTTCATATACTCTGTTTTCTTCCGTTTGCTAATATCAAATTAAAGATAACCATTTTGAGAACTTGTCATCTTGCCTTGCACGAGCGCAACTCCAGGCTCATGCGGCATCACGCCCCCTGTGAGGATGATGATTCGGGTGATTCCGGGTCGGGACGTGACACAGCTGACCCTAGAAAACTTGACCGCCAAATCAAAGAAAATATGTAGACCCATAAGAGGACCTATACAATGTCGTATAGAATTGCGTGGTGCATGTTGAGGATAAGTCTAGGCGATCGAAAATTGTTTCGAAGCTAGACGAAACAGCTTTCAGTTGAGAATGATATAGTCGAATTTGATAATTGATCGAATGAATACTCGAATGAGTATGTTGGTCGGTGGTCAAAACAAAAATTTTACCAATGAACTTGGTAAAGTGAATATACGATTGCGAGAACCGTGCTATGCACGAGAGCGAGCGGTAAGAGAATGGCCTTTGAGTTGTGTCGTTGGACTTGGATTCACCTCGTAATTGAGCTTGCATGAATCGAACTTAGATTGGATGTTGCGAGACGGACAAATTAAAAACTTGGCTAGAAAATTTCTACTCGATAGGAATCGAACAAAAGACGCATCGTAAAGACCTCTGTGTCAAAGCGATCATTGTCTTGAGCATCGTTGACTCGAATTAAACTTTTGTGTCGGATAAATTGTGGCCTTTGTGTAATGTAAATTTAAACTTGTGTTAGGAGAATTTAAGCACGATGTCTAGGTAAGTGACCTAGTGGGCGTAGGCCTGATTTGTTGTTGCATGTTGCAAGTCAACAAAGGGAAAATCATATCGAGATGAGTTTAGCTTCAGAAATAGTTGGACAGAAACTTCGAATGAAAGACGTTACGAAGACTCATTGCGATCGGATGCACGACGGCTTGACGCAATGCATAGAATTGATAGTCAGTACGAAAACTTATGAAATAAGAAAATGCGATCTTTGAACCGCGTCGAGTGTCATGACTCTGTTGGATGATCGTGTATGTATTGAATATGTATATGTGATAGAATTGCGAGAACAAACACTAGAGCCCAAGTCCGATCGAGATGGCAAGTAATTGAGGATGAGAAGTTGCAGGTTAGCTTTGTTTCACAAATCCTACAACTGAGCTTGGCTGAAATGCATATATTGGTGGGATACCTAAAATATGTGTATGATTCCAAACTAAGTTGTATGATCCGAACGATAGTGAGACGAGATCGTGAAATGATCTAGCGAAACAATTGGATTGCGTATTGGTTTCGGTTCGAGGACGAACCTTGTTTTGAGTGATATATTATATAATGTCCAGTTCCGTATGGTACATTATGCTGAGTCGTTGACTAAAAGAGTTACATTGACCCGATTATGTATCGATGCGAATCGATACAAGAGTTACGTTGTCCCGAGAAATATATCGAGTCGGATTGATGTAAAGAGTTATGTTGACCCAAGGAACGCATCGAGTAAGATCGATGCAAGCATTAAGTTGGCCCGAGAGAAAGTATTGGGTCAATTCGAAGATTCTAAGAAATCGAATCGACGCAAGGCATTAGTCTGATTCGGACAAGTATTAATTTTAGTTGGTTTCGTGTGCAGGCTATACGTTTACGCTGAAATATTAGAGGTCAACATTTTGTCTTATTTACAACGGGGTCTGCAAAATAAAATCACCGCCTCGCAATGGATTGAGGCATAGGCACTGTAAGCCAAATCGGTCGGATAATTCAACGAAGCACGAACTGCTCGAATGGCTAAGTCAGAAGAGTTGTCCGTGCATCAAAATTATGAAATCGAGCCGCATCGTCTCGGCGAAACGAGAAGGCATATCAGCTTAAGGTGGGGGAACTTTGACTTCTCTTTCCTACTCCTTCATGCATAAGTAAAATATATCGTTGTATGCTAAGTTAACCTATCGAAAATACGGACGTGGCTCGATCGAGAGATGAACATAGTACGTGTCGAACACTAGATAGAATAATTAAAATGAAATGTACATCAAATGTACGAGTCGCTATAGAAATAGCTTGATTTTCGAGTGGTATATGGCATACCACCTATGCGATGATAAGCCACTTACTCGAGTAATTCGAGAGTCCTCTGATGTTTGGGTTAGCAACCGCACAGAGTGATCATTGTCTTACATATTCGATTTGAGAAATATAAGTCCATTCTAGCCCGAAAAGCTAGTGACCTTTATATAGTTAAGGAACGACGGGTCAAAAATGCAGGCACACAGAGATCCTGCATGGAGCACTTATAACATAACAGGGAAGGATTGAGGCGTATTCACCTTGCGTCGATGCAAGAGCGAGTGCGCCGTTGTTGGTAAGAAATCGTGCCACGAAACAATACGAGATTGCTATTGGTTGCATGCTTGCTTATGCGTATCGAAATAACATGCTTGCCATGATAACATGCTTTACTACTTTCGAATATGCCATGAAATAGATCCTAAGGAGAACATAGAAAGATAACTAAATTGTATGTTGCATGAATCAATACATAACAAATGTTGGTTTATTTAATTGGATCTTTGATCAGTACAACGATGACGAAAGTACTAATACCCTACTAGATTGCTCGCAGGTTTAGGATACGTTCTGCTTGCGGCAAAGCTTCGCTTGATCGTGCTGAGGCATTAGCGTTTGAAGCGTGCGATCGCATTGACACTCGAACTTGCAACATGATTGATGCGGCCGAGATATAGAAGGCATGATGTACGGAACGGTACAATCCTTTGTGAGCAAGAGAGAACTTGAGTGTTGTAGCCAATCTAGCAAATTCAGTTGGGCTATTAAAAGCCTTTGTAAATCTCAGTTCATTTATCAATAAAGAGAATTATTTCGTATACTATGTTTTCTTTCGTTGCTAATATCAAATCAAAAATAACTATTTGAGAACTTGTCATCTTGCCTTGTACGAGTGCAACTCCAGACTCGTTCGGCATTACGTCCCAGCGAGGACGATGATTTGGATAAATCGATGCGAGGATGAGCGATTTTTTGGGTCGGGACGTGACACTAGAGGTCATATATATATATATATATATATATATATATATATATATATATATATATATATATATATATATATATATGGGTGATGCTATTAACACTCCTAAAATGTCATCATGCACTTTTCCCTTTATGCATGCATAAACTAATGCCATATTTAATGTAAGGGTAGAATTGACATTTGAATGATAAAAAAAATTAAAAAAGAGTACAGAATGATATTTTAGGAGTGTTAATAGTATCACCCATATATATATATATATATATATATATATATTGAATGGAAAAGTAAATATTATTAGAGAACTAGCAACCAGACAAGCTTACAGACCACCCGACAACTATCTGCCCACAGTTAACTACTTACTATGCATACATTCAACATCTCTCATAATATTGTTGATGATACCCGAAATAGAGATGGCTACCCCGTCAAATATTCTCCTGTTGCGTTCCCGCCACACATGCCACACAACTGACAGTAGCCATGACCGTGCTTGACAGAACCGCTCTTGCTCTTGATTCTTCAAAGCCAAGATTTTACCAACTAACACCGGCATTCCCACGCCCGATCCAATATTTAATCCTGCCCTACTACTGATGGAGCTCCATATGTGGCCAGACATGGGATACTGAAAGAACAGGTGATCATGCGACTCCTCCTCCGATCCGCATAACACGCACATAGCACTTTCGATCTGAACGCCAAACCGCAGCAAACGATCCCTCGTTAACAGTCTGTCTCGTATGGCTTTGTACGCACACAACTTCATTTTAGTTGCGCTGTCCTTAGTCCATACCAATTCTGCCCAATCAACTTTCGGATGCTGAGGACGGATCCGCTCGTACACCTTCTTACTATCAAAGCCACCCGACAATGTATCCTCCCACTCCCAATAGTCGCTATCAGCCTCTTGGTCCAGCGTGGTTGCTGCAATTTCATCCGCAAATGTCAGAGCCACCGGTCACACGGCCAAGTTTCAAACTCCATTACCTAAGATCGTGCTGACCCGGTCATTACGTCCTGCTAATTCGAAGGCATGCCAACCCAGGCGCTCGACAAAGCTCTGGCTATTGAGCCAAGGGTCGAGCCATAGGTTCGTTTGCTCCCCGTTGTGAATGACCCGCCTAATGTTGCTCTTCAGCCGCGGACGAGCCCTCAGGATATTCTTCATAGTAACAGAGAAGTTGTTATCGATTTTCAGAGTCCAGAAGTTCGAGCCCCGCAAGTATCTATTCGTCATCCATCTAGACCAAAGCGAGTCTCCAACCAATAATTTCCACGCCAACTTAAGGACCGCCACCTCCCTCAACACTTGTATGGAACGTAAACCAATTCCTCCTTCCTCCTTACTCTGACACAGCTCGCTCCATGAAATAAGGTGCATGCCACCACGCCAAACGAAGTTGGCACAAAGCATCTCGATACGCTTGATAGTCTTATCTGGTATATGGATGGCCTGCAGCCAGTATACCGTTATTACCAAAATAATCGACCTAACGAGCTCAACTCGCCCGCCGAACGAGAGGATCTGGGACTGCCAACCCTCAAGTCTATTTGAATATACTGAATAAGGCCTTGGCAATCTACATCCCGAGCATATGATACTGACAACGGGAGCCCTAGATATTTCATCGACAGCTGCCCTTCTTAATTTGAAGAAGATTCCGCCACAGTTCCGTATCCTTGCAAGTTCTACTGAAATAAACCTGGCTCTTATCCATGTTAAGCTGAAGTCCCGAAAGTCTACCAAACTCTGCCATAACCCTATTCAGTGACTCGATCGAACCGCTGGCTGGCTCAATAAGACGAGCAGATCATCGACATAGATGAGGTGGGATACCACCGGATCAACCCGACAGAAAAGAGGCGTAATCTGACCTCTGAACTGCAATATCCATCAAGCAAGTGTAATACTCCATGACTATGGTAAATAGATACGGAGATAATGGGTCACCCTGACGCAAGCCTCGGTTGCTCCCGAAAAATTCATGTGGTTGTCCGCGAATCAATATCGAGAACATGGGCGAGGATATGCACTCCCTGACGCGATCCACCCACCAGTTTGTGAAGCCCATATTGCTAAGCATGTTGTAAACAAACTCTCTACTGACCGTGTCATATGCCTTCCGAAGGTCGAGCTTTATGCATCCTTTTCTTCCGCCAGCTTTATTGAAATCTCTTATTAACTCATGAGCTAATAGACAGTTATCTGCTATAGAGCGGCCTTTAATGAATGCCGCTTGATTGGGAGAAATCAATTCCTGCATAATATCCTGCATGCGATCGCACATAATGTGCGAAATAATTTTATAGATAAAATTGCAACAGGATATTGGACGAAAATCCCCCAGAGAATGAGCACCCTCCTTCTTAGGAATCAGACACAAGAATGTATGCTTCATTTGTTTAAGCAGTCTCCCTGAAGTAAAAAAATTCCTGGACAACCTGCAGTACGTGATGACGCAGGAGACCCCAATGGTGTTTATAGAAAGCTGAGTTAAACCCATCGGGGCCTGGCGCCTTATTGGGATCGGCCTTGAAGACAATGGATTCAATTTTCTCTATGGAAATATCCCTTTGGAGTCTGGCATTACCCGCCTCCGTAACCACCCTCTTACACGTGAGCTCGGGGAACTGAAGCCTGACCGGACCATGGTTGTAGAGGTCCGTGTAGAACCGAATAGCCTCCTCAACTATTTCCTTCTCCTCCTTCAGAAGGGCTCCATCAGCGCCTAATATGTGTCCGATCGAATTACGGTTTTGGCGTGCTCGAATGGTGGCATAGAAGAATTCCGTACATCTATCACCGTCTTGAAGCCAGGAGCACTTGGCCCTTTGTTGGAGTTGAACTTCATCATTGAACCTGCATCGCCGAGCGTCCTTTTGGAGTGCCACCTCTCTAGATGCTAGTGTTTCGTTCAGGGGATGCGCCTGAAGTTCTTCTTGGATAAGCTTCAGGTCAGCCTCCAGAGCTTCAATCCTCGGCTTCGGCCGACTTCTATTCCAGGATTTTAAAGCAGATTTGACCGATTTAAGCAAATACACAAATTGAAACCGGCGCATACCTGACGTTACATTGTTAACGCCTAGCTCGACTGCTTCCTTGTAGCCGTCCTGGAGTAGCCAGGCGTTGCAGTATCGAAAAGGGAGTCTCCTCACGAGGTGATCTTCAACAAGGCGAAGCAGCATCGACGAGTGGTCGCTAGAACCCTTGTGCAAACCTTTCGTCTTGCTGTACGGGAAGATTTCGAGCCATCTATAGTTACATAGTATCCTGTCAAGTTGGCAGCTGATGCGACCAACCACCGAGCTATTATCCCACGACCATATGTGACCAATTCTCTCCAGGCAAGACAGCCCAGATGTCAACAAACAGTCTTGGAAATCGGCCAAGATGGCAGCAGGAACCTGTCTCCCTCCCCTCTTCTCGTCTACTGTCAGGATAGCGTTGAAGTCCCCACTCAATATCAGAGGAAGGCGATTATCCACCTCACCAGCCACCTGAATAATATCTTTTCATAGCTGAAATCGACGTTACGGTCGTTGTGCCCGTAGACCGTACCGACCAACATTCTGAAGCCACCCTTATTGGTGAATTCCACTGCAATAAGTTGTTCAGACATTAATTTAACCTGTCCCGTCCATAGGCGGGAATCCCATAGCACCCATATACGAGCCATCTCGCATAAGTGAAGGTTATGTGACGAAGCCCATTGGTGGGGAACTCGACTTCTAAGCTTGCTTTCAGAATTTATTTTACTCTCCAGGATAGCGACAATATCGCATTTGTTACTCTTCACCCTTCTTTGAATCTCCCTCCACTTCCCTATGGAGTTCGCACCGCGAACGTTCCATGAGAGGAACGACATCTAACAACGTTGGTTGTTGTCCGAGCAGCTCCGATCGTTCTCCCTAGGACAATTCGGGGGACGATCGTATTCGATCATTCTCAGCTCCTCCTATGTTCCTTGCTCGACACTTCCAGCTTTGGACTAATCCTCTGACAACAAAGCCTGCCACTTCGGATTGTCTCTTGTGAGCCCTTCTTTGTTCTCACTTTGGGTCATCCATTGTCCCTCTTGAGAGCTGTCAGTTGGCTCTACTCTTCTCCTCGCCTTATGATTCTTCCCATATATATATATATATATATATATATATATATATATATATATATATATATATATATATATATATATATCCCGATTCTTATTTCAGTAGAAACTGCCTACTTTTTCAATTGCACACACAAGGCGTGTATTCCGACCCCTCGTATCTAGTTGTAGATATTATATCTATTTTATTGACAATTTGTGACATTATACTTAACTTATGCATGCTCTATTATACATGATTTTGCATCAAATTATTCATATCTAATAACATCCCTAAATGCATTTCCTCTTCCGTGCAAGACCTTCTCAAGTCTAATGGTACTCTCCTTCAAGAACCTCCTCCTCATTTATGAGGAAAATGACATTGTTAACCACAAAGCATTGGCATATTGTTGAAATTATTAGAAATTTTATAATCTTCCCATATGGTCCACACTCATGTTAGGATGGAGCTCATATAATTGTTGTCCTATTGATATCAACATCACTCTATTGCCTATTTGACTTTGTATCAGATACTTCACTATACTCTTCACCCATACTCTTTATTTTCTTATTTTTCTCTTCTTTCTATATTTTTGGTTGTGTTTGTTTTGTTTCCCTTGCCTCTCACTAAGATGATAAAATTCTAGTCATCCAATCAAATACATTTTTCTTAAACCGACTAGAGCAAAAGAAGTATGGAATTTTTGAATTTCATCACACTTATTAATATAAATTTGTACTTACATTCTACTTTTTAATTTTATTAGACTTGCATCCCATTTTTTGTCATGAAAAATATTTATTTTGTCACGAAAAATATTTTTCATGACAGAAAGTGGAATGTAAATCTAATAAAATTAAAAAGTGAGATGTAAGTACAAATTCATAGTAATAAGTGGGATGAAAGTCAAAAATTTCCAAAGATGTATAGGTGACTCGAAAGCTCTTTAGTTACTCTACAAAGAATATCACATCTGCCTTCCTACCGCATATTCATATAATTCTGTTATTTCTTTTTCATCCTCTTCCTCGACAATTGATCATTTCAATTCATGAGTTGGCTCCTAGTCTTCCACCTCAACATCCTACTTTGACCCTCCAAAGGCGTATGGTTCACTTATGGCTCCCTCTCTTTCTATGTATGCTTCTCGTCATTGCAATCATGTTCGGACTAAAGATATCTTGTCTTACTTTTATTCATCTCAGTTTGTCTCATTTCTTGTTCTTATTCTTTCTCTATGCAGGGGCAGAAACAGTAAGTAATAGTTGGACATCAATTTATTGAAATATAGTGAGCTTTCGTCAGGGCCGGCCCGGAGGGTTGGGTTGCCCTATCCTGGAACTAATTTTGGTTGCTCTTTGACCTTTATTGTCAGCTGGTCCTGGTGGTCATCTGTGACTCTGACCTTTGGTGAGATCATGGTGAGCCTGGAAGGTTGCCCTAGCAAGGGGGGTTGTCCAAGCTACAAGGCTTGTCCGGCTTACCCCAGGGCCGGCCCTGGCTTTCGTGTGTGTGTGTGTGTGTGTGTGGAGGGTGGAAGGAAACAGATCTGTTGTCCCATTTATTCTGTCCCCCTCCCTATTACATGGGGGTTATGAGAGTAGACAAGTGGATGGTGGTCCACTTATCTACTCTCACGACCCCCATGTAATAGGGAGGGGGACAGAATAAATGGGACAGCAAATCTGCTCCCAGGGTGGAATACTTACCATTAAATTCTTTTAAGTATGATGGTTATCCTAACTTACTATAAATGTGGTACAAAACTAAAATATTGGGAGGAGATTGGGGCAAAGGCCATCCCTCACCTCTAAATAGTTATTTTAATTTAATGAAAACATGATATAGAAGAGGAAACTTGAGGTCTTTCACCATGCTACATAGGATCACATACATCTACCCTATGATAAGATCAAACTTTTTAGCTTTAGTGGATGTATAAGATCAAACCAAGTCTAGCTTTGTTAAAAGGTTATAAAACTCATATCCTTGTACTAGGGTTCTTCCAAGAGTACGGTATCGACTATGAAAAGACTTTTGTTTCTATTGCTAGAAGGTGTATTTATGTGTGTATCCTTATCGTTGTTGATGTGATGCTCCTTAAAAATGACATGTTAAGAATGTGTTTCTTAATGCTGATCTTTTTGGAGTTAGAGTGCATGAACCTTCCCGCTATATTTTTGCTCAACTGAGTCATCTTTGTCATTTCAATCATTTAAATATGTAAAGCCTTGTGATGACCTCACTATTTTTTTAGACTTCAGAGTTGTAAATGAGAAATCATGTCTTCTGGTCTCTCTCTCACACACACTGGATGTCTAAAGTGTCTAACACCGAAAAATAAGGAGCGCACCCAAAAAAATTCAGTGCTGCCTTACGGGGGACCGCAAGCGCCAGATTGTGGCTGACGTAACAGTTTTCCATTGGCCAAACGTGTCCCCAATGCTAGCAAAGAAGCAGGAACCAGTGAGGGATTAAAAATTTTGGGATCTTCCAATTTATTTTTGTTGGAGTTTGGTCTTTTTCTAAGTGAATTTTAGTCCCACATCGGCTAGACCAAAGGAGTTGTATCTCTATATAATAGCTTTCCTATTTTAGAGATGCACATGTGGTGTGGAGGTGCACATGGGTGTGCCATGTGGGGTTATTTTTCTAATGGAAAAAGGGCTAAATCAACAATAAAAGCATTCATGCTTTTTGCTCTTGGGAAATTCATTTCCATGGGAGCTAAGCCCCTAACTCGGGCTCATGGGCTCATGAGGCGTAATGTGGTGTTTTGTTGGCGCACTTTGCACTTAGCTGCCACGTTGTGCAAGCCCAGTTGCGCTGCCCAGGTGCGCGCTCAGGTTGCGCTGGGTTGCGCAGGGTTGCGCAGGGTTGTGCTGGGTTGCTCGGGTTGCACTGGTTGCGCTGCGTGCGCAGTGTGCGTAGTGCGTGCAGTGCGCGCAGTGTGCGCAGTTCAGTACGCGCTCTGTCGTGCAGAGTGCAAGGAGCGCTGGGTATGCGCAGTTGGCAGCAGAACGTGCGTTTGCATATTCTGGGCGGTTGCTACATGTTTGGGGTGGTTATTACCACGTCCCTAACTTTGTGGCAACCGACCAGTTGCTGCAGGGCCTATATAAGGCATCCTCTCTCTCAAGGCTGATTGACAGAATAGAAAGAGAAGCCACCACAGATAGTTTACGAAGTGTTTTTTAGCACAAGTAAACAGAGAATTCAGACGTGTTCTTTAACACAGTTCTGATCAGAATTTGCTTGCGAATTCCAGCAGCCTTCGAGAGAGAGGAAAGGCGCCGCACCAGCGTTGCTTTTGCACGGGAGTTCGTGTCCATCCGAGGAGTCAGAAGAGCAGGAGTGTTCCAAGTTCTCCGACGAACTTGTTGGTTCCTGGAAGCTGTTCGTGTAGGGCGAATAAAGCTTTGAGCAACGGTGATCATTCACCCCAGCAGGCCATCTTCCATCTCTCGCCTGTCATCTTCTTCGCTGCTGTGATTACGAAATCTTTTTAGATTCTCGTAATATAATAACGATATCTTTTTAGATCTTCGTTATACTTGCGCAACCTTCCTAGAAGTGTTGCGTTGGAACATTGTTTTTACAATTGTTTCAAATTTTCAGTTTTCCATCGAAAAATTGTGCCCCGGCAATAACAATCTCAAAGCTTTATTGCTACGATGGAAAACTTTAATGCTTCACTCCTCAATACTGACTTTTGTAAGTTAGAAAAATTTGATGGAGAGCATTATCAAGTCTGGAAGAGGAAGGTTTATCTCACTCTTCAACTCAGAGACGTTGATCACGTACTTCTTGAAGAGGAACCTACTGTTCCAGATACTGGGTCTGCTGCCGCAATCACAGCGGCTACTAAACTTCAGGCCAAGTGGAGAAGGGAGAATAGCATTTGCAGGTTGCTTATCCTGAATGCTATGGAGGATTCTCTAGCAGAATCCTACAGTAAGAAACCAATTGCCAGAGACATATGGGAGTCTCTGGAGAAACTGTACGAAGAAGACAAAAACAGGAGCAAGATATTTGTGGTTGAAAAATATCACAAATTGCTCTTTGAGGACGAGAAGTCCATGCTGCCGCAGGTAAAAGAATTTCTGAAGCTGCGATAGAAGTTGGAAGACGAGGCGATGCCCCTCCCTGACAAGTTTGTTGTTGGAGGGATTGTCTCAAAGCTCCCCGCTGGGTGGAGTAAGTTCTATGCAAACATGCATAGGAAGAAGCTAGAGATCAGCCTTGAAGATCTCTTGCAGGAAATCTATGTTGAGGACCAGATGTGGACTCAACTGAAGGTGGACACACTGTCCAAGCAATTGGCTAACGCCAATTTGGTAAATACCAAGGAACCAAGGAGAAAGCAGGCGGCTTCCCACAGCAAGAAGAAGGACCCTAACAATCTGAACGTGAAGGGGACTTCCTTCAAGCGAAAGAAGGCAAAGTCTCAAATGCCTTGTTTCAAGTGTGGCAAGAAGGGCCACTTCAAGAACGAATGCAAAGCAAAGACCAAGCAATCAGAGCAAGAAGAGCCTAGTAAGGTATCTATGATCACTGACGTTGTTGCTATGATTGCACAGGTTGATGCAGTAAGGACTGACTCTGACTGGTGGATAGACACTGGAGCCTCTTGCCATGTCTGCTCCAGTAAGGAGTGGTTCACCACCTATACACCTACTTCTGAAGTGGTTATGATGGCGAACCAGGCACAAGCTGAAGTGCTCGGGATCGGGACGGTGGTGTTGAAGCTGACTTCGGGGAAGTCTCTGACGCTTCAAGGCGTGAAGCACGTACCTGCTATTGCCAAGAACCTGATCTCAGGAGGCCTACTCTGCAGTGCAGGCCTCAGGATGGACATCAATGCTGGCCAGATGGTGATGTCTATCAAGGAAACATATTTCGGGAAAGCTTTTTATACCGAAGGAATGTTCAAAATTCAGCTTAAAAATCAGTCCAATGTAATTAATGTGATTAATGAAATCACTCCTTCTGCTTATACTCTTGAGTTGTGGCATAATAGGCTAGGACATGTTCATTGTAAACGAATAAACAGAATGTATAGTCTAGGACTTATCTCCAAGTGTGGGGGTAAGGTAGAGAAATGTGAAGTTTGTGCTCAAACAAAGATCACAAGGAAACCCTTTCCTCGGGTTAATCGAAGTACAGATCTTCTAGAGTTGGTACACTCTGATATCTGTGACTTCAAACAGCTCTCTACAAAGGCCGGGATGAAGTATTTCATAACCTTCATCGATGACTTCTCAAAGTATGCGTTCATCTACTTGCTGAAGGCTAAAGACGAAGCATTCGAGAAGTTCAAGGAGTTCAGAGCCGAAGCTGAGCGGCAGACTGGACAACAACTCAAAAGGATAAGAAGTGATCGAGGTGGGGAGTACAGGTCTCATGAATTCGCATTGTTCTGCAAAGAACATGGAATTGTCAATGAGACTACGGCTCCGTACTCTCCTCAATCAAATGGAGTAGCAGAGAGGAAGAACAGAACGTTAACAGAAATGATTAACTCAATGTTGTTGACTGCAGGTCTTCCTAAGTGCTACTGGGGAGAAGCTGCATTGACGGCCACTTTTATTCTAAATAGAGTGCCTCATGCAACTTCTGACGTTACTCCTCATGAACTCTGGTTCAAGGTCAGACCTAACTTGAATGTCATTCGAGTGTGGGGGTGTCTGGCGTATGTCAAGCTTCCAGATCTAAAGATTCAGAAGCTTGAGACAAGGACTACTAAGACGATCTTCTTGGGGTATGCCGAGAAGAGTGATGCTCGGAGATTTCTTGATATTGAGTCAAATTATATCATTGAATCTCGCGACGCAGAATATTTTGAAGACAAATTTGCAAGGCACAAGAATATTGTTCTTACGGATGTACCGGAGAACAATGAGGGTGCGCAGAAAACTGAAGTCTTCAATGAAGATGTGGTCCAAGAAGATGTTGTTGTTGAAACAACGGTTGAACCAGAACAAGCTGAACCGTCAGCTAAGCGTATGAGGAGGCCGAAGGACTTCGGAAGTGACTTTATCACCTATCATGTGGAAGCTGATCCGCTTACCTATGATGAGGCGATGAAGACCAGAGACGCAGTTTTTTGGAAGGAGGCGATTGACAATGAAATTGATTCTATCACCTCAAATAATACTTGGGTGTTGGTTGATCTTCCTGAAGGAGCGAAACCCATCGGATGCAAATGGATCTTCAAGAAGAAGATGAAAGCAGACGGAAATATTGACAAGTTCAAGGCTAGGCTGGTAGCCAAGGGGTTTTCTCAGAAGCAGGGGATTGACTATTTTGACACGTATGCTCCAGTAGCCCGGATGACCACCATCAGAATGTTAATTGCTCTCGCAGCAATACATAAGATGGTGATACATCAGATGGATGTGAATACGGCTTTCCTAAATGGCGAGCTGATCGAAGAGATTTACATGCAACAGCCAGAGGGATTTGTCATCAGGGGTCTTGAAGACAAAGTCTGCAAGTTGGTGAAATCTTTGTACGGTCTTAAACAGGCTCCCAAGGTGTGGCATGAGAAATTTGACAAAGTTATAAGGTCAAATGGCTACATGGTCAGCGATACGGACAAGTGTTTACACGAAGTTCGCTGATGGAAGAGGTGTGATCGTTTGTCTGTACGTGGACGACATGCTTATCCTAGGTACGGATATTAGCTGTGTCACGGAGACAAAGAAATTCATCTCAAGCAAGTTCAGTATGAAGGACTTGGGGGAAGCTGATGTGATCTTAGGGATCAAGATCATCCGGACAGACACTGGAC
>JANAVB010043246.1:0-49208 GCA_029216955.1 Iris pallida | reverse complement strand
TGAAAGTTGCAAGATCTCCGATCAAGGAGAAGAAAAGAAGGCAGAAGAACCTCTTCTCTTGTCTCTAAGAAAAACTGCCATAGACTCTTCGAATGGGTCACTACTCGATCGCAGTCTCGGCAAAAGGTGAGTCATCTCACAGAGAGGAAGCATGACTCCTACTTCAATCCAAGACAGACACAAGCTATAGACGTGGAGAGTCCTGAAGAGCCTCTACGTAGGAAAAAATAGCTTTCAGAAAGAAAGCAAATACTCTTCCGATACCCCTCCGCACATCGGCCTTGGCTAGTGCTGCCGCTGGGGTTATGATGTCTTCTCCTACACCTCCTTCTGAGTCGGGACAGGTGATAGATCACAAGAAGGAACTGCAGGTGGAGAGACTACAGAGACGAGAATGAGGCTACAGAAGCAAAGAAAGGACTGCAGCTCTGACTACAATGAGTCAGAATCGTCTCTTACAATGAGAACAGCTGACCCTCCAGTTACACCGAATTCACGTCGTGCTGAAGAAGATCGACTGGATCGAAGCTCAGGATGGATGTGACTTTGGCTTCCATGACGAAGATCCAGCCGATTTAACTGACAATAAAGAAGACCAGAAGAGCAGCATGACGAGGAAACATTGGCAAAGGATATTAACATAATTTCAGAAGAGGATGCTGCTGACCAGGCATCAGGAGAAGAGTGTTGCTCATGAAGTAGCACCAGGAGAAACTACTGTCACCAGTCCAAAAGATCAAAGAGGTATTGATTAATTTTTGATAATCTTCATTTATAGATCAACCGACTGATGTTTTAACCTTCATCCATGCAGAAATCCAACCTTCTACAGTTCTTCCGATATGCACCGACATGGTCCAGACAGAGGTGATAGCCAGTGGCAGCTGTCATCTATTAAGTGGCTCCGAAGCGGGAAGTAGTCAGCAGCAGTAATGTCTGAAACTAGTTCCGCAAGGCTCCAACCTGTTTCACTAAATGACAATCTTGTCACCAAACCAAGTGTTGGTAAGTTGCCTTCATTTTGATCTTTCTGTCCTTAATGACAGCAAACTGATGATGTTCATTTGATTTTGTAGAAGAACTCCGGGAGGGGCGACCAGCTCCACCATAGCCCCCATGTCAAAAGAGGCTACAGCTAATGTTCGAGATGCTGAACTCCCATCTTCACAGGCATCTGCTGCTGTAACTTCTATAGGAGTAGCTGCCACACCTAGTACAGTGGCTACCAACAATTTGTAGTTGGTTCCTTCACCAATTTCTTCTTCACTTCATTAGGACGTTTAGTAAAAAGGATATAGAGAAAGAAAATGTTGATTTCAATACTGTCAGAAGTCCGATTTCCTTCCTGATCGACGGCATCCGAGATCAGGGTAATGAGGCTCAGGCTGCTTATCTCGAACATGTACTGGATGAGCTGGAGGAATCAATCAAGATTTACAAATATTTTAATCGAGGGAGGTAGAGCCACTCGTAACTGCTGAATTCGAGAGAATGACTCGAGAAGCTGAGGTCTCGAAAGCTGATTCTAAGACTTTCTTGGACACTTTTGCCGCGAAGTCTTCAGAGTTTGATTCTCAGCTAAATATAATAGCATCTACTGTTGGGGAGAAGGAAAGAAGGTTGCTGATCTGAAGGCAGAGTTCGCTCGGCTTCAAGAGGAGTTGAGAATCGTTCAACTTGCTCTTGAAGAAGAGACCACACAGCATCAAGCTGCAATTCAGCAACTGGACGTTCTGAACCATGAGAAAAATGAATTTGTCAAGTTTTATCAGGATGAAATTGCTCGCCGACTAGTGACCTTGCCAATATTTGATGCTAAATCTGGAATGACAGAGGCTAGAAGGCGGGTGCTGGATTCTCGTGATGAACGACTCCAAACCTTTAAGCAGCAGATGCTAATCTGATGACCCCCCGGCTGAATAAGAAACTTTTTATATTTTTTTTTTGTGATACGTCTTTTTGTAACGTCTTTTATCTTGATCAATGAAAAGACACTATTTTGTGGATCTATTATTGTTGCATATCCCGTTACGGATATAAATAATAGCGATAGAAACTATATTCAGAGGTTCAGGACATGATATATTTCTTGATTTAGAAAATAATATATTTATTATATCTGCTCAGAGGTAATGTTGACATGGCAGAATATTTTTTTTGAATATCATTATTTTGGTAGACAACTTAATCGGAGGTAATCAATAAGTAACAAGTTGCTGATATAGATGGACGGATGAGTCGTCAAAATGTATGAACGAAATGAATCGTCGGGATGAACGGATGAATCGTCAATCGGATTGAGCGAACGGTGAACCAAAATAAATGAACGGTGAACCGTCGGATGAATGGAATGAACGGATGAACTGTGGTATGAATGGAATGAACGGATGAACCGTCGTAATAAATGGAATGAACGGATGAACCGTCGTATGAATGGAATGAACGGATGAACCGTCGTATGAATAGAATGAACGGATGAACCGTCGTAATAAATAGAATGAACGGATGTTGTGAAGAACACGTCGCTTCGATTCGTGTAATCGACTGTCTCAAGAATCTCTGCCTATAAATAGAACAGAAATTTAGATGGAATGATTAGTTTTAATTTTAAGACTAAATGTCGTCTGAAGATGCATCCAAGAAGGCTGAGATTGTCCCAAAGGTCAAAAAGTCGCTGAGGAACGTCCAGCCGAGCCAACCCAGCCAAAGCAGAAGGAGGCGGGATGTAATGTTCCTATTTTGAAATATGTATATGATCGTATTATTGTATTACGAGGATTTTAAAATTTGGTATTGTTAAAATTTTATTATTAAATTATTGGAGGTGAATTTTTCCTATTATTATTAATGTTATTATTAATTTTCTTGTTCCAATTATACCCTCCCAAAATATCTAACCTAACTCCCTCTCTCCTCCCTCGCATTTCCTACTCTCACACTCTTCCTCTCTCCTTCCTCTCTGTCGGCAGGAGAACACCCCCCCACAATTCCTTTCTCTCTCTCAGCTCATCATCCCTCTCCTTCAACTCTCTCTCTCTCTCCCCTTCTCTCGAGCTCCCCTCACCCCCCCCCTCGGCCTCCTCCCATGGTTGCGGTCGCCCCACCACTGTAGCCGCCGCCACTACTTCAGCCCCACCGTAATAGCGACCACCCCTCGCCGTGGTTGCTCCCTTCGGCCGCCAGCACCACCGTCATCATCTCCGCCACCACTTCCTGCAGCCACCATCATCATCGTCGCCATCTCCATCCTCCCTCCGCCGCCGCGAGCCCCCTGCCGCCGCCGTCGACCCCAGCTCCGACGTCGGTAAGCCTCTCCTCCGGCCTCTCCTCTCCTTCTGTCTTCTCCTCCGCCCAGAGCTACCGTGACCTGGCCGAGCTCCGAGCTCCTCCGCCCCTCTCTGTGAACTCCTCCGCCTTCCCCCCCTTTCCTTTCCTGGCGACCATCATCGCCGTCGAGCCTCGCTGGCCGCGCCAGCCTCGAGTGGCGGGTCCCCCTTGGGCCCCGTGCTACTCGAGCAGTATGCAGCCTTGGGAGTCGCGCTCTCCTCGGGCCGCGCGCACGCTTGACTTACGTGTTCCCTCGTTTTTCGTGCTTCTCGGGATGTGTGCCTCGATTTGTGTGCTGTCCCGTTTTTTGTGCACCTCGATCCACGTGCTGCCTTGGGCAGCGGGACGCCTCGAGCCCCGCGCTGCCTCGGGCAACATGCTACCTCGGTTGGTACGTTATCTCGATCCTCGTGTCTCGGCCTTTGTGCCTTTCTCGTGACCCATGCTGCCTATTTACGTGCATGTATCGATTTGTGTGCCGTATCGCTTTGCGTGTCACATTGTATCTTGTGTTGCCTCGGTTTGCGTGCACACACCAATTTGCGTGCCGCCTCGGTTGTGTGCCGCATTGGACTCTGTACCTTTTCGATTTGCGTGCACACATCAATTTGTGTGTCGCATCGATTTACGTGCTCCTTGGATCTTGGTTCGTCTCGATTTCTGTGCACGTCTCGATTTACGTGCACGTTTATGTTTTTCGTTCGTCTCGATATTCGAGTCATCTCGATTCTCGTACGCGTCTCGATATACGTGCGCGTCTCGATTTACATGCCCGTAACGGTCCGCGTGCCTCGGTTTTCGTGCTAGATCCCTGCGCTGCTTGCGGGACCCGTACGGTATAGCCTTGTGCCATTCTAAGTAATTTTGTTATTATTTTATTATTTAATTCTAATGATTGTTTATTGTGTGTTCTGAGGATCTCGATTGGCGTGCTAGCTTGGATTGCGACTGCCGAAGACTTGCTTACCTAGCCGAGCCCTCTAGGCAAGTATCCCTTGCTCATCGACGGCTCTTGCCCTCTCCCTGGATTTTGTTTCATTTAATTAATTTGTACTTATAAATTTTATAACCATGATTAGTGTAGCCTAGTAGTAGATCTGCCATGATGATAACTTAGGATAGCTTGGTCCGATACCGGGATAGACCGTATCGGACAACTCGGATGGGTCATCCACACCTCTGAGGACACGAGCATGACTCACATGTATGGATTGTCCCTGTATGCCCCGTGTCCGACTCGCGGTCGGGTAACGGCTTGGTGAACTATTCTTGTGGCTGTGATTGCGCTTGGGTTAGAATTACGAGCATGTGTGATGCGCCCTGCGAGGCGGTTATTTTATTATTATGCCTATTGGCTTGGCGCCCAGTACGCATTGTAGCGCTGCTGGAGGCCGGGACTTAGTGGTCTCGGGTTCGATTGATTTTCCAGTACGCATCGTAGTGCTGCTGGAGGCCGAGACTTAGTGTTCTCGGCTATCGACTTGTTCCCAGTACGCATCATAGTGCTGTTAGTAGCTGAGACTTAGTGTTCTCAGCCTGCGATTCTACGATTCTGCGGTGGGTTGCGTCGAGTGGTTTTAGCCCCAATTCGCTGGGAGCTCCTGTCCAGAATACAGAGGAGACTTTGCCGGATTCTTCCAAAATTCCCGATCGGGAATTTGGTTCGAAGGATTGGGCAGAACCATTCCTTTGGTTTGCTGGACTGGGCTCGTGCCTGTTCACCTTGGTATAGTATACCTGATCCCATTGCCTGCCAGGTAGACTCCAGACTAGATCAGTCGCCTAGCTCCTGATCTGTCTTGTCCGTCGGATAACGTAAGGAGAGCGGTTCCACTTGAGAGACGGTCTGCAACCCTGGTCCTTGTTTGGTTTAAGGGTTGTGGATTTGCTCCAGAGCGGTCCATGTAATCCTTGCCACTTCCGGCAGCATTTATTACCGGACTCTTGTCCCCTGACCCTTCATCTTAGGGGTTGTCCTAGTCTGTCAGATAGAGCTGACAGCTGTCCTATGTATTGGGAGTTGTAACTTGTGGATATGACTGAGGATCGAGTATTATGGAGAGTACGATCTCGGGATATTGACTTGGTGGATCTATGTGGATTCTTGGATTTTGGTAATTTCGAATATTTTGGAACGAGGAGAATATCGAGGGTATGATTATATGATTTTTTTACTCGACTTTCCAACGCCCAAAAACCTGGTACCTTTGTGTATTCCGGTAGTTGGGGAACCTGGTTTGATTGCTGTGTCTTGGTAGTTGAGGGGCTTGTTTTCTAGTGGCTTGTGATCATTGACTTGGAGGATTCTTGTGAGTCATAGGGCCTAGCATTGTTAGGGGAAATGAGCTTGGTATTTGGTGGTTGTCTTTATTGACGTGATATTCACTCCATCATGGATGGAAGACTCTTGCTAGATTGATCTGGTGGATGGACCGACTTGATGATTTGAGCTGTAGGTTCCCATGTGTACTTGACAGACTATTATAGTGGAGATTTTGATCTTATACCCGACTTGATGTCCATGTCACGAATTGGGCATGTGACTTCTTGTGACTGATAGGTTTGACCTTGTTCCTGGTATTACACGATGACCTGGACCTGTCTTGATTCTTGATAGTGGCCCGTAGAGGTGCACTCCTGACTAGCACTTTGGACTTGACAGTAAACCTGGCATGTATACTCTTGATTCTTGATAGTGGCCCGTGGTGGCGCACTCCTGACTAGTACTCTTGACATAACATGTTTACTCATGACCGCTGTTGCGACAGCCAGTCCTGACTTGCTAGGCATGACCCCGTCTTGACACCGTGGTTGATTTCTCTTGATTGTGCTTGTATAAGCCACCAGTCCAGTCTTGTCTTGCATCATGTCTAGGATATGGATCCCTGAGTACCACGGTCAGGGATCCATAATGAAAATGACTAGGCTAATAACTAGATTAATCATGTAGTTCATGGGGACTTCCCAGTGACCTGTTGCTTGTCTGGCCCCGGCCCTATGTATCTATATATACTAGGGATTTGTTGCTATCCGTCGAGATGAGCGCATTCCCAGCCCTCCGTCGAGTGTGGCACTTCTTTAGGGCACATGTATCTTACTACAGTGTGCCTGCTATATCTATCTTTTTCTTTTACTGGGGCCATTCGGGTAGTAGCAAGCAGGAGCTGGACTTTGAAGTCTCATTGCATCTTGTTAGTAATTAGGCCTGTGATAACCCTAGTTAGCTAATAATAGCAAGCCGTAGGCATTGTGTGGTCGCTTGTCCTTCTGTGTTGTTTGGCTTGTTGCCTGCTAGCCAGCTGATATTGATTTCCAGCTGGCGATGCAGGTGTTAGTGGATGTTAGGGAGGTTGTGATTGTGTTAGCTTCACTATACTTGTGGATTGTTATCGTGCGTTGGTACCGCACGATCCCTTACCTTTATTTACTATTTTAGATGTTATTCTTGTCATATTTTATCCTGCTGGTTTTCTTCGCCCGTCCTTGAGCCTTCCTTTCTGGTACTTGCTGCGGTTGGCCTGACCAACCCAGGATTGTTCCCAGATTGTCTGAGACCGACCCGGTGGATCTTCCAGACTTGACTTGGAGGGTGTTCTTCAGTTCTAGACCATGCTAGGAACTGTAGGAAGGTATACTTGTCTACACTATTATTCCGTACTGTAGATTCCTGATTTTCATATGATTATTTCCTGTTTTCATATGATTACCTCTCTTGATATTGTTTCGTTGTGATTTACCTGTGGATATGAGATCGGATTTAGGCCATAGATTGATTGCATGCTAGGATACCCAACCAGACTGGACAGCCGTCATCACCGTATAGCGTATTCGTACCTTATACGGTGTAGCTGGCTGTGTACTTCCCCGTATTCCGGTACTGGGGCGTGACACGGGCGAAGGTTCGTCTGCACCCAAGCCACCACATGATATCTTGGACTTCCTAGTTGAGCCAGGGAAAACTGAAGAAGAGGAGGCTATGAGGATGGTCGGTTGCACGTTTCTAGTGAAATCGAGCAAGGATGTCCTCGGCTCTTTTGCCGACTATATTTTTGAAAAGGACGGCAATGATCCTCGTCATGTCTTCAAAAAGGACGATCGTGATCCTCATCCTTGATATCTTGTAACACCGTTTATGAAAATAAAATAAAATTTTATTTATGAACTGTCTTGTCGTATTTACAAGAAATTCTTTTTATATTTATACATAGTACTTTTTAAGGAATTTTCAATTGATAGGCATCATCGCAACTCGACCGTCCAGCTCTGTGAGTTGATAGGCTCCATTTAAGAAGACTTTACTCACGATATAAGGCCCTTCCCATTTCGCATCAAACTTGCCTTTTCTCATTTGAGTCATAGTCATAGGACGTCTGACTGTTAGAACGAGTTCTCCTTTCTGGAAGGCTCTGATTTTAACTTTGCGGTTAAAAGTCTTCGAGACGCGGGCTTGATATAACTCAATATGTTGTTGAGCCAATAGCCGCTTCTCGTCGAGCGCCTCTAATTCTTGAAGTCGAAGAAGATCATTATTCTTTGTAGTAAGTTCATTAGCGATGGCAATTCTCAAAGATGGAATTTGAAATTCCAGAGGGAGAACTGCATCACAACCGTATACCAGAGAGAAAGGTGTACAGCCTGTGGGGTTGCGGACCGTAGTACGGTAGGCCCATAGACATTTTCCAAGCTTTTC
Organism: Iris pallida; assembly: GCA_029216955.1. Classification (NCBI taxonomy): domain Eukaryota; kingdom Viridiplantae; phylum Streptophyta; class Magnoliopsida; order Asparagales; family Iridaceae; genus Iris; species Iris pallida. The sequence continues at coordinate 41,191 of JANAVB010043246.1, read as the reverse complement.
ACTCTAATTTTGTTTGTTAGTAGACACAAACTTCTTAAGGAGTTTGATAATAGTCTTGTTGAAGGCTTCAGCCAAGCCATTAGCAGCCGGGTTGTAAGCTGTAGAAGCGACATTGTCAATCCGATGATCGTCACAGAACCTGGTGAACTTTTGACTGAGAACTGAGGTCCATTATCGTGAATGCTTTGTCGAGGTATACCAAACCTGTAAGTAACGTGGTGTTTGACAAAGTTGATGACGCTGCTGGTTTTGACTTCAGCCAAAGGTATAGCTTCGGCCCACTTGGAGAAATAATCTGTTATTGCTAGTATAAACCGATATCCCTTAGAAGAAGGAGGATTGATGGGACCTATAATATCCATGTCCCAAGCTTCAAAAGGCTAGGAAGCAGCAGTCGGATGAAGGAATTCTGACGGTTGATGGATAAAATCTGCAAGGATTTGACAAGCTTGACATTTCTTTGCATATTCGATGGCATCAGATACCATAGAGGGCCAGTAGTAACCCATTCATCGGATACGATCCTGTAACTTAGGGCCGGGTTGATGTGCTCCTCAGACACCATCATGAGCTTCATGCAATACCTGCTTTGCTTCATCACCACCAAGATAGCACAAAAGTAGGCCATCATAAGTCCGTCGATAGAGAGTTTTAGTGGTCTGATTGTAGTAGAATCGAAGAGATCGTCGACGAATACTCGTAGCCTTCTTAGGATCTTCAGGAAGTATGTCATGAACTACGAAGTCGATGAAAGGAGCTCTCCAATCTTCATTGATAACATTGACTTCGACGAAGTTACTGAACTCAATGTTGCGATTGTTTTCAATGCAGAACAACTCTTTGTTGGAAACAACAACCACTTGTTGTCTTTTGACGGGAATTGCTAAAACTGCTGCAAGATTAGCTAAAGCATCTGCCTCAGTATTGCAAGCTCGTCGGACATATTCAATAAAAAAAGCCTTGAATGATGTTGCCATGTAAATCGCTGCTTCATGATAGGGTACTAGATCTTGATGGCGAACTTCGTATGTTCCTCTAACCTGATTGACAACCAGTTTAGAATCGCATAGACTTCAAGATATTCGACTTCCAACTATTTAGCTAGTTGGAGTCCAATAAGCAAGGCATTGTATTCAGCCACATTGTTAGAGCATGGCTGATCTAAGGAATAAGCTATTTGGATAGCTAATCCTTCTGGAGAGACTAGAACAATTCCAACTCCTGCAACAATGATCCCATTTGGTCCGATTCAGGATGCTCCATCGAAGAACAGATGTCAGGTAGGAACTTCTTCCGAGATTATGTTTGATTCCAACGTTTCATCTGGAATTTCGTCATAAAGATTAGATGTCTCTGGGACAGGATGAGCTGCTAAAAAAATCAACCAGTGCTTGACCCTTAACAGACTTTTGTGGAACATAAACCATGTTGTATTGGGCTAGCAGAATGGCCCATGTAGCCAGTCAAAAATTGAGTGTGCTGGGTTTTTTTATCAGTACCCGAAGAGGATTAACTCGGGAAATGACGTGAATGGTTTGGCCAATAATATAATGCCGAGTCTTTTGAACAGCGAACATAAAAGCTAGGCATTCTTTCTCAACCGGACTATAACGGTGTTCAGCACCAATTATAGTACGACTAAGATAGTAGATGGCTTGTTCATGGCCTTCTTTGTTCTTCTGGGCAAGTAAAGCACCCAATGAATGATCCATAGCACGAACATACATTAAGAATGGTATGCCTGAGATTGGTGGCACTAAGACTGGTGGGTTCATCAGATACCGTTTTATATCATCAAATTCTTGTTGACATTCTTCGGTCCAAACGAAAGATACACCCTTCTTCATTAATTGAGTAAACGGTCTGCAGCGTCCAGACAGATTTGAAATGAATCTCCTGATGTACGCAAGTCGACCTTGGAATCCTCGTAGCTCTTTTAAGTTGCGTGGAGGACGCAACTCTTGAATGGCTTTGATCTTCTCAGGATCCACGTGTATACCTTTAAAGGTAATGATGAAGCCGAGAAACTTACCACTAGAGACACCCAAGAATGACTTGGTGGGATTCATTTTTAGTTGATGTTGGTGCATTAGATTGAAGATAGTTTTAAATCTTGGATGTGATCTTCTTTTAGACGACTCTTGACAGCAATATCATCGATATAACATTCAACAGTCTTGCGCAGATGATCTCGAAAGATGGTACTCATGGCTCGTTTGTAAGTTGCACCAGCGTTCTTGAGACAAAATGGCATCACAGTGTAACAGTAAACTCCATGAGGAGTGCGGAAAGAAGTATGTTTTTCATCTTCAGGGTTCATCCGAATCTGATTGTATCCAGAGAATCCATCCATGAAGGATATCCTTTCAAACCCACAAGTGTTGTCGATCATGACATCTGTAATAGGGAGAGGAAACTCATCCTTTGGACAAGCTTCATTAAGATCCTAAAAGTCGATGCAAACTTGAACTTTGCCAATTTTCTTCAGGACTGGGACAACGTTGGCTACCCAATCAGGATGTTGTTCTTCTCGAATAAAGCCACAAACTATGAGCTTTTTGACTTCATCATCAATTGCGTCCATCATTTCTGGCTTGAATCGCCTTTGCTGTTGTTTGACTGGCTTTGTATTAGGTAAAATATTCAGTTTATGAGTAGCAACTTTGGGATCTAAACCTGGCATGTCTTCATAATTCCAAGCAAAGACATCAATGTATTCTCGAATAAGAAGAATTAATTCTTGCCTATCCGCCTCTGGGAGGTTCTTACTGATGAATATTGGACGAGGTGACCCATTTTCTCCTACGTCAATTTGAATTAATTGATCTTCACTAGGAGGTTCTCTTTGTTCGAATCGGAGTTCCTATTGGGTATTCATTCGTTGAGCCCAAGGATCTGTTTCAGGATTTTTTTTCGATATCTTCGTCATAGCCTTCTGAAAGTTCAGCGGAGACCATGTTAGAAGATACAATCAATCGATGAACTTGGTCGATGCTGGTGTCAGAATCCCATGATCTGGAATCAGAAGAGTCAGAGCGCTCCTCATTATCGGATTCGGAGACTTCTGGAGATAAGACCGGGGGTAAAGTATATCTGAGACCTCTTTTCGTCCTGTAGTAATACATCTCTGATTTTCCTTTCGGAACAACCGTACGGATAGGAGTTCGCCTACCCTTGCCATAATTGAGGCCATTCTTAAAGTTATAACCCATCTTTCGGATGATGTCTTTTGATTGTTGACTATAACGACGAAGTTGGAGACGTCCTGTATCGTTATTTTTGCTATCATCCATATAACTGAATTTTTGTTCTGGCCCTTTACTAAAAAGTATTGGACTCTCGCCTCTCTTTCGAGAAGGGACAACAAAATATGAGTCTTCTGGATGTTCAAATAATACCTCTGTCTGAAGGGATTGTACGACCCCTATTGTAAATGACGGAAAGCTGTCTAACATATCCGAATAGCATCTAGTATGATAAATGACATCAGTATACTGGAAAGTAGATGCTTTTTCATTGATTTTGTACATCCGTATTTACAACAAGACATTTAACCTTAGCAGGCTTGGTCAGATCGATTACAAGGGGAGGAAAAGAAGAGCAAGGAGGATTAGACTTGTCGCAACGAAGGTCAATAACAAGCGGCTCAGAAGAGGTGAGCTCCCTTTTATCCTTGTTACGACGAAGGTCGATAACCAATGGCTCAGAAGAGGTGAGCTCCCTTTTATCTTGATTATCACCAGTTGATTACTTCTGGGCTGGCAGATGAATAGCCAGTGGTTTGGAGGATTGAGGATGAGAGACACGCCCTTTGACAGGTATGATGAGAGTGTCATTGGATACTGCTTCTTGTTCTTCCTCACCGTCTATGGCCAGTACTACCTTCATAAACTCTTCTTTGTATATGCGAGCATCGTTACAATATGCTTCAACGTCTTTAAACGGGTAGAGATCCGCAACTTCTTTTTGGACTTCTCCTTTGTCATCAACGTATTTGAAACATTAATGGAGAGTAGAAGGAACAATGTTGTGTTCATGAAGGAATGGTCTCCCTAGAAGAGCATTGTAAGAACAAACATAGTTGTCTATAATGTAGAAGGTCACCTTCGTGCGAAGATTGCCAATTTGGAGTTTTAGGCGTATCTTGCCTAAAGGTTCACTCATTCTCTGGTTGAATCCTAAGATGGTAGTGATAGTGCCAGAGAGGCTATGCACTAGAATCTTTAGAGCATCCAACATCGTCTTCAACATGATGTTGAGTGCTGACCCTGGATCTATCAGAATACGATCGACCTTCATGGTGTCGACATATCATGTAAAGTAGAGATGACGGTCATGTCGATTGTCTTCCATCAATATGTCATCTTGTGTGAAGGTAATATTTGGAATTAATTCCAGCACACTGTAATAGTGGAGACAAGAGATAGGTTCTGACTCAGATTTCTTGAGAAGAGTTAGGCAAGTTTCTGCCTACATCAAAGCCTCATTCAGTATTTCTCGAGTCTCTTTAGAGAGGCGTAAGAGCTCGAAGATGGATAGCCTGGCTGGTGTGTTGGCTAATTGAGCCAATATGTCAAAGTTATATGGCTTTTCAAGTCAAGAGGGGGAAGACTTCTTCAAAACTTTGTCGAAGCAGACTTGTTGTTTGCCTTTATCGGCTGCTGTCGGTTTAGGAAGAGTTGGTTCCACAATCGGTAATGATGTAGAAGGGATGCCCTCTGTAGAGACAGGCTACACTGGAACTGCCTCGGAAGACGAAGCAGGATCCTCCTGAGTTTCGGGATACTCCCGTAGATAGGTTTTCCCTGACCTAGTGCCCAATAGGATCTCTTCTTCAACTATGGGGTCAAAAGACACCAAATTTTAGCTCTTTGTCTTGCCCTTAGAGCGTTCTTTTTGCTTGGAGAAAGAAGGAACTTCGAAATCTGAAACAAGATCAGGATGAATCCACATGATCTCGCCATTATCAAGGGATAAAGGGACAAGACCTTCACTTCATAGAGAAGGAAGATTCTCAATCTCCAGAGTGGCCCTGGGAATGGGGATGATGCCACTCTGTACCACTTGTGGCAGAAAATCACCAAACTGTATAGAAATTATATTAGCCATAACAGTCTTTTCATCCTGTTGGAGAGTGATATCATCGGCGTTGACCAACTCTTGAATCTTGCCTTTGAGCACATAGCATGCCCGAGTAGGATGCCCTATGAACCTGTGATAAACACAATACTTATGGTGGTCAGTCTTACCGACTTCGTCAGGCTTCTTCGGGTTAGGGAGTTGCAATTTATTGCTTTTAAGCAAACAGACGAAGATGCTCGTTGTATCATTTTCATCAAAGGAATACTCTACTTTTGGGCGAGGTTCTTTTGGTGGAGGTGCAGAAGGAGCAGAGGTAGACGTGGGTTGAGCCACGTTAACGGCTAAAGATTCCTTGCTCTGAGGTTGATGTTCAAGGTTTCTTTGCTTTTGCAATTATTCTGGCGATTACCGCTACCGGATGTAGAAGGCTCATCTCGATCAGGGTTAGACATGTGTACCCCCAACTGTTTGAACTTCTCAGTGCTAACTTCACCTGCTTTAGCATTGACGATGAATGACGGCCAGTCCTGTAACTGTGTTGACCCCGTCCACATACTGATGATAGACAACAAGTTTGACTTACAAGTGTCTATCGTTACAACAGATGGGGTTCCGAAAGGCATTTTGAGTGCTTCTCGGCGGAATCGTTCAATGAAACTCTCAATAGTTTTATTATGTCTTTGCTTAATCTTGTTGAGGGCGGATATAGTTATATCGTTGATACCCTCGTAGAATCGTTCCAGGAACATCTGCTTGAGCCTAACAAATGAAGTGATAGGGCCGTCAGGCAGGCTGCGGTACCAATCATATGCTGTGCCGGCTAAGCAGCCGACGAAGACTCTGGTAAGAAGAGCATCGCTTGGCTGGAGCTGGACAGTCATTACCTCGAAATGGTTAATGAACTGACTCGGAGAAGTGCTGCCGTCAAATAGTATGATCGTAGGAATCTTGTACTTTGGAGGGAATGGGACTTCCTTCCATTCTACTGGGTAAGGTTATTTGATCCCTAGCCTCTGTAGACCATCTTTCTCTTTGAAGGCCTTGAATTGGGTACGCAGAAGTTTTATAGCCTCATTGGCGTCTCCTGGGGACAGAACAGTAATGGGCTGGCTTGCCGTATTAGGAGGAGGAACAGCCTGGTAAATACTACCTCCAACCCCAGAATGACTGCGTGTAACTTGAATAGGTATTGAGGCTACAGGAGGAGACGGTATCCCCAGACCTGCATTGACAGGCACCGATGATGTTATAATCTCGGGATTTACAGCAGGTGCAGTTGGTGATACTGTATGTTGAGCTATGATAACAGTATGCATACTTGTGATCATTTCACCCATGGTCCTCAATTTATCTTCCAGTGCGGCTATTCGTTGCTCTTGACTTGCCGAACCAGAAGCGTCTGGATCTTCAGTAATAACATAAGCTGACACTTCTCTGGGTACAGTAGAAGACACTGTCTGCTCAGAGCTTTTGCTATATGCATCATAATCAGAGAAAGAATCATCCCCTGAGTGAGAAATGGAGAAGTGACCAGAGGGATCTTGGAGAAGATTCCTACGACCGACTGCGTCTCGACTTCGGGATCGGGTGTGTCGGAATACTCCTTCAGAAGATTCATGGAGTAAATTTAGATATCGTTGACTGGGCTTACGGGGCTTGCCATGCTTTGAACATTTCCTACCCCTAGTGTCTCGAGAAGCCATATTTACAGAGGCAGAGAGCACTTTGTCTTCATCTTCTGACATTGGTTCCGAAGTTAAACCGTCGAAGACAGATCATTTTATTGTCTGGCAACAACACTTGATAATCATCTTGTGATTACAATGGCGTTCCAGTGGTTGGATTGGAGGTGTTGAAGTGTTATTCCGCTTCTGCTTGAGGTGCTCCCGAAGATCAGGGATATATTCTTTGACGATATTTGGAAGTGACTCTGATTCTTCAGATGCTTTGTCCCATAAGTATACAGAGAAGTACTCAACTCGTTGGCGTAGGTGTCAGGATTTTTCCTCCTGGAAGTTTGCTTTTGACGCAAGTTCGCCTTCGGCATTGGTTGCTTGCGTTTATTGAGATAAGTTCGTAAATCGGCAAATTCACCCCCAGGAGCTTCTGTCTAAGACACTAGCAATTTCCTCTGCTTTGAACGGAATATCTGAAGAGTTGAGAGATCTTGGAAGTGTGCTACTGGAGTAGGCAAGATTCCTCTCTGATCAATATTCTTCCCTTTAGTAGGGAGAGAAGAACTCTTGTTTGAGAGAGTTTTTATACTGTTTGGTGCCGAGGCATGTTCAGATGGATCTTCCGAGGTAAAACCCGGAGAAGACTGGGAAAAGACCAAAGGGCCTTTTCCTTTATTTTGTGAAGAAGGGTTGGCCAAAGAGCGTTTCCCTCTATTGTTTTCCAAGTTTTGGACTACGGAAGATTGAGAAAAAACCAAAGAGTCTTTTCGTTTGTTCTATGACGGAGGAGGAATAGCCAAAAGGCTACCCCCTGTGGGTTGTGCAGGAACAGAAGAGGCAACAACTTGCACTCTGAAAGAGATGACAGATGGCTCCTTGGCCATAGAACCAGCAGGGGGTACAACCTGTGTTCTGGAAGAAGCAGCAAGTGAAGCCTTGGCTACAAAAGGCTTAAGTTGCGCTCTGGTTGAAGAAGTAGTAGATTGCGTAGGAGGGAAATGAGCTTTCAACTGTGCCAGAGGGAGAGGAGTTTTATTCTTTGCCACAGCAGCACAAGTTGTAGATTGCACTATGGCAAGAGGAGCAGTGTGCTGCGCTTGGGCTGCAGGAGCTTTGGATTGCGCTATGGCAGAGCAGGTAGTGACCTGCGCAAGAGAAAAAGTGGCCACTGGTCTCCTGTCAGAAAAAATAGCAGGCTACGTAGAGGACTTTGGGATCATGCTGAATAGACCTTGCTCTTGGCATAAGTCACAATGCGTCGAGTAGCCCTAGAGTTGATCATCGCTTCGTAGGCAGTCTGGTTGACCTTCACAACCAGCGTCTTCTGCGTCTTTCCGATAGACGCAATGTCACATTGAGTTGTCACTTCCTCGTCGGAGGAGAAAGTCGTCTCCAGCAGAGTAGCCATTTTGTTTGCAAAAACTAAAGTCTTTTATTTCACAAACTTTAAAGAATAGTACAAAAGTACAATGAATTCTGGAAAGGTACAATTTTAGGAATCCGATCTGAAGACGATCACTTTATCCCTTGGACTATGTGAACTTTGAAGACGATAGCCTCTGAAGAATGCAGCAGCACTTGGACAAGAACTCCTGATCTCTGATGATCTCTAAAAATGATCTTTTTTTAATGAAGAACTTGAAACTCTATTTATAGAGTTCTAGAAATAACTGATTTGTAGTTATTCTGGATTACGCACAATGGGCTGCGCCAGTGACAGACTGCACAGACTGCAAACTACGCTGGCTTTTAGGCAGTTACTCGATCGTGGGCTAACTGTATTTAGACGCGTGGCATTGTTTGATTAAAATGTACTTGGTCGTGTACAGATAGTTACCACATGGCGAGCAATTGATGGCATGTAAGCCACTTAATAAATGTCAGCAATCTTCAAAAAAGCTTGATGGATCGCGTAACTTGCTAGCTTCAAACTGCGCTCATATTGGACTGGCAGACTGTGCTGGGTCGGACAGCTAGACTGCGCTGAGGAGGATTTGGTCAAACTGCGCTGAGGAGGATCTGGCAGACCGCGCTCAGGTTGGACTGGCAGACTGTGCTGGACTATACAGCTGTTCTCGAGCGCCATGCTGCACCGGATATGAACGGATTCCTCGCTTTTCGGGCTGTCAGTAGATTTGATTTTTTTTGTCAGATAATGATGGCTTTGCCATGTCAGTATAGCGCGCTCGGGCAGTGGCATGGTTCGGTCTAGCACGGTTGATTTTTGGCGCTGTTGATGTTAGCGTTGTTCATTGATGGGTGCACAGTTTGGGCTTCTGTGCACTATTTGATGGGTGCAAATTGATTTTTAGGACTTACATGGGCAACCTACTCTAATGCCTCAGGATAGAAATATGCCACCCTCCTCCACCGTTCCTTCAGCTGTTCCCACTTTAGTCCAGATCGTAGATGCCTCCGCCTCTGACTGATGGGAACCCAACTACCCAGCTTATGTATGCCATGCTACAGGCTTAGTAACAGCAGACTGAACTGGTAAGGCAGAGTATGATGGCCTCACTGGCTAGGCCTCCACCTTCAACTCCGGTCCCGGTACCCAACACCACAACCCTATGTGGGCTCCATTAAGAATTTTATCGATATGAATCCCAAAACTTTCAGAGGTACCGAGGGACCCTTAGAAGTTTCAGCTTGGCTTATCAGCACAGAGAAGTTATTGAAGGCATCGCAACTTCCTGAAGAATTGTGGATGATGACGGTAGACTTATTACTGGATGATAATGCCTACCACTGGTAGAAGGCAGAATTGAGGCACTTGGACACTGAGCAGACTTAGGAAGAATTCTATAAAATCTTAAATAAGAGGTTCTTTTTTGTCCATATTCGAGATGTTCTCTTTGGCCAGTTTCTCCATATGAAGTAGGGGAACATGTCAGTGGACGAGTACGACAGAGAATTCAGCTGCTTGAGCAGATTCGACGTGCCACTAATTTTGACCGAACGAGAAAGAGCAAAAAGATTACACCAAGGGCTATCACTAGAGCTCAAGCCGTACGCGTATACTACCACACAGTACAAAATCTCACATGCAGCCATCTTAGAAGAGGCTCATAGTCAGGAGCTCCTCAAAAGGAGTTGCTACAGACGCAGAGATGCCCAACTCCAGTGGCTATACTGGTTAGATTGACTCAGGGTGGACCTATCAGAAGACCTCTGGCATGTTTGCCATTGATTGTAGAAGTACAGAACAATTATATAGGAGGACTAAACTTAGACTCACAATACAAACTCGCTTGTAAAAAGAAAGCCTAGGAACGAAAACCTAGGTACAGCAATCTAAGTACATTTGTTTATTTTGATTCTGGAGGATGACGATAGAGGCTCGGAAAAGCGACGGCAGCTCTGCCTTACTCCTTGGACGATCGGACGCAGCCTTGACTCTGATGAAGAAATGCTCTCAGAATGTGTGGGGAGACTCTTCTGTGCGTGCCTTTGTCTCTCTGTGTATCTCGCCGGAAGTCTCCAAGTCTCCAAGTCTTCAGGTCTCTCCAGGTGTCCAGCCAGTTGCAAGGGAATGGCACCTTGCTATTTATAGGAGTGGGGGTATGATCATTAGGGTTTACAATGATTCCCTCCTTTAAAAGTCGGTGGCCAATCATCTGGACCATTGATTTTGATGGCAATGAATCTGGGCAATTTAATATGGATTGCACCAAATCTTATGGGCAATTAATGTTGATTGCCATGAATTTCGATAAACTCGGATCTCCTGCCATGTATTCGATTTGTCTGATCTGATTTGATTTGGGGTAATTATGATGATTGTAACAAATCTGGTTGTTGGGATCTGCTAGCAACCATAATTCTGAGGAGGATAAGAACGCTACGTGTCTCAGCTGCTGCGAGGACCGTCACGTGTCTCAACTGTCGTGAGTGGGATATACTGACAGAGCCGTATGAGTGCGGTTTCTAAGTGAACCACATACGGATGGCCCCCTACGATCCTAGCCGTATGAAGGTATCAGCCGTATGAGGGTAGCAACCGCATGAAGAAGACAGCCACATAGAGAAGGTAGCCGCATAAAGGAGACGGCTGCATGATGAGGACAGCCGCATGAAGGAGACGGCCGCATGACGAGGACAGCCGCATGAAGGATACGGCCGCATGACGAGGGCAGCCGGATAAAGGTAGCAGCCGCATGACGGATGCAGCCGCATAAAGGTGGCAGCCGCATGACGGATGCAGCCACATGAGGAGGACAGCCGCATGAAGGATGCAGCCGTATGAAGAGGACAGCCGTATGAAGGATGCAGCCGTATGAAGAGGACAGCCGTATGAAGGATGCAGTCGCATGAAGGATGCAGCCGCATAGGGGTGCTTGGGACTTGATGGATTATGTCATTTATAGAAGATTCTCTTCTTTTCCCAAGGGACACGCCATCATTATTTCAGCTTTATGGCAGAGCTGTCATTCATTGTGTCAGAGCTGTCATTTATTGTGTCAAAGTTGTCATCAGAGCAATTAATTGGGGACTGCTTTATGGCCAGCTGTAGAAGCGGACAGCGTATGGTACGTGTCTTTGCCTGAGCCGCATAGAACTGTTGGGGAGTTTCGAGCCGCATAAAGTTCTAAAGGGTTCCTGAAACGCATAAGGCTCCTTCTGTTTGGTGCCGTATGGACTTCTCTTTTCTTTTTCCATGCTTCTACAAGATCCCCTTCAAAGTTTTCAATTTTCAAAATTGAAATACTTTGAATAAGAAGCATGGCTGTGTATAAGCACTTCTAGCCGCAGAGGATATTCTGACCGCATGGCCTTTCTAGCCGCATGGACATACTAGCCGCATGCTGTTCTCTCTGCCATATAGGCGGCATTAATTGCTCTTGATTCGTTATGATTTGGAGCCGTCTTTAGGGGGAATCCCAAGAGTCGGTTCATTAAATACTTGGATTTCGTATTTTGATGAATCTCCTTTTATGAGAGGGGACGAAATCCTAGGAGTCGGTTTTGCCTGCAGCACGAGACTCGGAGCGTTCATCAATCCATGTGTCTCCCCCTTGGCCTCCTATAAATAAGAGTAATTAGAGAGAGAAACTCTTTACTCTCCTTTCCAATTTAAGCACTTCTTGCCCTAACTGACATCCTCTTCTTCTTCTTTCTTCGATCAACAATGGCTCCTAAGTCTTCCAAGGCTGCTTCTGCTGCGGCGAAGGGCAAGAAAGCCGCTTCCTCGTCGGCCAAGGCGCTTGAAGTGCACTCTGACGTCCACCCCACCATTGCTGGTAAGGATGAACTCAGAACTAGGGCTATATCGTATTTTTATACGCGGGCCTTCTTCGTCTTCGCCTACTGTGCTGCGTGTGCCCTCCCAAACCGCATGGGGGTATACCCAATGTCTGGGCCGCACGAGGGTTGCATAAGCACTTCATGAACTGAACCGCATAATGACTTTCTGAATCGAACCGCATGAAGCCTTCTCAAACAAGACCGCATAAGCCCCATTTTGGACTGTGCCGCATAAGGCTGTGCTAAACTGAGCCGCATAAGCTCGTCTGCTGAGCAGAACCGCATAAGGCTGCGCTAAACTGAACCGCATAAGCACCTCTGACTTGGGCCGCATAAGGCTGCACTAAACCGTACCGTACAAGCTCCTCTTACTTAGGCAGCATAAGGCTGCACTAAACCGAACCGCATAAGCTCCTCTGACTTGGGCCGCATAAGGCTGTACTAAACCGCACCGCATAAGCTCCTCTGACTTAGGCCGCATAATGCTCCGCTAATCAGGACCGCATAAGCCTACACTAATTAGTGTCGCATAAGCTTATGCTCAAACAGAGCCGCATGATCGCAGAACCGCATAAGCTTTTGTTTGAACAAAGTCGCATGAGCTTATATGGACTGGACCTCAAGAGCCTAAAATTACTAAGTGGTTTTGTTTAACCATCTTGTAATCTGTCTCTTTCTTTACTTCTTCAGTGAATCTGCCAGTTAATGCAGCAGGAGAGCCTCTAGTGGGTCGCACACAATCGGCTTTGGGCTATCGATATTACCACATAGTCGAGTATGTGACGAACCAGCTTCCGAAAGAGCCTTTGGAGAGGCTGAATGCTATCAAGAAACAGTCCTTCCACTTCCTTTGTGCCATGATGAACTCGGGGCAATTGGAAAGGGAATACCTGAAGCCTGCGTTCCTCTTTGGGGATGCTTTATCTATAAAGAACACCCGGGTTCTGGATATATCGAAGAGCTGGGACTTTGTTCTTGACAGGGTGGAGATCCATATCCCTCCGATAGAGCGTCATTTTCCTCTGTCGTGGTTCAACATGCTATCGCAAGACAGAAGATGGTAGACTCTTGACCCCAAGCAAATCAGGGATGTTCGTGGAAATCATCTATTATAATAGGAATCTGGGGTCGGCATATGCTGGAAGGGAATCGGTCAGTAAGTATGTGATGGGACTGGCTCCGGGGACCTTTATAAATGTAACGGGTCCCAACTTCACATTCTCTCAGGCTGATACCTTTTTGAACCAGCTTGCTCGCAAAGGGTCGTATCCCATCGGCCGGTTGGCGTTGCTGAACTGGATAAACCCTATCCCTGCATGGGCCAATTTGACCATATGGATTCTGCGGAAGTATGCGACTTCCCTGCGTGAGATTGGCCTCTATCACGTCATTCGGGACACCTGTCATGGTCTGCCCATAAATAAGCCGTTGTTCATGGCTCTTCTGGAGATGTACAACCGGCAGACGAAAACCCTCTTCACACCGGGAGGGGAGCTGGGACTCGCTCTCTATGAGATGTATGTTATCTCCAAGCTGCCCTGGGGAGAAGAAGTTTTTGAAGTGTACACCCCTACGAGTGAAGAGCTCGAAGATTTGGACCGGCAGTTCCCGGGCTTCGCCGCCGTGTATCAGGAATTGTTATGTCATCACAGCACTTGTCATCAGATGGCCATCAAGAAGGATGGCAGCTCGGAGGGGAGCACTCCTCACACCAGGTCTTGGGTTTCATACCTCTTTACCCTTGGTGCCTCAGGCCGGGTTTCTTTTCGAGATCCTCAAACCTCAGAGGAGGTACAACACCAGGTATCGACTGCCAGGAGGTCGAGGTCCACGGGCAATATTTTTCGGAGTCGAACTGACTCTTTCAGCTATTTTTATCATGGTACTCAGCTACTGTCGGAGAAGGGGCTTTTGGCGGGATTCCTGATGGTTTGGCTACGGAACTGCGTAGTCTCCGGAGGTGCAGGTTCTATTGAGAGGATCAGCCGCTACTTCATCCTCCCTGCCGTAAAGTTGGTCTTCGGGGTCAAGCTGGCTCTTCTTCCGGCTATGGTGTGTAGCATACACCATGGCCTTCACGCCTTTTCTTCCAAGGTCATCGTTCGTGACACGGCGATGGATTTTGAGCGCATAGAGTTGCCATACCATTATCTAATACGGTGGCTGTTAATGCACAACAGGTCTTTGATGAGGCCTGGAGCAGAAGATGGCGTTACAATTGATGATGCTTTCATTTTTCGATTCCACCATCAGCCTTGGGAATGCAGCACCATGCCAGCCTACCGGAGAGCACTGGCGAGAGTGGACGGATATGACTTTTTTGTGTCCGTACCTCATTTTACTGCTGAGGAAGTGAGGAGTATACATGTTGATAGTACCGAACCTCCTCTCCTCTTACCTGAAAAAATGCTCCTTTGGCTGCGTAATATCCGTCAAGCGCACCTGGTGTATCGTAACCGCAACCTCGTCTTCCTGGAGCCTTACTTGCCCAGCAGGTTTGCCCGCCAGGAAGGGTATTGGCAGTTGTTCTTTGACAGTCCCAGCTCTTGCCTGGGCTTTGAAGGTAGCGTGCTGGATGGTAGCAGGGCATGGAATTATTATGACATGGTTCATACCCGAACCACCTTTTTAGTCCCTGACGGTGGGGTGCCAGGAGAGATTTTGTACATGGCAGCCTTATATCATGTTACGACGAGCAAGCCTCCCATTAATTTCGACCCGATTACCAGCTTTATTGTGGGTACTGGCTTGGCGGAGAAGCCCAAGGGGTCTAAGACGAGGAAGAGGCGGGCGAATGCGGTTCTTGTGCCCGACTCGGAGTCCACAACCGCGGATGAAGAGAATAATGAGCAGGAGGAAGATTATTCTTCCCTTTCGGTGGGAGATGCTTGGACGGATCAGCCACCTGTTGTGCCGGGTGAGACGACGGTGAATCAACCGCCCGTCGCGCCCGATGAGATGGTGGCGGATCAGCCGCCCGTCGTGCCTGGTCCTTTGCACAAGCAGAGCAGGCGCGTATCCACTGATGGTGGCAGAGCCTACTCTACGAAGCGGGCTACGGTAAGACACCACGTGCTGTTCATTAAAGAGAGAGGTGAAGGTGATGATGCTGCTTCGGTGGTGAATTTAACTACATACATCTTTTCCTTTGGTCCTTCTTTTCTCTGAATTGTTGCTTAATCATTTTTTTCTTCTCTATGTAGGCGTCAGAAGCGTCAGAAGAAAGGGATTTTCCAGAACCCGCTGATGTTCCTGAAGCTGATCCGGTCATAGCCACTTTGGTTAGTGACCTGTGTACCCATATCGTTGCCGCCGGGGTCCTCCCGACGACAGCTGAAGTTCCTCCGGTCGTGGATGTCTCTATTCAGGGCGATGTGGGCCCTTCCGAGCCACTCTCCGATGGTGCTGGATTTCGATCGGGTGATGTGGATCCCACTGCGTCTACCTCCGGGACTGCTGGAGTGAAGGAATCCACGGCATTCATCTCGGATGTCGACGATGAGGAGGGCACGATTACTGAGATCGAGCCTCAACTTCCGCAATCCTTCCCTGGTAAGCTAAGTTAGATCTTGACCAGTAAGGAGGTTTACTCGCTCTATCATCACATCCTTCGGGTTAAGATGATTGATAGTTGCTCTGGACATACAGGTCCTGGCTCTTCGCTGCCCATGACGGATATTGTCAGACAAGGCTCTGCTTCCGAGGATCAGGTGGAAGGGAGCGTGCCTCCTCTTTTCTCGATTTATCTCGAGAGGCCTCCCGCCAGATCGAGTTCGGGAGATCAGGTGGCGGCCTAGCCTGGACAAGGAGCAATGGTCCCTTCATCCTTCCCTGTTCGTATAACTTCGGGGGTTGACCTTTCAGCCTTACCAAGTGTACAAGTTCTTCGGGCCATGGAGGAAGAATTGGCCGATGTTCAAGTGTCCTTTCGCTCGAAATTTGTCTCTCTTGTGGCAGGGGCAGCAAGTTCTGTTGCATCTTCTTTGACATTGCCAGCCACACTTCCTTTGACGCCATCCTCTACGGAAGTTTTGGATGAGGTGTCACAGGATGTGGTTGACAGCTTCTATCGTCATTTGAAAAGAGGAGTTGATGCTACTGTAGAGCGGGGGACTCCTTTTGCCCTGGCCCGACAATGCGCTCATGGGAAAATTGAGATTCTTAAAACCCTTCCTGGCGGGGAGGGGATAGCTGCGCTTCTGGAGCCCAAGTTGCTAAAGGCCGATCAGCTTGTGGCCCAATTTTGAACGTTGCGGCAAGCTGATTTGTCTGCAGCAATAGATCAGGAGCGGGGCTTCCTCACCACTGTCTTAGAGAAGATAAGGCTTGTTTGAGATACTTCCAAGCCGGTCATAACGAAGGACCTTGGCGACCTATCTCTCTTGTACGACCAGTTGAGCTGCCGGAGCGAGGTTTGTAGAGCTCGGAAAGCGACCGCCTCCCATGGAGTAACCGATACAAGGGAGCAGATCTTCGAACTTCAGAAGAAGCTGGCCTTCTTAGAGTCTGAGCTTGAAGCTTCCCGTGTGGATAATGAGTTGATCATTCAGGACGCTGAAAGGGTTTCCCAAGCTTCTGTCAACCTTGAGCGTGCTCTGAAGAAGTTCGAGGATGGCTGGCGGGCTCATGCGCATCTAGAAGATGCGGCACTGCTGAATCAGGAGGCCGAGCGCCGGGCCAAAGAGGGGTTTGAGCGGTCGATTACCCTGTTTAGAGACCGTCTCATAGCATTATGTATCACCGAACAATAGTCGGCTCTTTTTCTTCTTTTTTTATGTTCTTTTCCTTTCCTTTTTCTATCTTGTAGTAGGGACATAGTCCCTGGTGATGTAGTACCTTAGATTTTGAATAAATGAGCGTATTTCGACTCATCCTTCATTTCTTGTACTTGTTGTGTTTGTGACATTTTTGTCCCACTGGGGGACTATTTGTGGACCTATTACCCTGGGCATACCTTGGTTTTAGGTACGAATAACAAGTTTGAGAGGGATACCTAGAACAACTTTGCGATGAGGTGGCTGTGGAAGTTCTTGGTATTTGAAAGAATGTCAGGGAGCAGCTGGGCTCCTAAGACATGATAAGAAAAGAGTGGCATGTACTAGAAAACCTAGTACAGCATTTGTGGCCGACTGCGGACATTTGTGGTCAACAGAGGACATTGGCAGTCAACAGAGGACATTTGTGGTCATCGGAAGACATTTGTGGACCTATTATCCTTGGCGTATCCCGGTTCGGAATACGGATAATAAGACGAAAGAAAACCAACATACTTACTCAGAGGTAATGAGGACGTGGTAAGTACGGGGGTTTCACTGCAGGATCTTCCAACTCAGAGGTAATGAGGACGTGGCAGGAGTGGACTCCGGGGGGATATTTGTGGTCATGTCACGCCCCGCTCCCAGATAATCGGGTACGGATCGATGCATGCCCGGCCTACACTGTCGTTGACAGCGGTAGTGAGCCGTCTAGTCATATAAATACAAGAGTATCTCATCACAGCATCTAATCACGGAATCTATACTAACCATCACAGCCATCCACTATATAATTATTACAACTTATACATGAATGTCCGGGTACAAAGCCGGTAAAATATAAATGATACAACAACATGTAAACAAATACACTCAATCAATCTCTATACATGAATCTAATCTCAATGTCAAGCGAGCTCCAATGCCAATCATGAATGATAATCTATGATCCATCTCACCTGTAATCAACGATCCAGTCAGGAAAGGAGCAAAGTACAATGTAACTCAATAAAATTCACCATGGAGATCAATGAAATGGTACAATGTAGCAAGTAGAACTGAACAGAGAAACAATTGAATATAATATAAATATGCACTAACTATGTGTACATGTGCAATTGGACGTTATCAACATGTGGAAACTAATATAATCAGGCATATAAAATATATATGCTATCAGTCACGAATAATCAGGCATGTCTAATGACAATGCTATCAGTCACGCAATAATCAGGCATGTCTGACGACAATGCTATCAGTCACGCACGAAATGGACTCAGGCATACAGAGTATGCTATCAGGCAATGTTTGTCCAATATTAGCCCATCACATGTTTCTAGAACGTCTCCCACACGACACGAGAACAATGCAAGCAAGCAATCAATCGAGAACGAGTAAAATAATGACACGATAACAAGTGTAAGTGCAATGCATGCAATGATGGTAATACTGAGTACATGTACTTGCCTTGATTCCGGTATTTTGTCCAAGTTCTTCAAATCACCTAAAATAGGAAAATATAATTAGAGCCTTCTAATGAACTCTAATTTCCTTAATTTTCTAATTGGTTTTAGTCACTAAACTACCATATTGCTTAACCAAATCTGGCTTTGCTAGACCAATACGAACCCATACAATATAAACACTCAATATTCAATTGTGGCCTAATCCTAACTGTTACAACCACTGCCTCAAGATCTCTATTCTCAACTCCAAAGTTAATAACTATTGCCAACACTTTAATAATCTAATACTCAGCCTAGCTATACTAGCTCATAAACTTGGGCCCATATCATGGCCAACAATATTAGATTACTGAACATAGTATCAACTAAGCCCAACTAATCCATATGTCAATTTAAACTTATTTCCTAACTAACAACTTCACAATAAAACCTTAACAGTCATACCAGTGTGAACTTCTCACTGTATCTGACATCTCCCTTACGTGTCTGCTGCATCCTGTACACTAGTTGTAAATCCTTGAAAGAACCCATACTCCACCCAACGGTCAAGAATGTTTGAAATGAATTCAACTAAACCTAACCAACACTATAGCCAGGATTTCAAATACAACGGCTACTCTCTGATACCAAAGACACATCAATACTGTCGAACCCTTGTCATTCACTACCTGCACTCTTATCACACAACCCATCCTGTATCCTATCCTCAACACTAGACACTGAACGTGTCCCATGTTGGTTAGAGTCCAAGACGGACACAACCAGAGCGATTCCTATGTCAGTACTCGAACCCCCAGGGTGCTACAGAGCAGGATATCAATCAAAATGAGTATAGAATCATACCTGAGCGTTAGCTATCACCAAACAAGCCCTCCTCGAGTCCGACACAGTTCTCCTGAGTCCAAAAGCTGATAGCAACGTCCACACAGGCATTTCGTCGAACAGTTCATGTGCATAAACAGAAGAATAGTTTGTGAGTTCGATTTGAATGGTGAAGACTCCTAAATTTGGAGAATACACAGGATCGGATCGAGAAAGACTCGCCAACACCAACTATCAGTAATTTCCAAGAATTAGACAACTGGATCGATCAAAAATGAAGCCGTTGACATAACTTCCAATCAAGAACATATACACAAAAGAAATTCGAATGTCCCAACAAAATTAGCAAGGAGAAGGAAGGAAAATTGGAGGAAACTAACCAAGTGGATCAGTGCATGCACAGCACTGCCACGAGTCGGATCGATCGCTCCTTTGGAGAGCTCTGTTGCGACCGCCGAGGGAGCACGTCATCGTCGAGAGTCTCGCCGGCCGATTCGTGGAGGGTTGGGTACGAGAACGCCACCGTCTCGTCACCACTCGAAGAGAGGATGCTCTGCCATGGCCGCCATTGCAACTCGAACGTGCGAAGGATCAAGAAGGAGAGGAAGAAGAAGTAAATTCAGTAGAGAAAATGGCAGGGCTCCGTCGCTACTGCGAATGATGAAGCAGAAGAGGGGTCTCGGGGTCAATTTATAGGCGGTGGCCGAGTGGGCAGGCGGTTGCGCGGTCAGCGGTCAGGTGGCGAGGCGGTTGGGCGGGCAGCGGCGGAGCGGTGGAGACAGTTAGGCCGTTATAGAGCGACGGCCAGGATCGATGGGACGGTTAGCAGTGGAGAGCCAAGATCAACCGAGCGGTTAGGCCGTTAGGAAATGGTTAGGAGAAGCTTCTGGAGTCGTGGTACGGCCGTCGTCGTCATCGTCGTCGTCTCCAGTTGAGTAACAGAGGAATGGAGGGAAGAAACGAATGAATGAATGAATTGGGAAAAAGGTTTTAAAGCCAACGGCTACTGAGTAATCGGTTAGCGGGTTATCGAGCTCGGGTCAACAGCTCGATCCGGATCCAAAGTGGATCCTCGCCCAAAGGTTAACAGATCGGGCTGGCTGAGTGTTAATAGGCCGGCTTGGTCCACTTGAAATGGGCTGGAAAAATAGGAAGTAGCTAAAATGATTAAGAAAAATCAAATAAATTAAAGGAAAATCAATGAAAATTAATTATTAAATGAGAATTTAATTTATAAAATCAATAATAATAATTAGGAAAAATCATCAAGTCAATCCAATTATTGTAAAATACCTTAATTATAAGGATTTTAGAAATTATCAACAATCATTAATAATAATTAACGATTAGTTAAAAGAATAAAAATAAATTCTTAAATTAATTCTAATATAATCATAGAAAAATATACTCAATTATTTATTTAGAAAGTGGAGTTACAAATCTCCCCCCTTGAAAAATTTCGTCCTCGAAATTTCAGATGGCACGATTAAGAGCAATGAAATACAATTTTGAAATTGGCACGATTTAAGGTGATACAAAGTGATAGTCATGAAACAAGATCAAGGGATAATAGTCTCAATAGTATCCGGTAATCATACATGTCTGGAGTCACTTTTCCTACAGTCCCTATCCCGCCAGTATGCATCTGGCTGCAGTGAACCTTCAGTTCCATGGTCCCGATAATAATACATTACCAAAATAATATGTCAACTTTATCCGATATCAGAAAACAATATGAATTTAGGACTTAGTCTCCATAATATCCGAGAGCCCATGATTACCTGTAATTACTTCAACTTAGAGTCCATGCCTCGCCAGTGTGCATTTGGCTGCAATAAACTTTTAGTTTCCATAATCCAGGTAATTGACTGCAGTGCACATCTGCCACGTCATAGTAGCCGTCGAATATTTTTTTCAACTTTATCCCAAAAATTTCCAAGGATTTATGAAGAATCAAATGAATTTTTAACAGTCAAAGTCATGACAGAAAGTGAACAAGTAGTTTATTAGGTACTAAGGAAAAACAAGCGGCCAATATGAAACAATACAGAGACTTTAGAAACAAGTCTTGAATATGAAACAACAAGGAAAGTCTAGATGCTAGAAAGAATCACAAAGGGAAATGACGACCCACGGTCTACTCCAGCTATGCGAGAATGTCATCGGTCTTTAGTCTTCGTCAGGAATCGGAATAGCCTCTGCTCCTTCCTCTGCCATAAGGTAGACTCGCCCCTCTGGCTGTGGAAATCCCGAAGATCCAACTGCTGTACGAGCAATGGTGCACTCCCTAGCCTGATGATCAGCTGCTCCACAGATGAGGCACTGTCCAAGTCTCTTCCTACACATCTGCCAGGTATGGCCTATTTTCTTATAAAATCCACAAGGCTGCTGAACTGGTCGTTGCTGCTGCTGCTGTGTCTCCTGAGAAGGCTGGGGTGCGAAGGTCTTCGTCTGATGGTTATTGGGACGTTTGGGTGGTCCCGAGTGGCTACCTCCTCCACTAATGTCACGGTCTCTCTTGGGTCGGAGGCCCAGATCAATCTCCAACCTCTGAGCAACGGCGACCATCCCAGCATAAGTAGTCGCTCCGTTAGCCATGACTAGATAGCGAAGCTCGTGGCTCAAACCCTGCCTGAATCTCGTGGCTCTCACGACTGGGTCTCGGGCTCTACCCTCTGGAAACCGACTCAGTCGTCTGAACTCTGCTGCGTACTCATCAACCGAACGAGTCCCCTGCTCAAGAGTCTGAAACTGGCGCTCCAAAGCCTCTCTCGCCACAGCCGGGAAAAACTTCTCTTTGAAGATTTCCACGAACTGCTCCCAAGTCAATCCAGGTACTGCGAGCTGAGGCTCACTCCTAAACCAAGTACGTGCCAGATCATGCATCTGCACGCCGGCTGCCTACACCTTGAGGTCCTCCGGGAGCCTAGATAGTCGCATCACCCTCTCCATATCCTCTAACCACTCATCGGCGTAGAGTATACCCTCGGTCCCAAGGAACACTCTAGGTGCCATCCTTTTAAAGTCTAGGATAGAACACTCTCTCTGGTGGGGAGTGCAGGTAGTAGGGGTATAGATGGGATAAGCATGAGTATGGATGGGAGGCGGAATGAAAGAAATAGGCTCAGGCTGAACAAAAGTGGTGGTAGTAGGGTGTACAGGAGCCTGGGTGGGTGGTGGTGGAACATGTAATGGATGTAAAGCGTATGGCGGTTGTGGGATGTATGATGGGGTCGGTATGGTAGTCGGTGGAGGTGGAATATGAGATGTCGGTGGGGCGGTAGTAGTAGTCTGGGGAAGTGGAGGTGGTGGTGGTAGGAATGGGCTAACTAGTCTCTCAATACCCGCCCGCAATATAGTGGTCTGCTCCCTCTGAGCGTCCAATAAGCTCTGAGTCTGGGCTCTCTGGGCCTCCAATAGCCCATGGACTAGCTCATGCATCTGGGTGCCCCTCATGGAACTAATGGAGTGTCGTGAAGAAGCTCTCGTGATAGGTGGCACGTGGGTACCGGAGCGCTCTGGGTCTACTATAGGTAGGGCAGATGATCCTCTCTCAGAATGGGCTACACTCGGAGTGCGGCCTTGCGGATGCGGTTCCTTCCTTCCTTTGGCCATCTCTGGAATTGTAAGAGAACTATCAGTGACTCGTAGGTGTACTGTATGTGTTAACAAAATATAGAAAAGACAGAAAATATACAATATCATAACGGTCCTATGTTGTGATGAGTTTCCTAATTCTGCAGGCTTCCAATGGCACTCTAATCCTAAGTACCATTAGATAGAGACCTACATGGGCCACCACAAAAACATGTCACTCCCCGCTCCCGAATAATCGGGTACGGGTCGATGCATGCCCGGCCTACACTGTCGTTGACAGCGGTATTGAGCCGTCTAGTCATATAAATACAAGAGTATCTCATCACAGCATCTAATCACGGAATCTATACTAACCATCACAGCCATTCACTATATAATTATTACAACTTATACATGAATGTCCGGGTACAAAGCCGGTAAAATATAAATGATACAACAACATGTAAACAAATACACTCAATCAATCTCTATACATGAATCTAATCTCAATGTCAAGCGAGCTCCAATGCCAATCATGAATGATAATCTATGATCCATCTCACCTGTAATCAACGATCTAGTCAGGAAAGGAGCAAAGTACAATGTAACTCAATAAAACTCACCATGGAGATCAATGGAATGGTACAATGTAGCAAGTAGAACTGAACAGAGAAACAATAGAATATAATATATATATGCACTAACTATGTGTACATGTGCAATTGGACGTTATCAACATGTGGGAACTAATATAATCTGGCATATAAAATATATATGCTATCAGTCACGAATAATCAGGCATGTCTAATGACAATGCTATCAGTCACGCAATAATCAGGCATGTCTGACGACAATACTATCAGTCACGCACGAAATGGACTCAGGCATACAGAGTATGCTATCAAGCAATGTTTGTCCAATATTAGCCCATCACATATTTCTAGAACGTCCCCCACCCGACACGAGAACAATGCAAGCAAGCAATCAATCGAGAACGAGTAAAATAATGACACGATAACAAGTGTAAGTGCAATACATGCAATGATGGTAATACTGAGTACATGTACTTGCCTTGATTCTGGGATTTTGTCCAAGTTTTCAAATCACCTAAAATAGGAAAATATAATTAGAGCCTTCTAATGAACTCTAATTTCCTTAATTTTCTAATTGGTTTTAGTCACTAAACCACCATATTGCTTAACCAAATCTGGCTTTGCTAGACCAATACGAACCCATACAATATAAATACTCAATATTCAATTATGGCCTAATCCTAACTGTTACAACCACTGCCTCAAGATCTTTATTCTCAACTCCAAAGTTAATAACTATTGCCAATACTTTAATAATCTAATACTCAGCCTAGCTATACTGGCTTATAAACTTGGGCCCATATCATGGCCAACAATATTAGATTACTGAACACAGTATCAACTAAGCCCAACTAATCCATATGTCAATTTAAACTTATTTCCTAACTAACAACTTCACAATAAAACCTTAACAGTCATACCAGTGTGAACTTCTCACTGTGTCTGACATCTCCCTTACGTGTCTGCTGCATCCTGTACACTAGTTGTAAATCCTTGAAAGAACCCATACTCCACCCAACGGTCAAGAATGTTTGAAATGAATTCAACTAAACCTAACCAACACTATAGCCAGGATTTCAAATACAACGGCTACTCTCTGATACCAAAGACACAACAATACAGTCGAACCCTTGTCATTCACTACCTGCACTCTTATCACACAACCCATCATGTATCCTATCCTCAACACTAGACACTGAACGTGTCCCCTGTTGGTTAGAGTCCAAGACGGACACAACCAGAGCGATTCCTATGTCAGTACTCGAACCCCCAGGGTGCTACAGAGCAGGATATCAATCGAAATGAGTATAGAATTATACCTGAGCGTTAGCTATCACCAAACGAGCCCTCCTCGAGTCCGACACAGTTCTCCTGAGTCCAAAAGCTGATAGCAACGTCCACACAGGCATTTCGTCGAACAGTTCATGTGCATAAATAGAAGAATAGTTTGTGAGTTCGATTTGAATGGTGAAGACTCCAAAATTTGGAGAATACACAGGATCGGATCGAGAAAGACTCGCCAACACCAACTATCAGTAATTTCCAAGAATTAGACAACTGGATCGATCAAAAATGAAGCCGTTGACATAACTTCCAATCAAGAACATATACACAGAAGAAATTCGAATGTCCCAACAAAATTAGCAAAGAGAAGGAAGGAAAATTAGAGGAAACTAACCAAGTGGATCAGTGCATGCACAGCACTGCCACGAGTCGGATCGATCGCTCCTTTGGAGAGCTCTGCTGCGACCGCCGAGGGAGCACGTCATCGTCGAGAGTCTCGCCGGCCGATCCGTGGAGGGTTGGGTACGAGAACGCCACCGTCTCGTCACCACTCGAAGAGAGGATGCTCTGCCATGGCCGCCATTGCAACTCGAACGTGCGAAGGATCAAGAAGGAGAGGAAGAAGAAGTAAATTCAGTAGAGAAAATGGTAGGGCTCCACCGCTACTGCAAATGATGAAGAAGAAGAGGGGTCTCGGGGTCAATTTATAGGCGGTGGCCGAGCGGGCAGGCGGTTGCGCGGTCAGCAGTCAGGTGGCGAAGCGGTTGGGCGGGCAGCGGCGGAGCGGTGGAGACAGTTAGGCCGTTATAGAGCGACGGCCAGGATCGAAGGGACGGTTAGCAGTGGAGAGCCAAGATCAACCGAGCGGTTAGGCCGTTAGGAAATGGTTAGGAGAAGCTTCTGGAGTCGTGGCACGGCCGTCGTCGTCATCGTCGTCGTCTCCAGTTGAGTAACAGAGGAATGAAGGGAAGAAACGAATGAATGAATGAATTGGAAGAAAGGTTTTAAAGCCAACGGCTACTGAGTAATCGGTTAGCGGGTTATCGGGCTCGGGTCAACAGCTGGATCCGGATCCAAAGTGGATCCGCGCCCAAAGGTTAACAGACCGGGCTGGCTGAGTGTTAATAGGCCGGCTTGGTCCACTTGAAATGGGCTGAAAAAATAGGAAGTAGCTAAAATGATTAAGAAAAATCAAATAAATTAAAGGAAAATCAATGAAAATTAATTATTAAATGGGAATTTAATTTATAAAATCAATAATAATAATAATTAGGAAAAATCATCAAGTCAATCCAATTATTGTAAAATACCTTAATTATAAGGATTTTAGAAATTATCAACAATCATTAATAATAATTAACGATTAGTTAAAAGAATAAAAATAAATTCTTAAATTAATTCTAATAAAATCATAGAAAAATATACTCAATTATTTATTTAGAAAGTGGAGTTACAAATCTTCCCCCTTGAAAAATTTCGTCCTCGAAATTTCTGATGGCACGATTAAGAGCAATGAAATACAATTTTGAAATTGGCACGATTTAAGGTGATACAAAGTGATAGTCATGAAACAAGATCAAGGGATAATAGTCTCAATAGTATCTGGTAATCATACATATCTGGAGTCACTTTCCCTACAGTCCCTATCCCGCCAGTATGCATCTGGCTGCAGTGAACCTTCAGTTCCATGGTCCCGATAATAATACATTACCAAAATAATATGTCAAATTTATCCGATATCAGAAAACAATATGAATTTAGGACTTAGTCTCCATAATATCCGAGAGCCCATGATTACCTGTAATTACTTCGACTTAGAGTCCATGCCTCGCCAGTGTGCATCTGGCTGCAATAAACTTTCAGTTTCCATAATCCAGGTAATTGACTGAAGTGCATATCTGCCACGTCATAGTAGCCGTCGAATATTTTTTTCAACTTTATCCCGAAAATTTCTAAGGATTTATGAAGAATCAAATGAATTTTTAACAGTCAAAGTCATGACAGAAAGTGAACAAGTAGTTTATTAGGTACTAAGGAAAAACAAGCGGCCAATATGAAACAATACAGAGACTTTAGAAACAAGTCTTGAATATGAAACAACAAGGAAAGTCTAGATGCTAGAAAGAATCACAAAGGGAAATGACAACTCACGGTCTACTCCAGCTATGCGAGAATGCCTTCGGTCTTTAGTCTTCGTCAGGAATCGGAATAGCCTCTGCTCCCTCCTCTGCCATAAGGTAGACTCGCCCCTCTGGCTGTGGAAATCCCGAAGATCCAACTGCTGTACGAGCAATGGTGCACTCCCTAGCCTGATGATCAGCTGCTCCACAGATGAGGCACTGTCCAAGTCTCTTCCTACACATCTGCCAGGTATGGCCCATTTTCTTACAAAATCCACAAGGCTGCTGAACTGGTCGTTGCTGCTGCTGCTGTGTCTCCTGAGAAGGCTGGGGTGCGAAGGTCTTCGTCTGATGGTTATTGGGACGTTTGGGTGGTCCCGAGTGGCTACCTCCTCCACTAATGTCACGGTCTCTCTTGGGTCGGAGGCTCAGATCAATCTCCAACCTCTGAGCAACGGCGACCATCCCAGCATAAGTAGTCGCTCCGTTAGCCATGACTAGATAGCGAAGCTCGTGGCTCAAACCCTGCCTGAATCTCGTGGCTCTCACGACTGGGTCTCGGGCTCTACCCTCTGCAAACCGACTCAGTCGCCCGAACTCTGCTGCGTACTCATCAACCGAGCGAGTCCCCTGCTCAAGAGTCTGAAACTGGTGCTCCAAAGCCTCTCTCGCTACAGCCGGGAAAAACTTCTCTTTGAAGATTTCCACAAACTGCTCCCAAGTCAATCCAGGTACTGCGAGCTGAGGCTCACTCCTAAACCAAGTACGTGCCAGATCATGCATCTGCACGCCGGCTGCCTCCACCTTGAGGTCCGCCGGGAGCCTAGATAGTCGCATCACCCTCTCCATATCCTCTAACCACTCATCGGCCTAGAGTATACCCTCGGTCCCAAGGAACACTCTAGGTGCCATCCTTTTAAAGTCTAGGATAGAACCCTCTCTCTGGTGGGGAGTGCAGGTAGTAGGGGTATAGATGGGATAAGCATGAGTATGGATGGGAGGCGAAATGAAAGAAATAGGCTCAGGCTGAACAAAAGTGGTGGTAGTAGGGTGTACAGGAGCCTGGGTGGGTGGTGGTGGAACATGTGATGGATGTAAAGCGTATGGCAGTTGTGGGATGTATGATGGGGTCGGTATGGTAGTCGGTGGAGGTGGAATATGAGATGTCGGTGGGGCGGTAGTTGTAGTCTGGGGAAGTGGAGGTGGTGGTGGTAGGAATGGGCTAACTAGTCTCTCAATACCCGCCCGCAATATAATGGTCTGCTCCCTCTGAGCGTCCAATAAGCTCTGAATCTGGGCTATCTGGGCCTCCAATAGCCCATGGACTAGCTCATGCATCTGGGTGCCCCTCATGGAACTAATGGAGTGTCGTGAAGAAGCTCTCATGACAGGTGGCACGTGGGTACCGGAGCGCTCTGGGTCTACTATAGGTAGGGCAGATGATCCTCTCTCGGAATGGGCTACACTCGGAGTGCGGCCTCGCGGATGCGGTTCCTTCCTTCCTTTGGCCATCTCTGGAATTGTAAGAGAACTATCAGTGACTCGTAGTTGTACTGTATGTGTTAGCAAAATATAGAAAAGACAGAAAATATGCAATATCATAACGGTCCTATGCTGTGATGAGTTTCCTAATTCTGCAGGCTTCCAATGGCACTCTAATCCTAAGTACCATTAGATAGAGACCTGCATGGGCCACCACAAAAACATGTCACGCCCCGCTCCCGGATAATCGGGTACGGGTCGATGCATGCCCGGCCTACACTGTCGTTGACAGCGGTAGTGAGTCATCTAGTCATATAAATATAAGAGTATCTCATCACAGCATCTAATCACGGAATCTATACTAACCATCACAGCCATCCACTCTATAATTATTACAACTTATACATGAATGTCCGGGTACAAAGCCGATAAAATATAAATGATACAACAACATGTAAACAAATACACTCAATCAATCTCTATACATGAATCTAATCTCAATGTCAAGCGAGCTCCAATGCCAATCATGAATGATAATCTATGATCCATCTCACCTGTAATCAACGATCTAGTCAGGAAAGGAGCAAAGTACAATGTAACTCAATAAAACTCACCATGGAGATCAATGGAATGGTACAATATAGCAAGTAGAACTGAACAGAGAAACAATAGAATATAATATATATATGCACTAACTATGTGTACATGTGCAATTGGACGTTATCAACATGTGAGAACTAATATAATCAGGCATATAAAATATATATGCTATCAGTCACGAATAATCAGGCATGTCTAATGACAATACTATCAGTCACGCAATAATCAGGCATGTCTGACGATAATACTATCAGTCACGCACGAAATGGACTCAGGCATACAGAGTATGCTATCAGGCAATGTTTGTCCAATATTAGCCCATCACATGTTTCTAGAACGTCCCCCACCCGACACGAGAACAATGCAAGCAAGCAATCAATCGAGAACGAGTAAAATAATGACACGATAACAAGTGTAAGTGCAATGCATGCAATGATGGTAATACTGAGTACATGTACTCGCCTTGATTCCGGGATTTTGTCCAAGTTCTTCAAATCACCTAAAATAGGAAAATATAATTAGAGCCTTCTAATGAACTCTAATTTCCTTAATTTTCTAATTGGTTTTAGTCACTAAACCACCATATTGCTTAACCAAATCTGGCTTTGCTAGACCAATACGAACCCATACAATATAAACACTCAATATTCAATTATGGCCTAATCCTAACTGTTACAACCACTGCCTCAAGATCTTTATTCTCAACTCCAAAGTTAATAACTATTGCCAACACTTTAATAATCTAATACTCAGCCTAGCTATACTGGCTCATAAACTTGGGCCCATATCATGGCCAACAATATTAGATTACTGAACACAGTATCAACTAAGCCCAACTAATCCATATGTCAATTTAAACTTATTTCCTAACTAACAACTTCACAATAAAACCTTAACAGTCATACCAGTGTGAACTTCTCACTATGTCTGACATCTCCCTTACGTGTCTGCTGCATCCTGTACACTAGTTGTAAATCCTTGAAAGAACCCATACTCCACCCAACGGTCAAGAATGTTTAAAATGAATTCAACTAAACCTAACCAACACTATAGCCAGGATTTCAAATACAACGGCTACTCTCTGATACCAAAGACACAACAATACTGTCGAACCCTTATCATTCACTACCTGCACTCTTATCACACAACCCATCCTGTATCCTGTCCTCAACACTAGATACTGAACGTGTCCCCCTGTTGGTTAGAGTCCAAGACGGACACAACCAGAGCAATTCCCATGTCAGTACTCGAACCCCCAGGGTGCTACAGAGCAGGATATCAATCGAAATGAGTATAGAATCATACCTGAGCGTTAGCTATCACCAAACGAGCCCTCCTCGAGTCCGATACAGTTCTCCTGAGTCCAAAAGCTGATAGCAACGTCCACATAGGCATTTCGTCGAACAGTTCATGTGCATAAACAGAAGAATAGTTTGTGAGTTCGATTTGAATGTAAAGACTCCAAAATTTGGAGAATACACAGGATCGGATCGAGAAAGACTCGCCAACACCAACTATCAGTAAATTCCAAGAATTAGACAACTGGATCGATCAAAAATGAAGCCGTTGACATAACTTCCAATCAAGAACATATACACAGAAGAAATTCGAATGTCCCAACAAAATTAGCAAGGAAAAGGAAGGAAAATTGGAGAAAACTAACCAAGTGGATCAGTGCATGCACAGCACTGCCACGAGTCGGATCGATCGCTCCTTTGGAGAGCTCTGCTGCGACCGTCGAGGGAGCAGTCGTCGTCGAGAGTCTCGCCGGCCGATCCGTGGAGAGTTGGGTAAGAGAACGCCACCGTCTCGTCACCACTCGAAGAGAGGATGCTCTGCTATGGCCGCCATTGCAACTCGAACGTGCGAAGGATCAAGAAGGAGAGGAAGAAGAAGTAAATTCAGTAAAGAAAATGGCAGGGCTCCGCCGCTACTGCGAATGATGAAGAAGAAGAGGGGTCTCGGGGTCAATTTATAGGCGGTGGCCGAGCGGGCAGGCGGTTGCGCGGTCAGCGGTCAGGTGGCGAGGCGGTTGGGCAGGCAGCGGCGGAGCGGTGGAGACAGTTAGGCCGTTATAGAGCGACGGCCAGGATCGAAGGGACGGTTAGCAGTGGAGAGCCGAGATCAACCGAGCGGTTAGGCCATTAGGAAACGGTTAGGAGAAGCTTCTGGAGTCGTGGCACGGCCGTCGTCATCATCGTCGTCTCCAGTTGAGTAACAGAGGAATGGAGGGAAGAAACGAATGAATGAATGAATTGGGAGAAAGGTTTTAAAGCCAACGGCTACTGAGTAATCGGTTAGCGGGTTATCGAGCTCGGGTCAACAGCTGGATCCGAATCCAAAGTGGATCCGCGCCCAAAGATTAACAGACCGGGCTGGCTGAGTGTTAATAGGCCGGCTTGGTCCACTTGAAATGGGCTGAAAAAATAGAAAGTAGCTAAAATGATTAAGAAAAATCAAATAAATTAAAGGAAAATCATTGAAAATTAATTATTAAATAGGAATTTAATTTATAAAATCAATAATAATAATAATTAGGAAAAATTATCAAGTCAATCTAATTATTGTAAAATACCTTAATTATAAGGATTTTAGAAATTATCAACAATCATTAATAATAATTAACGATTAGTTAAAAGAATAAAAATTAATTCTTAAATTAATTCTAATAAAATCATAGAAAAATATACTCAATTATTTATTTAGAAAGTGGAGTTACAGGTCAACAGTGGACATTTGTGGGCCTATTATCCTTGGCGTACACCGATTTTGGGTACGAATAATATGTCGAAAGGGAACTAACATACTTACTCAGAGGTAATGAGGACGTGGTAAGCATGAGGGTTTCTTCGATGGAGCCTTCCTACTCAGAGGCAATGAGGACGTGGCAGGAGTGGGCTCCATGAAGGGGTACATAGAACGACTCAGAGGTAATGAGGACGTGGAAGTTCTATGTAAGGTGGTGATTTATTTTTGGCGGAAGTAAAATAACTCAGAGGTAACATCGACGTGGTTGTTTCGGGAAATTTATGGATCTGTTACCCTTTTTCGTTCACTGGAAGTGCGGGTAGTGCATCATGAGGAAGGAGCTTCTTTTAAGGAGAAAGCTCGGAGGTATGATCATATGTGACTTGCTACCAAAAAGATGCAATACAGATTGACCAGGATGGGAGTTTAGCGGTACCTGCGGGTACATAACTCGATAATCTAGAAGATTTGGAGGCAGAATGTGAGCTCAGCGGTACGAGAGGGTACGTGACTCTACAATCTGGAATATTTGTGGTATGTCGTTTTCGACATAATACTTCTTCAGGAACTTTCCGTTGATGGGCAACATGAGCAAGTCTCCATTTTGTTTCGCGAGGCGGTAAGCACCGTTGGAGAAGGCAGCCTCAATGACAAATGGACCTTCCCACTTTGGCCGGAATTTGCTGGCAGTTTTGTGAGTCATAACCATCGGTCTCCGAACTGCCAGAACGAGATCGTCCACTTGAAACGATCTGATTTTGAACTTCTTGTTGAAAACTCCGGAGATTCGGGCTTGATACAGCTCAATTCGTTGTTGAGCTAACAGGCGCTTTCATCTAGGGCCTCCAACTCTTGTAGTTGTCGATGGTGATTGTCGTCTGTTGTCAATCGGTAGGTGAGGGCGACACAGAGTGAGGGAATTTTGGTCTCCAAGGGGAGAACTGCCTTACTTCCGTATACCAAGGAGAATGGTGTGTTCCCGGTGGCCGTTCGTACTGTAGTACGGTACGCCCATAAGCATTCGCCGAGCTTTTCATTCCAGTCACGTTTGTTCGATGACACAAACTTCTTGAGAGGCTTGATGATCGTTTTGTTGAATGCTTCAGCCAGACTATTAGCCGCTGGATTATATGGTGTTGAAGCAATATTCTGGATCCGGTGTTTGTCGCAGAACCAATAGAAGACGTGGCTTGCGAACTGCGGACCGTTGTCGTGGATGATCCTTCGGGGTAGTCCAAAACGGTAGATTACGTGATGCTTGAGGAAGCTGATCACGTTTGATGTCTTCACTTCTATAAGCGGAATAACTTCCGCCTATTTTGAGAAGTAATCTGTGATTGCGAGTATGAAGCGATGTCCTCTGGACGAAGGTGGAGTAATCAGACCAATGATGTCCATTCCCCATGCTTCGAATGGCCAGGATGCCACCGTCGAGTGTAGAAACTCGGATGGCTGATGGATGAAATCCGCGTGGACTTGACAGGCTTTGTATTTTCGTGCATAGTCTATTGTATCTGCAACCATCGTGGGCCAATAATATCCCATTCGTCGAAGGCGATCCTGTAATTTTGGGCCAGGCTGATGGGCCCCGCAGACGCCGTCATGAGCTTCGTGCACGGCTTCTTTGGCTTCTGTACTTGACAGACACCGAAGCAGTAATCCATCATATGATCGCCGATACAGCATTTTTGTCTCTGTATCGTAGATGAATCTGAAGGAACGTCTTCTGATAGAATTGGCTTCCCTTGGATTCTCTGGCAGGATGTCGTAGACTACGAAGTCAATGAATGGTTGTCTCCAGTCTGGTGCTTCGTCGACTGTCAGCGTGGAGTAACTCTCAACATATTGAACATTATTCCTGGGAAAGACCAACTCACGGCCTATGATGTTAACCAGATGATGATCATGATTCACAACTGCTAAGGAAACGGTAAGGCCTGCTAGGGCATCGGCTTCAATATTCTGGAGCCTGGAAACGTGTTCTATGAAGAACCCTTCCAAGGATGAGATGATGTTAATCGCTATTTGGTGATAGGGGATCATGTCTTCATGGCGAACCTCGTATGCATCCCGAACTTGATTGACGATTAACTATGAATCGCCATATGCTTCAAGATACTCTACCCCCAGCTCCTTTGCAAGTCGGAGGCCAATGACCAGAGCGTTGTACTCAGCCATATTGTTTGAGCAGGACTCCGTGAGGGAGTAAGCCTGATTGATCACCAGCCCGGAGGAAGAAATCAGTACCACTCCGACTCCAGCGATGATGTCGCCCTTGGGCCCCGTTCTGGAAGCACCGTCGAAGAACATTCGCCATACAGTATCATGAGAGGCCACATTTGAATTGGTGACCTCATCTGGAATCTCTTCGTCTATTCTGGTTTACTCCGATCCTGGATGAGCTGCTAAAAAGTCTGCCAGAGCTTGACCTTTAACAGCCTTCTGTGGGACGAAGATCATGTGGTAGGAAGACAGTAATATCATCCAGGTAGCGAGGCGAGAGCTGAGTGCACCTGGCTTGGTCATGAGGACCCTGAGGGGGTTAACTCGTGAGATCACATGTATGGTTTATCCCGTGACATAGTGTCGTGTCTTCTGAATGGCGAACACCAGGGCGAGGCATTCCTTCTCCATGGCGGTATATCGGTATTCCGGCCCTAGCATCATTCGACTGAGGTAATATATGGCCTGCTCATGGCCTGCATCGTTGTTTTGTGCTAACAGAGCGCCGAGAGAATGTTCCATCGCTCTTACATAGAGCAGGAATGGTTTTTCAGCAACCGGAGCCACCAGGACTGGAGGGTTCGACAAATATTCTTTGATGTTGTCGAAGGCACGTTGGCATTCTTCATCCCAAATGAATGAGACGCCCTTCTTCATGAGGTGAGTGAATGGCTGACATCGTCCGGAGAGGTTGGAAATGAACCTCCTGATGTAAGCTAGCCTCCCTTGAAGGCCTCGGAGTTCATGGAGATTTCTCGGGGGACCCATCTCCATGATTGCCTTTGTCTTCTCCGGATCTATATGAATCCCCTGGACAGTAATGATAAAACCCAGGAATTTTCTACTGGATACGCCCAAAAAGGATTTGGTAGGATTCATCTTCAAGTTGTGCACTCGCATCAAGTCGAATACCGTCCTTAGATTATGCAGATGGTCTTCCTTATAGCGTCTTTTGGCAGCGATGTCGTCAACATAGCACTCCACGTTCTTGCTTAAGTGGTCTCTGAAGATGACACTCATGGCTCTTTGATATGTTGCACCAGCATACTTTAAACCAAAAGGCATGATTGTGTAGCAGTATGTGCCAATCGGTGTTCGGAATAATGTGTGCTTCTCGTCGTCGGAAGACATCTTGATTTGGTTGTATCCCGAAAAACCATCCATGAATGACATACGCTCGAAGCCGCAGGTGTTGTCAATCATGCGTCCGTGATAGGGAGGGGGAACTCATCCTTAGGACATGCCTCATTCAGATTACGAAAGTTGATGCAGATTCGAATCTTTCCATTCTTCTTGATGTAAACCCCCTAAAATTTTTACTACAATTTTTATTTTTGGTGTAATTTTGTTTTTCGTATTTATACGTCGCGTACGAATTCGCAATCTTTCGTATTTGCTCGACGAGTACGAATATGCGCGAGCGTACATATTTTACTTGAAAAATATTTTCTTATTATATTATAAAATTATTTTTTATAGGAAAGTACTTGTTCAAATAAATATAATAAATATTTTATTTTATAAAAGAGTTATTTTTTACGTTGTTTAAAAATAAGTAGTGATTTGGGAAATTGTGATTTATGAAATGTATTCCAAATATTTTTATGAAAATAAAAATTTGTTTATTAATATATTTTGTTATTTATAAAAGCTATTTATGGGTTAATATTTATCTTGATTTTCGAGATTAATTAATACTATATTTTAATATTTACGAAAAAGATACTTAAAATTTTGTTTTACTTAATATTTGAATTATTTTGATAATTTAGATTGAAAAAGATTTTATTTGCCTTAAATTAAATGGCTTTTAAATTAAAGATAGGTTTGATTTATATTGAATTAGATTTTAAATCAATTTAAACTAGTATGGAATCTATCTATTGGGGATTTAATCAAATCCCAATGGGAATTTCCACATCCTATAAATAGGCAGGTACTCCTCCATAATTCTCTCCACAACCAAAATTTTCCACAAAATTGGTGCATCGTGTCTGTGCCTCCCTACATCCACTATATGTAATTCTAGTACAGATACATATTTTCGACCCCGTGTCCGACAACCCCGGACACCCATCCAGGTCATGTCGGACATTTTCCAACACGACGGCAGCAAGCCTAAACCTAATCCTGAGCTCTGTCGCGCCGTCTCGGTCGCCGATCCTAGCCTGTTTTCAACGATCTCCGTACCACAACACCCACCACCACCATCACCATTGTCGCAACCACCCCCGCTCTCCTCCCGATCTCCACCGCCATAAACTACCAACCCGACCACCACCGTCGCGGCACATCCAGTGCCCGACCCACATCTTCAACCACCTGAACCTGGTCCATCAACCCGACCACCAACAGATGGAAGACAGGGAAGAGCCTAACCTGACAGATCGGCGAGCGCCGACTCCAACCATGGACCGCCTCTCCAAAATGCACGACGAGCCACCAAGATCACTTCTCCGCCCTGACGACGACGCTCCCTCCAACGCCTTCCCTCTGTCGCACGATCACCGTTCCGCCGATTCCTCCTCCAGATCGGCCGACTCCTCCCCGCTGGCGCCGGCGCACCGATCACCGCGCCACCAGCTCCCGACCACGGTGGCCGGCCGGATCTCCCCTCCACAGCGCCATCACCGCTTGGGAAACCCAGCTCCGGCGGCCAGAGCCAATCGACGCCGCCCACATCAGCCTCCGCCCCGCAGCGCCTGTCCGCCCGCAGAGCATCCGCGTTGCCCTCGGCACCGACCACCCTCCGCCGCCTTCCCTCCGATCTGTCACTTTCGACAGGCCGTGCCCCGATCCCTCCTCCAAGACCTCTCCGGTGGTCGCCTCCCACCAGCATAGGCCTCCACCGGCTGACTCCCGCCGGACGCCGCCCTCCACGTGCGCCGGCCGCCGCCATTAGTAAGAACCCTTCCTGTATTCTCTCTCACTCTCTCTGTAACGGAATTGGGGGAGGAGGGTTAGAGGAGCGGAAGAGTTATTTGTATTATTATTAAGTTTTATTATTATTATTATTATTATTATTATTATTATTACCATTATTATTATTATTAAGTTTTATTATTATTATTATTACCATTATTATTTTTAAGTTTTATTATTATTATTATTACCTTATTATTATTAAGTTTCATTATTATTATTACCATTATTATTATTAAGATTTTTATTATTACTATTATTATTATTATTGTCATTATTATTATTATGATAATATAAGTATATTTTGTTAAAAGATTAATTAATATCATTATTAATATTATCTTTAATATTGTGTTGTAATTAACAAATAAATATATGATAAAATTTTAAGTTTCGGTAACAAAAGTATATTGGTACTTGACTATGTATGAATTTCAAAACTGATTTCAGAACGTAAATATTTTATTATATTATTGACATTTTAAAATATAGCCTTCGACCTAAATCTTATTTTGATAAAAATTAGATTCTCTCGCTAAAGCGATTTTAGAATATTTAGACTAATAAAAAGATAGTTTCACATTATGATTTTTAATTATATATGTAATTAAGATATTTTGTTTAAAATTATACATAGTTTTAAGTATCATAAATATTTTCAAATTAGTACGAGCATGTTCTTCAGGATTTCTCCTCGATTTCCACCATTGATCACGACTAATCGTGCTTTTCTTTTTCTCGTAAATTTTGGACGCTTACCCATCGACCTCAGCTATTGGATAAAACAGAACTTGTAGGATCATCGCACCACATCCGACGATACACAAGGCAAGACACCTTGCCTTTACTGTTTAAATTTCCTGCTCAATATCATGCATATTTTAGTTGTTTCTTTTTAAATTATATGTAAATGCAAATTACTATATTTTATGCAATTGGCTTAGAGTTAAGGGACTACCGTCAAATTTAGTGTATCTCATTGACTTGTCACAATTATACACGAATTGTGTGTGAGAGTTGTGAGTATCATATAGAGGTCACTTGCGTGTGGGCTGATCTCCCGTGCGCATGCGTAGGAATAACTGTCAATAGATGCATGATTAGAAGACTTGACATTTATCTATATTAAAACATTATGGTGGAAACGACACGTGTTTGTGTGTCATGGTTACGACACACTTATATTACCATTGGGGGGAGGGGACAGCTACTAGCGTAGGGGCTACTTTTATTTTACACACATTTGGAAGATAGTGTCTCGGATGAGCGCTACGTGTTACCCGGCCGATAGTGTCTCGGATGAGCGCTACTTGTTGGCCACTCTTTATTACTTGCTTGTGACAGCCCCTGCATAGAACGTTGTCCTCTAAATTGAAATCCACATAGAATGGTTAGGAACCTTTACCCATGCATACTTTTCTGTTGAGCTTTATTTATTCAGTTTATTGGCATGATATTATGTGTCTTGTTACGTCCCTCTGAGGACCTGGTATCTCGCCAGGTGTGTGTTTCGTGATTTCTTGCAGGTGCTCTAGCTAAAGTCGTTCCTTCCTTCGTGATTATTGCTCTTGGACTCGTCATTTGCTCTCGCTTGCTAAATTCTTTTCTTGTATATTTTTCTATATTTAATTTGGTTGGTAGTGGACTTTGTCTCTGCCCAACTATTGTGTACTTGACAAACTCAAAGTTGCTTTATATCATTATTTATCTTCGTGGATAAGATTTAGTGCCTTGGCTTTCTATATTTACAGCTTATGTATATATACTAGTCATATATTTACTCGTATGTATACAGCTGGCATGATACGTATCTGGTCTCAAGAATTTGGGACTGGGGCGTTACACTTGAGGACTAGTACTATGTTGGCGATCCAGTCTGGATGCTGTTCCTCGCGGATGAAACTACTGGTTATCAGTTTATTGACCTCAGCTTCAACGGCATTCATGATGTCGGGGCAGAACCGTCGTTGCTGTTGCTTGACCGGTTTTACGTTCGGACGGATGTTAAGTCGCCAGGATTATCGCCATGAGGTTGGGTTTGTGCGCCGGAGCGGGTAACAACAGCAGTAGCTTCTTCGACCTCTACCGAGATTGTGCGACATGATTTGACTTTTCCACTTTTCTTCTTGCTGGTGGAGGGAGGAGCGAACTGAGTCACTTTAGGTACCAGATCCGGATGGACTCACATGACCTCCCCTCGTGATGTGGTAAGGGGCACTAGGCCAGCATCCTGATTTCGAGGAGGTAGAAGGTTAGCGATCTCCATCCTTGCTCTGGGGACGGGCACTACTCCATCTTGAGTCTTTGTCGGAGGGGAGCTGCCGAACTGTACCGACACCATGTTGGCTACCACGGTTACCTCCTCGAAATCGATGGCCAGAGCCTTCGAATAGATTAGATGCTGAATGTATCACTTCAATTGGATGCAGTCTTGCGTGGCATGGTGAACATAGCGATGGTAGTGGCAGTACTTGGGGCTTTCCATCTCGGCCGGCCGAGTTTCTCATCTAGGTGGAGTGAGCTGGATTCTATCTCCTTGTATGAGCATGTCCAAGATGAGCTTGACATGACCGTCTTCGAAGGAGTAAGTCACCTGCGGCCACTGCTTTTCAGCTAGGTTCGGTTCAGTCTTCTGGGTTACGTCGGCCACCATAGCCTATTTTTACTTGTTGTCTCGATTGTTGGAGGGGTTACCACCATTGTTGTTGTTGGTGTTAGGGCGTTTGCCCTTATCTTCTCCTTCCGAGACGTACAATCCTAGTTGGCGAGCTTTCTTTAATTTATCTTCAATGCTAGTGGCACTGATGATGAATGTCTTCCAGTCCTTAAATTGACTTTCACCCATCCAGAGGCTGATTGTTGGGAGCAGTCTCTTTTGGCAAATTTCAATTAAGGAGGAATCAGGGTTACCGGAAGGCAACTTCATCGCGGTTTGACGAAACCATTTGATATAGTTTCTTGTCAGCTTCTTTTCTCCCTGGACAACGTCCATGAGGGTGGACATTGTCACATCCTGTCCTACTTCCTAGAACCTCTCCAGGAACATACGCTTAAAGCTGGCGAAGGAATGGATGCAGTTGTCCGGCAAGTTGTGGTACCAGTCGAAGGCGACCCCTTCCAATGCCCCGATGAATAGTCGTGTAAGGATGGCATCGTCATGGGGCAGATGGTCGGTTGTGACCTTGAAGTAGGTGATGTACCTGCTTGCAAATGTCTTCCCATCATATGGATTGATGTTGAATGGTTTATATCTTGGTGGGAAGGGCACATCTCACCATGCAATAGGATACGGTTGTCATGTCCTGAGGTCCTGGGAGGTTTCTCGGGCGCAAAACATGGCCCGGAGCTCCTGAACTTCTCTTCTGTCCTCCTTGGCCTCATCCGCAGTGGTGGGAGCCAATATTTCAGGAGTTTTGTCACCCGGGTTTGGTGCCGCTGAGTTCGAGTCCGCATTGACCGCGGGACCCAAGCTTATTTGGCCAGGCGTCCTTCCTTGCAGAGTTAAAAGCGCCACTTTGATTTCGTCCATGGATTTGACCAAGGTACGCAGAATGGCCTCCAGGGTGTCGATGCGTTGGCGATCACTGGGACCATCTTGATTGTCGTTTGTCATGAATGTCATCCTCACAAGAGCCGAAGTAGAAGGGACGGTGGACGACGTGCCTTCTAAATCATACTCCTGTACAGAGAAGTCGTCGGGGTATGTGGGAATGTTTTTCTCTGGTTCAGACTCAGAAGAAATAGTACCCCCAGCTTCAGAGCTTGCCTCGTCTTGAGAGTCGCGAACATCCTCGGGGACGTCAGCACCTGTTGTATCTGTTGGGAGAGTTATTTCCCCTGGTTCATCTCCTTGGAATACCGGTTTGTCATGGATGTTCGGAGGAATGTTACTCCAGGTTCCAGCGTCCCCCAGTGATGTGGATGATGAATCTTCCGATGTAGTAGATTTCGTCTTCGAACGGGTACCTTGGAAAACTCCGGTGGTAGGCAACCGCTTAGATGATAGTTTCTTGGTCACAGTGGTTGAAGTCTTCGGGCTGGAGATATTTGTTTTCTTCCCTCTCCCGCTGGCGGGGATTCTCTGAGCAGAGTTATAGGAGACGACGGGAAGCGCCTCATCTTCCGAACATGGTTGTTGCAGTCTTTGGAAGACGGACCATCGGTCTTCTCGTACTGCCGCGTTGTTGCAGCAGCAGTTGATAATGACTTGGGTGTAGTGATGTGCGTGGGAGGACTCTTTGCACACCGAGTCCCCTTCTCTTTCCTTGCGTTTGTGAAGGATCACGTCACGCAAGTCAGATGGGTCTTGAGCAACCATGTTTGCTCCTTGGTTGCGGGAAGACTTTTGGGAACCACTCTGTCCGTTTGTCGCCGGGGGCTGGACTCGAGTGGTTCTGTATAACTTCCCATCAGAGGCCCGCATAACAGTAAGCAGAGCACTCGAATGGTCAGAGGTTGGGACAGCCGACTGAGCTTGCCGAGCTCGCGCTGCCCTAGACTTCTTCACTCTAGCGCCTGAGGGCAATAGTAGGAAGAGTCTAAGTGGTAGTGCAGAGAGTCAGACACATTTTCTTGGAAGCATAAGAGATCAGGGCCATA
>JANAVB010043245.1:0-37774 GCA_029216955.1 Iris pallida | reverse complement strand
AGAGCCTCAAGTACTGTTCACACAAAAGAGTTGAATAGCTACAGCGACGTTGGTTGGAGTTGATGAATTACGAGATCGAGCTACATTATCATCCGGCAAGGCTAATGTCGTGGCACGCATTAAGCCATAAGCCCATGGCACACTTTTTGACTACACAGAAGGAATTGATTAGAGACTTGGAGCAGCTTGGCATTGAGGTAGTATTTCCTGGAGCAGACGGCGTATTAGCCAACCTCCAAGTGCAATCATCATTGGTAGAGGCATCAAGGCAGTATGTCCAATGATGCTAGATTTCGACGGCTCAAAGAGAGGACTGAAGCAGGAGAGCAGACAGGATTGAGGATCCACCCCGATGGGATATTACGATGTGGTGATCGCATTTATGTTCCCAATGGAGAGCTACGGCAGGAGCTGACGGCAGAGGCTCACAGTTCGACTTACTCTATTCACCCCGAAGGAACCAAGATGTACCGCGACTTACGACAGTATATTGGTCGCACGGAACAAAGCAAGAGATAGCTCGTTTCGTTTCCAAGTGCTTGGTAGGTCAATAAGTGAAGGCGGAGCACCAGAGGACGGCCGATTATTACAGCCGTACCCATTCCCGAGTGGAAGTGGGAGCACATCACTATGGATTTCGTCACGGGTTTTCCTTGGGGTCCTAGGGGACGTGACGCAGTGTGGTAATTGTGGATAGACTTACCAAGTCAGCCCATTTCTTACCTTTTAGAGTGGGCCAGTCGATAGAGGTATTGGCAAAGATGTATATGGAACAGATTGTGAGATTACACGGGGTGCCTGTTAGTATTGTGTCGGACCGTGACTCAAGATTTACCTCGCATTTTTGGAGGGGTATGCAAGAGAGTTTGGGCACCCGATTGAAGTTTAGCACGACATACCATCCTCAGACAGACGGCCAATCAGAGCGTACTATTCAGACACTAGAGATATTTGAGAGCGTGTATGCTTGACTTTGGTGGTTCATGGGACGACCATCTTCATCTTGTTGAGTTTTTCTACAACAAGCTATCAAGCGAGCATTCAGATGGCTCTGTTTGAAGCATTGTATGGTAGGATGTGTCGGTCTTCTGTTTGTTGGAGCGACATAAGAGAGCGACAACTATTGGGTCCCGAGCTGGTCTTGAGCACAGTGGAGACAGTGAAGATAATTCAGGGCCACCTGCGAGACGCAGGTTCGTCAAAGCAGTGGGCAGATAATCGTCGCCGACCCTTGGAGTTCAAAGAGGGTGACCATGTGTTCTTGAAGATATCCCCCACTAGAGGCATGATTCGATTTGGAGGACGTGACAAGTTGAGTCCAAGGTACATCGGGCCTTTCGATGTCTTGGAACGTGTTGGAGAGGTTGCCTATAGATTGGCCTTGCCACCGTCGCTAGAGGGAGTACATGACGTATTCCATGTATCTCAACTGAGAAGGTACGTGGCGGACAGCAATCATGTGCTTGATCACTCCAAGACATCCAGTTGGACCGAGCTTGTCATACGAAGAGCAACCAGTAGGCATTCTGATCGTCGAGTGAAGTGTTGCAGAATCAATCTATACCATCGCTTCGCGTGGCATGGAAGCATCACTCGCCAGGGGAGTCTACGTGGGAGCGCGAGGACGACATCCAAAATTGTTACCCGCATTTGATTGACAACCAAGGTATGCCTTGCCCACATTAAGTCCTTAATAGTTCCTTTCATGCAATGCATTCGACCCCCCTACCTAGTTTAATTTCGAGGACAAAATTTTCTTTAAGTTGGGTAGGATGTAACTCCCATAAATTTATATTTGATATTTATAAATTAATTAATTGTTTGTTATGCATTTTATTAGAGATTTATTTGCTACTAGTTTATAGTATAATTAATGTATGTGTGTATATATATATTATATGTGTGCATGTTAGTATTTCTATTAAATAAGGAATATAATAAATTCTCGGATTTTTAGGAATTTATTTGTAAATTTTTGAGAAATTTTTACTAGCTTAATGTATATATATATATATATATATATATATATATATATATAATATAAAATATATTATTATATAATTGTAAATGTTTTTAGTTAACAAAAAAGGAACCGGCCCACACCCCAGCAAAGGGGGCGGGCCAGGCTGAGTTTTGGCGGCCTAAGGGGTTGCATTAAGGGCAATGGGTTAAGAGAAAAAAATAATAATAAAGGGGGGGTACTGTTCCTCTGAATACTACCCGCACACCCCCGCGCGGCTGAACGAAGCCGAGCGAACCCGAGAAGAAGTTTCAAATCCAAACTTCTCCATATCTCACCAGTTGATTTGAATTTTTTTAACAAAATCCTAATTAGATTTCCCTCTATCTATTCAACCAAAACCCAGACCTAATCCTAGCATCAAGCAGATTTTAATCCGATTGAAATAGGGAATTTTGAGCACCCTATATAAGTTCGAAAAATTGAGTTCTTGGCGAAATCATCCGTCGAACTTCACCCCCAGCCCAAACATCGATTCCAGAACCTCTTCCACACCCCCCGCTCATCGTCGACTGCCTGATCACCGTCGCCGACGACCAGATCGCCGGCCAACTGCACGAAGCCGACCGAAAACAGAGACACCCTGTTTTTGTTCAGAACTCAGGTACCATCTTTCGAATCCAATTTCTTTGCTTGTGTTCTACGAAAAGTCGATCCATCGACTTCTGTGCGTAGACAACAAACCCATCTCTAAACCCTAGTAATTAGAAAAAATTCTAATGCACAGGAAGTCCCGTAAAAGTTTTAGGAAAGTAGAGGAAAATTCCTCGAAAACGAACCCGAGAAAACACCCCAACTCCTGACTTTGGAAGGGCGATTTCAGCCATGATATTAAGAAATTGTAGGAAACAATTTAGACAGTCCTAGTTAACATATACGAGATGAAAACCTATCTGTTAGATTCAATTTTTACGTAATGTACAGGAAGTTACGGATCGATGAACTTGGGAGAAAAACTGTTTTAAAAATATTAAAATTTTAGAATTCTGTCCGATACGGCGTATGCTTCGACAAA
The DNA here is from genome assembly GCA_029216955.1 of Iris pallida. Taxonomy (NCBI): domain Eukaryota; kingdom Viridiplantae; phylum Streptophyta; class Magnoliopsida; order Asparagales; family Iridaceae; genus Iris; species Iris pallida. Next base: position 34,739 of record JANAVB010043245.1, on the reverse strand, counting down.
CTGGGCGACGTGGTCGCGCGCTATACATCGAAAGGCGCGTATGGACGTTGCCGACGTGAACTGACGGAACTCAGTTTCGTCGTGTGGGCCACCAAAAAATGTCACGACCCGTTACCCAAATTGTTGGGCCGGGCCGAGCCATGTCCAGCCTACGCTTGGTCAAAGCGTAGTAAGCTGTTCTAAGAATAGACAATAAAGGATCTAAGCAGCTAATAGTTCTAAAATCATATTTAAAGTTCATCGCAACACAGCATCTATAAGCGAAGGTAACATAAATACAGACTTAAATAATACACTTCATAAGTATCTAACTGGAGACAAGTCCAGTATCCAAATAAGTACAGACAAGTCTAAGTCTCAAAACACAAGAAAGATAACTAAGAAAGGTTCCCCGCTGGGGCCTCTTCTGGAGCTAAGGCCAGGTCCTCAAAATCGGTGCCATAACATGTAACACATAGCGTTTCCTTCTCGAAAAGTAAACCTACAACGTTATCCTGTCAGACGGGAGCAAGTACAACCTCTACAACTAAAGTACTGAATATATAATGAAAGAGATGTACAACAAGAATATTGTATGATAAGTCTATAAAATAAGAAATACTGGGAACTTGGCCTCATGGTACAACTGGGATCACAATATCATAGTAAACAGAGAACATAGCATATCTGGAATCATGGTATATCTCATAATCATCATGGCAAGGATACATATGTCATAGAGACAGATGTATATGTAATGTTTAAAACTGTAGCAGGTACATAATCGTCAATAGGTGTACAATGTGCAGGGGCACATGTAAATGAAATGTACATACGTACAAGTGTACAGGCATAGGTGTACCTCCGTACAGAAATGCTGGATAATAGCCTACGGCGCAGTATCATATAGAATGAAACTTTGCTCGGTACGATAAAGGGGATATAATCATGTACTCTACTATAAGTTTTCCCATAACCCATATTCTAACATGTGAGAGATACGAGAACAGTAAAACATGTGGGAGATACTGGGAGCAGTTATAAAACATGTGAATACTCAGAGCAGATATAAGCATAGTGAAACATGTACGGGGAACCAGTAAGAAGCATGTGAAGATATGATAACTGTCCTAAGCATGGCCGGTACTGAAAGTGATACAACATGTGAAGACATAACTTGCTACCTCAAAGATCAGTATTTTAACAGGGTTAATACATGTTCTAGCATTAAAAGACAGTAAATGAGTTTGTAGATGTACTTGCCTCGAGCAAAGCAAGAATACTAGTACGAAGATATAGATGTCTGGTGTCCTGTCAATAATGATATACAAACTCAGTTCTAAGCTATGTTCAATAATACACTAGTGGTGTGACACGACTCCTGACTGGATACTAGCCAAGTGGGGACCTAGCATAAAAGTCTAATGTGGAGTGCCACTATATACAAACTAACTTCCTAGGGTCTTTACACTAGTGTAGGATGAGGTCCAATACTATAATAACTCAAAACAACTCAAAACTTGCAAGTCGTAATTATTCAATAATTAAATCAAACTGTACACTAAGTTTCAACAATTTTTGAGATAGATAAAGGCTTAAATATATATAAATAAAGTACCAAATGATCCTTGTTAATTATAGAAATTTATACTAATTTTTCTAGGATTTATAAACCTTCATAAATATTTATTAAAAACCAACAAACACATGTATCCTGAAAATGAGTTCTGTTTTCCCATTTTTATAAATACCAAAAGTACTCATTAAATACTGGAAAAGTTATAATAAATTATCTAAATTAACATAGTATTTAAATACAATTTTTTCCAGATTTTTACAGTAATGAAAATATATATAAAAATTCAAAACAGAAAGTAATAATATATGGAAAAATAAAAAACAAATTAAGGATAATACATAAGCAAATATACAGACATCGTCGATGATAAAAAAATCACCAACGTGTCCAGAACGGTCAAATTAGCTAGGATAGCCTACCCATAAGTCCAATTTGGACACAGGGGCAAAACGATAATTTCGGGTCAAAATGATATCCGCCGTTGGACACACTTTGCACCGAAAAGCGTTGCGGGATAGAAGTCTACAAACCTAACAATTATATGTCCACGAATTATAATGATGATACGAACCCAACGGTATGTCCGAAAGGATTTCGATGTACCGATCTCAAAATGATATGTTGACGCGGACACTTGGAATCCAGTTTGCACCGAAATGCTTGCCGGAGCAAATGTCTTCAAAACTCAGCAATTATTTGTCCACGAGACCATGACGATACGAACTCAATGGTAGATCCGGAATTGGATTCCGATGAGCCGATCTCAAAGTGACCCGTTGACTCGAAAAGTGGGACCCGCTTTGCACCGAAATACGTGCCAGGGCCTACGTTCTCCAAATCAAGCAAATTTTATATGAAAACATGCCAGAACGATGCCACGAGTCTACTGGTGGTGTCAGAAATTGAATCCGGAGTCCCGGGTTCAAAAATGGAATTTAACAAGTGCAAATTAAAGAATTCGGACGGCCAACTTTGGCGTAGAATTCGACCAACCGAACTGCTTATGAAACGAAACCTAAAGGAGATAGGAGGATGGTTATACCAGCTGCGCACAAGAAATGGTAGCGTACCAACCGGAGCTGCAACGGCGAAGATACGAGCTGACGAAGTCGGCTCCATAAAACTGTCCAAAAAATTCAATTTAAACGTCAACTTGGTGGCCAGTTTTGAGGTATCAAACGACAAAATTAACGGCGAAAATTGAGGGGAGTGAAGATGGATATACCGATATTGCAACGGACCAAGAAGTTCGCGATCCAACGGTCGATTGTCCAAAAAATTCGTGCGAACTTGCTACGACGGAGCGCACTTTCTGAATTCAAACGCGCGCGTCACGACGGAATTTCGACGTAAACGCACGAATAGCCTATGCGTCGCACCGGGGAGGAAGGCGGCGGCCAGGGGTGATCGCCGGGGGGTCCGCGTCGGTGGGGGGGTCGCCGGTGCCGGGCGCGCGCCATGCGCCCATGCGCGCGCGCGGGGTTGCGTGGCAGCCACTGCTGCGATGCGCTGCCGCCGCTGCTGCTTTGTTGTGCTGCTGCTGCCGTGGTGCGGGGTGCTCGCCGGCCTGGCACGACGCGGCGGAGGCCGGGGCCGTGCGGTGGCGGAGGCCAAGTCCCGCGGGCGGGTGGTGGGGGGTGGTGATGATTGTGGTGGTTAATGGTGATAGAGATGGTTAATGGTGATGTTGATGGTGTTGGTGATGGAGGGAAGGAGGAGTAGGAGGAGGGTGGAGCTCGGGAGGAGGAGAGGGAGGAGACTCTCGCCAGGGGAGGGTTCGGCCAGAGTGGGCTGGGGTGTGTGTGTGTGTGTTGAGTTTAAATGTGTGTGTTGAGTTTATATAAATAAAGAGAGAGAGAAAGAGTAGTAGATAGAGAGAGAAAGATATTTGAATGAGGAAGAGAGAAGTCAGTTTGGGGGGGGGTGCTGTGAGCTGTAAAGGAGGGTGGGGGTGGTTGTAGGTGTTTGAATAATAAGAGAGTGAGAGAGTTAGATATATTTTATATATATATGTATAATATATATATATATATATATATATATATAATATATATAATATATATATAATGAGATATTTGTAAAAAGAGAGAGGGAGAGATATTTTCAAATAGAGAAATAAGACATTATGTGGGTATTTGGACAGTCATGAAAGGGCAACGTGGAGCTTGGGTTCGGGTTCGGTCGAGCCGGGTCGGGTCAAAATCGAATCGGGTGCAATATGAATTAAAATAGGGATTTATAATCACGGAAAAATAATAATATACGGAGACTCCAATAAATGGGACACAAGCGTCATGTGGGTAGTAGGCTTCATGTAGGCCACGTCCATACTTTTGGGTCGGCTAGGTTGGGTCGATGTCGGGTCCCGAAATTAAATTAAAAATAAATCAGGTTTCACGGTAGAAATAAATCGGCCTAAATTGACCCGGAAGTTGTGCGAAAAAAATGAAGCACAAAATAGAGTGTCTGAGTGGGACACGAAGGTCATGGGTGAAGAGCGTCTCGAGTAGATCATTTATGAGAAGTAGTTCTGAGAAAATGACTGGTCTGGTGCTCCTAAATTAAAAGTCACGGTGACATGCAAACGAAGATCAAAAATAAAGTGGGAATAATTATTCAACGATTAATTGGTCTAAGTTGACCCGAAGTTGCGCGATACAAAAAGCGCACAAGGGAACGAGTTCAAGTGGGACACAATATATCAACAGAAAGATAATCTTGCCTACTTCAAAATCCATGAAGAGAGTTTACAGAGATTGGCATCCCTGACGCTCCAGAAGTCAAAGTCACGGGAAAGTACATTAATGATCAAAATATTAAATAATAAAATACTTATCGAAAATAATTTATTTAGAAAAATAAACCCTGAAATTCAGGGGCTTACATCCTACCCACCTTACAAAAATTTCGTCCTCGAAATTAAAAATCTCCCATTAGGTCAAACTATAACATGTAGCTACTCTGGCTACGATACTCAAACTGCTATCCTTGTAATCATCCATGTTGTTCTCGCTACATGTATTTGGTTCAGGTTCAACAAAGGTACTTCTATCATAAACTACGTCATATATCCTTTAGAATCTTCCATACATGAAACCTTTATGTATACCCTAAACTATAGGTCATTCTCTGGGTATGTTTATAAGCCTAAAATGCTTAATCATCAATCATATTTCCAACCTCAATTGTGAATAATGATTTCCTTATCGTATCCTAAGTATCCATAGTCTATCAATCCACAGTTCCTTAGCATCATTTATCGTCAATCCTTTCCTACAGTTTCTTCTTGAATCATACGTTCAATTCTTATCATTGGCGTAGACCCTTCTTCTTTTTGCTCAACAAGTCCTCCGAATATAAATTCTCAATTTCAAAACTCCCGATTTATTAATTACCAATGTACATATGTCTTTGTCTTGGTCCTTGTCTTTTTAACCGATATCTTTCCGATCTCGTACGCAATACGATAACTCATTCTAATCTATTCTATACCATTCCACATATCGATCTACCCTCTAATCACATGCAATTAGCTAGAGGTAACCAACCAAAATTCTACAAATGCTAAATCCTCAAACTGCTAAGCACAAGATCCTAATCCTCAATCCACAGTCACAAAATATACTATCTCATTTCTCTCCATCTTAGATACCCTATCATCAAGTCATACTATCAATACAATCATTCTTAATAGTTTCCAAGTCTACTACAGTCAGTCACTTATACTCGTCCTATAAGCTTAATCTAACCAATCCCTAGGAAAAGTATTTATCACAACCAACAATACATTTATAGTTATACTACAGGATCAGTCAACAAGGTTTGGCTATTTCGGTCGTCTATCAAGTAGAAGGTAACAAGGCCTAAGACTGGGTCAAGCAATCCATAAAGTGTCCAAACAAGTTAAAGGGTCAAGCAAGACAGGAAAGTTTATCGAAAAATCTCCAAGAATGGTACGAAGACAACGGGATTCATAACGAGAAGAATTATCCAAGAGGTTAACAAAGAAGAGTTTAGTCAAGTCATAGGAAAATGGAACATAAAAATAATTATGTCCAAAAAGAAATCATGAAGGCAACCCTGTTGGAGAATCCCAGAGAACCTATAATCCTAGTTATAGATGTAGATAGAACAGAGTTAATCAAGACGGGGAAAAAATGATGATAAGAATTTATTCTTGCTCATTCGTTCATAATAAAGTGAACCAAGTTGAGATATGATCTGATAACCATACACGTCTTCCTGAAATCATGTTGCCAGAACTCTCGCCACACCAGTAAGCTTATATGCAATAAACGGGGAGTCCATAACTAAGGTATACTCCCTAAAATCATATTATCTAGAATCCTCGCCACGCCAACCGGTATGGCTGCGAGAAAATCTAAATTCTATGAATAGGATAGTATATCCAAAATCAGGCTCTATATTTTTGTCATACCAGCTAATATGGCTGCGATAAATTCTAAACTCCATAACTAAAGCAGACGTTTATCTTCAGGATACATCATAATTTAATCCACAAAATTTATCACGATGCAAGATCAAAATTAACAACGAAAATCAAAAAACAATTTCAACAACGAATTAAGGAATAGCAAATAGAAACAGGTAAAAACAGATTTTGAGATAAGATTAGAGTGAGATCCTCAGGGGTCATCCCAAGGGTACAAACTTGGTCTAAATTGACCCACTGAAATACAAACAAGAGGCTAATTATAGCTAACGGTCCTATGCTGTGATGAGTTCTTCTATGTTGTAATCCTAGAATCCTCTAGGTGTTCTAAATGTTTATCCCTAGTGTTATCAAGTTGTCCTAGATCCTAATTGCAGGCATGTTTGGTACAATAACGTAACCAAACAACTTAAGTCTGGACCTGCATGGGCCGCCAAAAATATGTCACGACCCGTTACCCAAATTATTGGGCCGGGCCGAGCCATGTCCAGCCTACGCTTGGTCAAATCGTAGTAAGCTGTTCAAAGAATAGACAATAAAGGATCTAAGCAGTAACAGTTCTAAAATCATATTTAAAGATCATCACAACACAGCATCTATAAGCGAAGGTAACATAAGTACAGACTTAAATAATACACTTCATAAGTATCTAACTGGAGACAAAGTCCAGTATCCAAATATAAGTACAGACAAAGTTTAAGTCTCAAAACACAAGAAAGATAACTAAGCAAGGTTCCCCGCTGGGGCCTCTTCTGGAGCTAAGGCCAGGTCCTCAAAATCGGTGCCATAACATGTAACACATAGCGTTTCCTTCTCGAAAAGTAAACCTACAACGTTATTCTGTCAGGACGGGAGCAAGTACAACCTCTACAAAAGTACTGAATATATAATGAAAGAGATGTACAACAAGAACATTGTGTGATAAGTCTATAAACAAGAATACTAGGAACTTGGCCTCATGGTACAACTGGGATCACAATATCATAGTAACACAGGGAACATGGCATATCTGGAATCATGATATATCTCATAATCTATCATGGCAAGGATACGTATGTCATAAAGACAGATGTATATGTAATGTTTAAAACTGTAGCAGGTACGTGATCGTCAATAGGTGTACAATGTGCAGGGGCACATGTAAATGAAATATACATACGTACAAGTGTATAGGCATGTACCTCCGTACAGAAATGCTGGATAATGGCCTACGGCACAGTATCATATAGAATGAAACTTTGCTCGGTACGATAAAGGGGGTATGATCATGTACTCTACTATAAGTTTTCCCATAACCCATATTCTAACATGTGAGAGATACGAGAACAGTAAAACATATGGGAGATACTGGGAGCAGTATAAGCATGGCAGGTACTGGGAGCAGTATAAAACATGTGAATACTCAGAGCAGATATAAGCATAGTGAAACATGTACGGGGAACCAGTAAGAAGCATGTGAAGATATGATAACTGTCCTAAGCATAGCCGGTACTGAAAGTGATACAATATGTGAAGACATAACTTGCTACCTCAAAGATCAGTATTTTAACAGGGTTAATACATGTTCTAGCATTAAAAGACAGTAAATGAGTTTGTAGATGTACTTGCCTCGAGCAAAGCAAGAATACTAGTACAAAATATAGATGTCTGGTGTCCTGTCAATAATGATATACAAACTCAGTTCTAAGCTATGTTCAATAATACTAGTGGTGTGACACGACTCCTGACTGGATAGCCAAGTGGAGACCTAGCATAAAAGTCTAATATGGAGTGCCACTATATACAAACTAACTTCTTAGGGTCTTTACACTAGTGTAGGGTGAGGTCCAATACATATAACTCAAAACAACTCAAACTTGCAAGTCATAATTATTCAATAATTAAATCAAACTATACACTAAGTTCCAACAATTTTTGTAATAGACAAAATGCATAATATATATAAAATAAAGTACCAAAATGATCCTTGTTAATTATAGAAATTTATACTAATTTTTTTGGGATTTATAAACCTTCATAAATATTTATTAAAAATCAACAACACATGTATCCTGAAAAGAGTTCTGTTTTCCCATTTTTATAAATACCAAAAGTACTCATTAAATACTGGAAAAAATAAATTAGCTAAATTAACATAGTATTTGAAGGAAGACAAGATATTGTAGAATAGTATTTTATTTCCTTCACTTCATCATATAGCAAGGGCCATATATATAGGGCTAATGGGCAACCCAAGGGTCATGAGTTACATAACCCAAGGGTCATGAGTTACATGACTCCAAGGGTCATGTGTAACTCATGACATAATGGTGAATAAAATGGGTTTCATAACACTCCCCCTTATTCATCCATTTCCTTGGATTCACTTATGAAATACTTCAGGATTCAATAAGCTAATGGGGTGGATACTGCTGGATCCAGAGTAAACTTGGTTTGCCTCGTTAAAACCTTGGCTGTGGAAAACCCAGTAGGAAAAACCATCAGTCCTAAGGAAAAAGAGTACAATCCTATAGTTTTACTCCCCCTGATCTATACAAGCTTCAGGCTTGCAGGTCTTTTAGTTGCCTCATCCCTATTCCTTTTACAAGCTTTACAAAAGTACATCGTGGCAGTGTTTTGGTAAACAATCTGCTAAGTTATTACAAGATTGAATTTGTTGTACTTTGACTTGTCCCTTCTCTTGAAGGTCGTGCGTCCAGAAGAATTTTGGGGATATGTGCTTCGTCTTGTCACTCTTCATGTATCCTTTCTGAAGTTGAGCTAACGCATGCTGCATTATCTTCAAAAATGGTAGTAGGCTCAAGTTCACCAGTCTTCAGGCCAGTAGATGCCAAAATGTGCTGAATGACGGAGCGAAGCCAAACACACTCCTTGCTTGTTTCATGGATTGCCAGGAGTTCGGAATGGTTGGATGAGATAGCCACACTGGTCTGTTTGACGGATCTCCAGGAGATAGTCGTACCACCGAAAGTAACACAAATCCAGTTTGTGATTTCTCTGTGTGGGGATCTGATCTATAACCTGCATCTAAATAACCAAGTAAAGTGGAAGACCCACTATTCGGGTAATATAGTCCTAGGTCTATAGACCCTTGGAGGTAGCGCAGAAGATGCTTCACTCCATTCCAGTGGCGCTTTGTGGGCGCTGTACTGTATCTGGCTAATAAGTTAACTGAAAATGCTATATCAGGATGCGTACAGTTAGCCAGATAGAGTAGTGCTCCAATGGCACTTAGGTAAGGTACTTCAGGACCTAATGATTCCTTCCCCTCTTCCAGTGGACGGAAAGGGTCCTTCTTTACGTCCAATGATCGAACAACCATTGGTGTACTAAGGGGATGGCATTTATCCATGTGGAATTGTTTAAGTAATCTTTGTGTATATGTAGATTGGTGTAACAGGATACCACCCTTTAGGTGTTCGATCTATAAGCCAAGACAATACTTTGTTTTGCCTAGGTATTTCATTTCAAAAGTTGTCTTAAGGCTTTCAGATATCTCAATGATCTCTGCAGGAGATCCAATAAGATTTAAGTCGTCGACATAAACGGCGACTATAACAAATCCTGTTCCCGATCTTTTTATAAAGATACACGGGCAGACTTTATCATTAGTAAAACCTTGCGTAGCAAGAAACTCACTTAGTCTATTATACCACATTTTTCCTGATTGTTTAAGACCGTACAATGATCTTTGTAACCTTACAGAATAGGTGTCCCGAGGTCTATCTGTTTTCTCTGGTAAAATTTTATATCCTTCAGGGAGTTTCATATAGATATCTTTATCTATATTGCCATAAAGATATGCAGTCACAACATCCATGAGCTGCATTTCTAGGCTTTTCAGAGAAGAGAGGCTGATCAGAAATTTGAAGGTATTCCCATCCATGACCGGAGAATATGTTTCTTCATAATCTATTCCCGGTTTCTGGGAGAAACCTTGCGCTACAAGGCGTGCTTTGTAGCGCACAACTATGTTGTGTTCATTTCTTTTTCTTGTGAAGATCCATTTATATCCCACAGGTTTTACACCTTCAGGTGTTTGGACTACTGGTCCAAAGACTTCGCGTTTCAAGAGTGAGTCCAGCTCTACTCCTATTGCCTCGTTCCACTTTGGCCAATCGCCTCTGCGTTTACATTCCGCTAGAGACCGTGGATCGATGTCATCGTCATTTTCAGTGACGTGAACGGCAATATTGAACGAAAAATCGTCGTCGACGACTGTGCTTTTTCTGTTCAGTACCTCTCCAGTACGTACATAATTTAATGATATTTCTCCTGTTTGTTCCTCTTCAGGGGAAACTAGGAGGGGAGAGGTAGCTGATCTGAGCTCAGCATCCTGTGTTTGGATCATCTTAATTTCTCCAGGATTTTTTCTTTCACGAGGGACTTTGTCTCTCGAACCTGGTGGGCGTCCTCTTTTTAATTGAGGTATTGCCATTTCTGCTGCCGGCGGATTGCATCCATCTTTGGGGATGTCAATCCTAGCTGGCGTGTTGGCAGCAGGGACGTATGATATGACAATCTTCTGGTTGTCAGTAAATGTATCCGGAAGTAGATGTACAGTGTTCTGAAGATGTAATATCTTCAGGATCTCATCTTCGCATTGACTTGTACGCGGATCAAAATGAGACAAAGTTTTTGTGTCCCAAGAAATTGTCTTAGAAGCTTCTGGCTTCTTAGACTGTGTGCCCAGTTTAGGAAATAATCTTTCATTAAACTCACAGTCATCAAGACGTGCCTTAAATACGTCACCCGTCAGGGGTTCTAGGTATCTAATTATAGAGGGTGAGTCAAACCCAACATAGATACCTAATCGACGTTGTGGACCCATTTTGGTCCTCTGTGGGGGAGCTATGGGGACATAAACAGCACAACCAAAAACTCTCAAATGTGAGATATTTGGAGGTGAACCATAAGCGAGCTGCATCGGAGATAGAATATGACCTCCAGAAGGCCGTATTCTAATAAGTGATGCGGCATGCAATATAGCATGACCCCAAGCTTCCACAGTCAACTGTGACTGCATCAACAATGGACGAGCAATCCATTGTAATCTCTTAATAAGAGATTCTGCTAACCCGTTCTGGGTGTGAACATGAGCTACAGGATGTTCAACTTCGATGCCAGTTGCTTGGCAATAGTCTTGAAAAACCTGTGAAGTAAATTCACCCGCATTATCAAGTCTTAACTTTTTGATATGGTTATCGGGGAAATGAGCCCGCAACTTAATTATTTGTGCCAATAGCTTAGAAAAAGCTAAGTTGCGGGTGGACAAAAGGCACACATAAGACCATTTAGTAGATGCATCTATAAGTACCATAAAGTACCTAAATGGACCACTTGCGGAGTGAATAGGTCCGCAAATGTCTCCATGAATTCTCTCTAAGAAGCTAGGAGACTCTAGTCCCACTTTCAAAAGGGATGGTCTTGTTATAAGTTTTCCTTGAAAACAAGGTAGACACGAGTAATCATACTTCTGAAGAATCTTCAGGTTCTGCAGGTTGTGTCCACTGGATTGGCTCATGATTCGTTTCATCATAGCTGATCCTGGGTGACCCAGTCTATTATGCCAAAGTTTAAATTTTGGCGATGAATGACACTTCTGGTGCACAATCATGTTAGCTTCTGTTGATTGAATATGAGTATGATAGAGACCCGACGGGAGTCCCTTGAATCGTTCTAAGATAGTTTTTGAACCATCTTTTAGACGAGTAACATACATATATTCTGTCTCATTTATTTCATTTGTTTCTAAGTGATATCCGTTTAAACGAATGTCCTTGAAACTTATGAGGTTCCTATTTGATTTAGGAGAGAATAATGCATCTTTTATTATTAGTCTTGTTTTATTTGGGAGCAATACAATTGCTTCACCAGATCCTTCTATTATGTTTGATAGTCCTGATACGTAATAACAGGACCGTCATAATCATATAAGCTATAAAAATAGCTTTTTTCTCGAAGGATTGTGGGCGTCGAGGCGCTGTCCACAAGGCATTCACGCATCATCTATAGATCTATGAAAGAATAACAACAAACAATCGTAATTAAAACAACAGTTTTGAAATACAATTTTGTTTTTTTAAAAAAAAATCTCTTATATCGATCGACGGACCGATATAGAGAGGTCAATAAGTTGCTTGCAAAAATGCATAATTTATAAATACAATTTGAGCAAAAAAAAAAAATATTCGGTCATCCCCTTTCGGTAGCTCTACGTGAATATGACCAGGCGGGAAAATGAGGGAGGAGGGTCCCCGGGGACCTCTTAAGAACCAAGCCCCAAGTTCTTTCTGACATCATACCCAAATAGGTGAGCCTATTCGGAGAGACTTCGTAAAATTTTCTTTGTCAAATGTAAGAATAAATATCATTTTCAAGAAATTTAAAAGAGAAGCATAATATGAAAATGCGGCAACAAGTTTTTAAAAGCATGAAATAAGATAGTGGCTCTAGTCGAGTAGGTCGTCGTTCTCGAAGTCTTCCGCCGAGAACTGAGTAGACGGCTGCTTTTCTACCAGATTTGTTTCAACTTGAGACTTCTGGCTCGCTTGATACAGATTTTGTAGATGTTGCGGGGTGCGACAGTTTCTGGACCAGTGTCCAGTCATGCCACATTTGTGGCATTTGTCCTCCCAATTTTTCTTGGGAATGGATATCAGTTCTGTGGTCTTCTTCCACTTCTTCTTTGCCCCACTTTTGCTGCTCTAGGGATGAAAGTTGTTCTGGGGTGGACTTCTGGCCGGCCTTTTATGGGCATTCCCCATGTTAGATCTGACCTTATTTTCTTCTGCTTCTTGGAAGAAAAATGAGCTTCTGGGAGAGGAGCTGAGCCTGCAGGGCGTAGGTTATGAGTGGCCAAGAGAAGTTCTCTGTTTTGCTCTGCCATCATCAGGGTGGAGTGCAATTCAGAGTACTTTGTGAACTTTCGTTCACGGTACTGTTGCATGAGGATTGCGTCCTTCTCGTGGAAGGATGTATAAGTTTTTTCCAACATGCGATACTCCGAGACTTCTTCACCACACAACTTCAGGCGTGAGGTGATATTATGGAGAGCTGAGTTGTACTCAGCTACGGACTTAAAGTCCTGAAGTCGAAGGTTTTCCCACTCATACCTTGCACGTGGGAGGATTACATCTTTTGATGTTTATAGCGGTCCTCCAGTGCAGTCCACAATTCCTTTGGGTCTTCTACAGTGAGGTATTCGGCCTTCAGGGTCCGATCAATGTGTCTCCTGATGTAGATAATGGCTTTCGCCTTATCTATATCTGAGACGTTCACTGTAGAAACAACCACAGCAGTGTCTGCTGTATTTTCCGTACCAGTGGCCGGAGCCGATGGAAGAGGAGTTGAAATTGTAGCTAATAAGCCCTGGGCACGTAAGTGGAACTTCAGGTCCACGTGCCAGCTCAAATAATTTTTCCCAGCAGCATCTAGTACTTCGAAATCGACACTCGCTATTTTGGCCATTTTATCTATCATGTGAAAAACATGCATAAATTAAAATTAAATATTTATGCGAGAGTCTCGAAGACAATTGAACAAGAACAACCAAATTTAATATTCTAACAACAATGATATTAATATCTAATTTGCTTCTGTTAATGAAATATTACCACATTTCAAGTAATAAATTAATGAAATATTATTCTGTTAATGAAATAATAAATTAACCAAATTTAATATTCCATCTATTTAGAAGATCAAATGCTTGAAATGCTTGAAATACTTTCGTTCTGGGTGTTACAGGATGGTCTAATGAAAAGCTTGAAATGCTTGAAAGCAAATAGATATTAACAGAAGCTAATGGAATGCTTGGAATGCTTGAAAGTAAATTAGATATTAACAGAAGCTAAGGTGCTGATTCTGTTGCTAAGCTAATGGAATGCTTGAAAGCAAATTAGATATTAACAGAAGCAACTATTTTGTTTGTAAGAAGTAAATTCGTTAACAAAACAACTATTTGTTTTGAACGTTAGCAATATAAAGAATATCACTCTTAGATTGTTAGATATATATATTGCTAATTTTCATTCAAACAATAATTTGTAAAAAAAATTTAAGAAGTGTTACCAGTCGGATCGACTAGGGAAAAAGGGAGGATGACGTCGAGATCTGGACGTCGATTCACCTTGCTTCAGCAATCGTGCTGATAATGTGTTTGAAGGAAGACAAGATATTGTAGAATAGTATTTTATTCCTCACTTTTCATATGGCAAGGGCCATATATATAGGGCTAATGGGCAACCCAAGGGTCATGAGTTACATAACCCAAGGGTCATGAGTTACATGACTCCAAGGGTCATGTGTAACTCATGACATAATGGTGAATAAAATGGGTTTCACAACACATAGTATTTAAATACAGTTTTTCCAGATTTTTACAGTAATTAAAATATATATAAAAATTCAAAAACAGAAAGTAATAATATATGGAAAAATAATTAATTACAAATTAAGGATAATACATAAGCAAAATCTACAGACATCGTCGGATGATAAAATAAATATCACCAACGTGTCCAAAACGGTCAAATTAGCTAGGATAGCCTACCCATAAGTCCAATTTGGACACAGGGGCAAAACGGTAATTTCAGATCAAAATGATGTCCGTCGTTGGACACACTTTGCACCGAAAAGCGTGTCGAGATAGAAGTCTACAAAACCTAGCAAATTATATGTCCACGAATCGAGAATGATGATACGAACCCAACGGTATGTCCGAAATAGGATTCCGATGTGCTGATCTTAAAATGATACGTTGACGCGGACACTTGGAATCCAGTTTGCACTGAAATGCGTGCCGGAGCAAATGTCTTCAAAACTCAGCAAGTTATATGTTAACGAGACCAAAATGACGATACGAACTCAATGGTATATCCGGAATTGGATTTCGATGAGCCGATCTCAAAGTGACCCGTTGACTCGAAAAGTGGGACCCGCTTTGCACCGAAATGCGTGCCAGGGCCCACATTCTCCAAATCAAGTAAATTTTATATGAAAATATGCCAGAACGACGCCAAGAGTCTACTGGTGGTGTCAGAAATTGAATTCGGAGTCCCGGGTTCAAAATGGAATTTAACAAGTGCAAATTAAAGAATTCGGACGGCCAACTTTGGCGTCGAATTCGACCAACTGAACGTGCTTATAATGAAACGAAACCTAAAGGAGATAGGAAGATGGTTATACCAGCTGCACACAGGAACTGGTAGCGCACCAACCGGAGCTACTACGGCGAAGATACGAGCTGACGAATTTGGCTCCACAAAACTGTCCAAAAACAGTTCAATTTAAAACGTCAACTTGGTGGCCAGTTTTGAGGTATCAAACGACGAAATTAACGGACGAAAATTGAGGGGAGTGAAGATGGATATACCGAGATTGCGACGGAGCAAGAAGTTCGCCGATCCAACGGTCGGATTGTCCAAAAAATTCGTGCGAACTTGCTGCGACGGAGCGCACTTTCTGAATTCAAAACGCAAGCGTCACGACGGGATTTCGACGTAAACGCACGAATAGCCTATGCGTCGCGCCGGGTAGGAAGGCGGCGGCCAGGGGGTGATCGCCGGGGGGTCGCGCGCCGGTGGGGGGTCGCCGGTGGCTGGCCGCGGTAGCGCGCGCCATGCGCCCATGCGCGCACGGGGTGGCGTGGCAGCCACTGCTACGATGCACTGCCGCCGCTGCTGCTTTGTTGTGCTGATGCTGTCGTGGTGCGGGGGGTGCTCGCCGGCCTGGCGTGACGCTGCGGTGGCCGGGGCCGTACGGTGGCGGAGGCCAAGGCCCGGCGGGCGGTGGTGGGGGTGTTGGTGATGATGGTGTGGTGGTGAATGGTGATAGAGATGGTTAATGTTGATGGTGTTGGTGATGGAGGGAAGAAGGAGGAGAGTAGGAGGAGAGGGTGGAGCTCGGGAGGAGGAGAGGGAGGAGACTCTCGGCCAGGGGGAGGGTTCGGCCGAGAGTGGGCTGGGGTGGTGTGTGTGTTGAGTTTAAATGTGTGTGTTGAGTTTATATAAATATAAAGAGAGAGAGAGAAAGAGTAGTAGGGAGAGAGAGGAAGATATTTGAATGAGAGGGAGAGAGAGAGAAGTCGGTTTGGGGGGGGTGCTGTGAGCTATAAAGGAGGGGTGGGGGTGAGTTGTACGTGTGTTTGAATAATAGGAGAGAGTGAGAGAGTTAGATATATATTATATATATATATATATATATATAATATATATATATATATATATATTATATATATATATGAGATATTTGTAAAATAGAGAGAGGGAGAGATATTTTCAAAATAGGGGAAATAGGAAAATTATGTAGGGTATTTGGGCAGTCATGAAAGGGCAACATGGAGCTTGGGTTCGGGTTCGGTCGAGCCGGGTCGGGTCAAAATCGAACCGGGTGCAATAATTGAATTAAAAATAGGGATTTATAATCACGAAAAAAATAAATAATATGCAGGGACTCCAATAAATGGGACACAAGCATCATGTGGGTAGTAGGCTTCATGTGGGCCACGTCCATACTTTGGATCGGCTAGGTTGGGTCGATGTCGGGTCCCGAAATTAAATTGGAAAATAAATCAGGTTTCACGGTAGAAAATAAATCGGCCTAAATTGACCCGGAAGTTGTGAGAAGAAAATGAAGCACAAAATGGAGTGTCTGAGTGGGACACGAAGGTCATGGGTGAAGAGCGTCTCGAGTAGATCATTTATGAGAAGTTAGTTCTGAGAAAACGACTGGTCTGGTGCTTCTAAATTAAAAGTTACGGTGACAAGCAAACGAAGATCAAAAATAAAAGTGGGAATAATTATTCAACGATTAATTGGTCTAAGTTGACCCGAAGTTGCGTGATACAAAAAGAGCACAAGGGAACGAGTTCAAGTGGGACACGATATATCAACAGAAAGATAATCTTGCCTACTTCAAAATCCATGAAGAGAGTTTACAGAGATTGGCATCCCTGACGCTCCAGAAGTCAAAGTCACGGGAAAGTACATTAATGATCAAAATAATTAAATAATAAAATACTTATCGAAAATAATTTATTTAGAAAAATAAAAATAAACCCTGAAATTCAGGGGGCTTACAGCCCTAACTTCGTGTACAGTCGTCGATTCGAGATGAAACTTGCACCAACAGGTCCAAATCAAAATTCTGGTCCTGTGTGCCAAGTTTGGTTCGATTCTGAGAAGGTCGAATCAGAACCCCTTTTTGGCGGGCCTACGACCCACTCAAATGGGAGATTTTGTACACGGCTCATCGGAATCCAAAACTGGACATACCATTGAGTTCCTCTCCTTAAACTGAATCCGTAGACATGTAGTTTGACGACTTTAGAGACCATAGACTTTGGCACGCGTTTCGGTGCAAAGCGGGTCCAACGGCGGACATCATTTTGACCCGAAATTACGGTTTTGCCCCTGTTCCAGAATTAGACTTTTGGACAGGCGTTTCCTAGGTACATCTTTTACACCAAGTACGTTTTTGATGTTTGTTTCAGAATCCGGGGTTGTTTGGAGATTGTGACGTTTCTTGGCTGACATTTTGATTACCTAGACTTGCCACTGTGCACCATCAGGCAAGATACCTTGCCACCTTACTCTGTGATTATTATATTTCTTATTTTAGTTGTTATTTTCGGTATTTCTTATTTCTTGATATTTAAATTGTGCGTCCAAGTCATACTTGGGTGCAAGCGACTCTATCGGTCGTTTTTCTCGCTTTATTTATTTCTCTTGCAATGACTTAGTCTAGTGACCACCCATTGATGATGAGGTATTTGTATATCTCGTACGGCCTTGACACTTGCTTTACCACGTGATATGAGTCTCATGTAGGACACGTATCCGCGTATTCGGCTGGCCACCGATACTTATGGAGCGTACGACGGATAGGGGTAACTGCCAATAGAATTGCATGTTAGAAGACTTGGCGGTTACTAGAGGTTCATATCATTCATGGAGATGATGATACTAGGCATTGGGTGGGGAGAACAATACCTGATGTATAGGCTTCTTTGTACTTCCCTGATTACCTGTGCGCTCCTCCGGAGACGCAGGCTCCAGGCACCCTCTGACGTTTCCCAAAGCGTTATGGACGTAGCCCCTTGCACATGGTGCCTTCTGAAGCTTCCAGAGCGTTATGGACGTAGGCCCCTGGTGCCTTTTACGGGAACTATGCTGATCCCATTTACAGCCAGGGCTCATGCGTCGAAGGATTGTATCTCAACTGCATATTCACAATAGAATGGTCAGGGGCCCGATTGCATGCATACCTTTTTCTCTTATTATATTATCACAGTTTATATGGCATGGTATTTTCTTGTATCTTGTTACGTCCCTCTGAGGACCTGGTTATCTCTCCAGGGTAAGACGATTTTTCACAGGAGTACGGAGCGACGTTGGAGCTATCCTACATTGATGACGGGACAGTCCCTACTGATTTCTAGTCTATTCTTTATTTGAGACATTAGTGGAAATTATTTTTACATCTCTTTTCTTTCTATTTTGCGGAGGTTGGACTCTGATCTTGTGAGACTCTTTTTCATAGCTGCTTGGAGTGAGCATGTTCACCCGGCTATCTTCTGCTACACTTATTTATTTATTTGGACTCTATTATCTTCTGTGTTGAGCTGTGATGAGATTAGATTATATTATTCTTGCTTGTGATTATTTTACTTACAGCTTATGTGCATATATGAGGATTCTACATATTGGAGTATTCTTCGTACATGTGCAGCTGGCATGTTCACGTGCTTAGTCCTATGTATTTTGGGACTGGGGCGTTACAATCTGGATTGTTGCATCCTTTTAATGGCTTCATTCTTCAACTATTCAACTTGCTTTTGAAGTTTGCTTTTCTCATTAACGAGCCTTTTATTTGTTTCTCTGAGCTGCTCGGTTATTTGCATTGATATAAAAAAATAATGAAAGGTATGATGTCAATCAATATATATTTTTTAAAAAGAAGGAAAAAAAAGATCATTCTCCGAGATCTTAACACGGGGAATGGCCATTCTCCGAGACTCTAACACGGAGAATGACCATTCTTCGTGATTTAACACGGAGAATGGCCATTCTCCTGCATTATAATACGGAGAATGGCCATTCTCCTGCATTCTAACACGGGGAATGACTATTGTCCTGCATTCTAACACGGGGAATGTCCATTCTCCGTGATTTTAAACACAGAGAACGGCCATTCTCCGTTAATTTAACACAGAGAATGGCCGTTCTCTGTGGTATTAACACGAAGAATTGCCATTCTCCGTTATTTTGACACAAAGAATGGATATTCTCCGTGATTTTAACACAGAAAATGGCCATTCTCCTACATTCTAACACAGAGAATTACAAATCATAACTTTGAAAAAGTGAAAATTTTAACTTGTGCCTGTAGCTCTTTAACATTTTCGCTAAGCTTTTCATTCTCAGCAATAATATCATATTTCTCTCTTCGCAAGGAGTCCAATTCTCGTACCGATACCTCCATCGAGGTGTTCCTTTCAATTTGTTGGGCTCCTTGTTCCTCTAGCTCTTTAAGATTTTTATGGAGTTTCTCGTTCTCAGCAAGAATCTAAGATTTCTCTCTTTGCAACTCCTCTAATTTATGTACCGAGCACTCCATCACAACGTTGACTGCACGTCATTGTGCTTCTTGTGCCTCTATCTCTTTAAGATTTCATGCAGTTTTTCATTCTCAGCAAAATCTGAGATTTATCTTTTCTCAACTCCTCCAATTCCTGAACCGACCCCTCCATCGTGGTGTTCATTTCAGGTTGTTGGGGTCTCTCTTGTTCAGCAATCTCATCCCCACCTGTTTGGTGGTGTCCCTCTCCCTCGTGTGCACCTTCTTCTTTTATATGTAGCTCATTTTTTGTTGTCCTCCCTCTTTCCTAACAGCTATAACCAATTTTTTGAATATCATTTTTTATCTCAATTTACTGCGATATTTATTTTTGAGGAAGACTGAGATTGCGTATCCATCCCATGTGTAAAATCTTGGATATTCACGAAGTGGGTCGAACTTCCTTTCCACATGGGTACTATGTTCCGTAAACCAGTAGAGGAAATATATTGTACAACCTTCAATCTTGGGGTATGCATTAGAGTAATCCCCCCAAACAATTTTACTTGTAGTCTTCTTGATGCTCTCCATGGGGTTCAAATTGGCCAGCAGATACTTTTGATTACTTCTACACTGTATACCAAGGCCAAGAATCTGTACGATAATTTTGAACCGCCAGACCTTGTGAAGAATGTTGTTTGGCACAATTGGAAGATTATTAGCTTGGCCAAATCATCTTGTTTAACTTGTTTATCTCCGTCACGAAACCGTTGTAGCAATTCAAAGAACTTCTCTCTTACTTCCGTATTCGTGACTTCTCCGTTTTTGCCCTTGGAATTAGCCAGCAATCTTCTGAAGTGATCTCTACACAGGCTCAACGATTTCGACGGTGCAGCCTATTATTGTTTTTCCATGATCAATCTTCTGTAATTAACATCATCCCCGCTTTCTTCCTTCAACGGTAGACCGAAGATGGCTGCCATATCGTTGACACTTGGTGCAATTTTAACAGTGGTGCTCAATTCAAAGTATCCGACGCTATATTTGTCCTCCAAGTAAGTTTCTATCAATTTCTTAAGACCTTCTGAAACCTTGGCCAATTCTTGAATGGCAACTCTGTTTTTGTAGAATACCTCGACGAAATTCCAGAAACCGATATTCTTTAAAGACTCAATAACTGGCTCGGGTAAACGGCCGCCATCTTTATTGACACCCTCCATAAGAGTTAGCATTGTTTTGAAAGAAGAACAGAAAACTCTAGATTCCTTATTCCTGACAAATTTTTTTCTACAAAAAAAACAAAACAAAAAATTAGGTTTATGTCAACTGTTCTTCGTTATTTTAATACGGGAAATGGCCATTCTCTGTAATTTTATCACGGAGAATGGTCATTCTCCATTATTTTAACAACGAAGAATGGTCATTCTCATACGTTTTAACACTGGGAATGGCCATTCCCCGTGATTTTAACACGGAGAATAGCAATTTTTCGACAATTTAACACGAAGAATGGTCATTCTCCGTGATTTTAATACGGAGAATGGTCATTATCATGTATTTTAAACACTGGAAATGACCATTCTCCGTGGTTTCTACACATAAAATAGAAATTCTTCATCAATTTAATACGAAGAATGTCCATTCTTCATATTTTAACACGGAGAATGGTTATTCTCCGTGATTTTAACACGGTGAATGATCATTCTCTGTGATTTTAACAACGGAGAATGGTCATTCTAATGCATTTTAAAACTGGAAATGGCCATTCCCCGTCATTTTAACACGGAGAATGACAATTCTCCGTCAATTTAACACGGAGAATGGATTAAAACGGGGAATGGCTATTCTCCTATATTTAAACACGGAGAATGACTATTCTCCATCAATTTAACAAGAAGAATAATAATTTCCCATGATTTTAACACGGAGAATGGTCATTCTCATATATTTTAACACTGGGAATGACCATTCTCCGTAGTTTTTACAGAATCATGAACATAACTTAAAGTTATACCTTCTTTTTTACCCTTTTTTTTGCTTAGCAGCCTTCGGCTTTTGTGCAACTCTCTTAATTATCTTGATTCTGTGTAATTCCCCTTTGGATCTTGTTTAACTGTATTCATTTTCTCCATAACAACTATATCTTCTTTAACTGGGGTTCCAGTTGATTCTGATGCTGCTGCCGATGATGATGTTGCTGATGGTGCCGACATGGTGTGAAGATTACGAATGGAGAGTAAGGTTTGAAGATTTTGGAGGAGGAAACCTAGATTCGAAAGTGAGCGGTGTATGAAAGAAGAGGAAGTATCAAAACATTTTTTTTGAAGAGTAGATTTCATGGGTGTTTTCAATAAATTAGAAGGGCAAAAAGGTCATTCCGAACCCCCTTATATATTTTTCGCTAATTCTGGGCACGCGATAAAATGTTATTTTGCGGTAGGTTTTTCATAAAACTTTTGCAATTTTTGGGCATGGCAGCAAGATTATGAAACAAATGGACATTTTGATATAATTTTCATCCCACATTTTAAGAACATTATAACTCCACAAAACTTATTCCTAACCATTTGTTACAAAACAAATGAACATAATTTATTAGATAAATAAGAAAAAAATCATCGTCTTCCATCTTCACCCATCAGAGTGGACTCCTTTACGACCTTTGCTGCTTAATTATATTGTTGCGCAATTTGGATTCTTCTCCATTGTGCTCTGAAGATGCACTCGAAATGGCAACTTTGTACCTTTCTTTTTCCGAATCAAACTGCATATAACAAATATGACATCAAAAATATTGCTCTAAAAAGTGTAAGTATTTGACGACATATTTTCAGACTTACATTGAGAGAACGGGAGTCCAAACTACATCCGTCTTTCATGAATAAAATTACAAATATCACAATCAAATGTATTGCCTTGGTGGGGAACATAAGGACGACGGATTCTGGAGAAAGTAGAAAAGTTGAACCCAGCATCTCTCAACTTTAAAATCTCTTTCTCGAGAAAGAGATCAAAATTTAAAAGCTACAATTACTAGAATACAATATGTATTAGTATACCGCGAATCTAGTACGTAATTCATAAAAATTTATGAACATGAGCTTACTATTTCTTTTATGACTTCTTTGTTATAAATTGCCTCATCTGTAGATGCAAGGGTGTCCCAAACTTCAACAGTCTTTATTTTAACCATAACTCTTACAAGAGTACAGTGGTCCAACAAAAGAATGGGTATGTATATCTGAATCAGGATTAATTAGATAAAACAATTTAATCAATTTTCAGGAAATTAGGATTAAAATTTAAACAGAAATAGATTAATACCTCGTTACAAATGCTTAAAGATCCAATAATATAATCCTGGAAATATTTGTTCTTCTTCCATATTTCATGAAGTTGTTTGTAAGATGGAGGTAACGTTGCTCTCTACATACACATCAATTAATACATTACGAACGACAAACAAACGACAAAATTGTTAGTGCATAATCATTAAAGAATAAAATGCTCACTCACCGTTAACTTTATTGGTAAATACCATACATTAGCTTTATTAACAGTTCTTATCCGTTCCTCCGCGGTGAGAGGAGCAGAGACAAGGGTTACAATCTGAGTATTTCATTAAAAAAATCAGCAATGGCATTGAAGTAAATATAGATGACATCTAAGAAAAAATATACTATCTACATACCCCATCTTTAATTCACCTTCCTGGAGCAAAGGACTTCATCGCAGCCCGACTCACATAAATCTTGTTGCAAGATGATATTATTTTGCTAAGAAAAGAAACGAATTGTTTAGGAAAAAAACTGTTAAAATTAAATAAAACTCATATTACTTACTCGTCAGGTTTACCATCCGCAAAAATATAATTGTTAAAACTCGAAAAACTACTAGTACACTGGCTAGGCTTTGAGCTTGAACTTCTTGTTAAACTTTTCAAAGGTGTGACCAGATCTAAATTTCCTCGCATTTTTTTTGAAGAACTGCTAAAGTCAGTTTCTTCTAGATGGAATATATTGAGATTTTGCAGGATTGATTTATCAGCTTTCTTCAGCCCCTCGTCCTCATCAGAAGATTCAATGTTAACCTCCTCAACAATTAATTACTCTAGGTGAAGATGCCTTCTTCAAAGCAGAAGATTCTTGCATCTTTTTCAAACGCCGAGTATATTAATTTGTTCAAGTTCGATTGAACCAAGCTTAGAATTGATCAAAAACAAGTTGATCTGAAATCTTCGACAGTTTTTCAAACCTGCGCATCATACGCGGAATGAAGGTTTCATTTGAAGTTGGCATCCCATCTTCTACCTCTTCTATATGTTTCATACGAGTAGACATCTTTCACCAGTACTACAAAATGAAATAAGAAAACTATTCTATGTATTTCAGAAAAATAATAGTTGAAACAAGAAAACTATCGTATATATAACAAGGAAAAAGTACAAAAGGTGAGGTAGTTGGAAAGAAAAATAAATTTTGGGACTAACAAAGAATCTACTAGCCGTTTGAAAGGTTATCATGAATAACAATTTGAGGAACTCAAGAAGAGGTTTAATTCCGCTGGTACTCCTTGTTGTTCGAGGAGGGCTCGACGAAGTCCGCCACGAACCGGAAATTCTTCTTCTTTTCTTCTCCATCTTCGTTTCTCCTTCCACCACCACCATGGCCTGTACCTTTATAACCAAAATATTAAATTGTTAGATGAAACAAAAAAACAAATTATGGAAAGATTACTAAATCAAAATAACACATATTCATAGAAAACATGAGACTAAGGATGAAAATATTTCAAAAGCAACACCACAATTTTACAACAACTAAACAGACTATGCTAAGCAATAACTAAAATTTGGGATTGGTTCCTCCTTGGATTTAATTTACACAAAGAAGAGATTTGAGAGAATGAGCGTTTATATCGGCTTCCTACCTCCCTTCTTCCTCTAAATTCTTTCCTAACTATTATCCACATTGCCGACAGGATTTTTCGTCCTTGTCGTCGTCGGTGTCATCACTAGATCGCCACCAGCTATCGGAGCATCGGTGGTGTCATCGTCTATATCACCTCCAGTCAAGGACACATTGTGTCCTTTCTTTTCCGGATATTGTTATATATACGTAGTTGCACAAATATAAATTGGATGAGCAAAAGAGAAAGTAAATATGAGTTAATTTAGGGTGTTTATTAAAAAAATTGCATTGAAGAATGACCTGCTATAGCAAGTTAACAAAGGTCAAAAGTCAAAAACAACATTAAATGATCTCCTTCGTTATTTAATCTGAACCATTGGATCAACATCCAATGGTTCAAATTTGGGATGTATCAATACATCCCAAAAGGGTGGATGTATTGTAGAATTTTCCTACATATATATATATATATAATATATATATATATATATATATATATATATATATATATATATATATTTTTTCGGTTTTGGACCAAAATTGAAACCCAAAACCGAAACCAAAACCGAACAAGAAAATCTTATATTTTCAAAACCGAAACCGAACCAAATTTTTTTAAACCGAACCGAATCTCTTATTCGGTTTTCGGTCCAAAACCAAATAATGTCACCCTAGGCAGATGGAGAACTCCACCTTGCATCCGTCATCTTGATTCTTTTTTTTATATGGTGTATAAAATTCTCCGGGCCATCAAGACGGTCAGGGTCATGGGCATGGTCCAGCTGGAGAACCACCAATGGGCCAACATTTTTATATAACCGGGTTGGCCCTGGGGTAAGCCAGACAAGCTCGAACTTGGTCAACCTTCTGGTTATGGCAACCATCCAGGCCCCTAAGTATCTACCTCGAGTAGCTCAAGAGAGGAACCCGGAACCCGAACTCTACGCCGTCGTCAAAACTGGAAACTTCGATGTCACTGCGAACTTCGCTGGTGATTAATTTTTGATATCTTCTTTGATTTCAAGGACAAATAACAACCAATCTAGCTCCGGCTAGGGCAACCCAATCCCTTGGGTCGGCCATGTATATATATCGATCAGATGGTTTCATAATATGGAACCAATATTTTATAACTAATCTTTTGAATTTTAATTGCAAGGCTAAGATTTTACTTGTATCTTTTAAGTAGATATTTTTACACAGTCGTAACATAAGTTGATTCCATAATATAAAACAACACAACTCTCTCTCTCTCTCTCTCTCTATATATATATATATATATATATATATATATATATATAAATATATATATATATATATATATAATAAATTAATATATATATATATAATAATAAAAAAACCCTAATGATACAGACGGTGCTCTAGGCGCTACAGGCGACCGAACAAAAGATCGACGGTAGGGGGCTACATAGGACCCCGGCGCCTCTTCTAGCACGGGCCAAACAGGCTGACCAAGATCCGACGGGAGGTGGCGTGCCCCCACACGAAGAAGGGGGAGGTTGGACGGCAATCCTACGTTGACATCGCTCGAATAATAGCCCTCCGGTACGATCGAAGGAGCTCAGTCGTGCTCCGATTAGACCGCCGCATGATAGGTGTGGATGGTCGACCGAGTCTGTGTTCGACGAAAGAAGTAGCCAAGCCTATAGGCCTAGGAGGCACTCCGTTGCCAAGCAGCCGCAGACAAGAAAAGCCTCTAAGACCATCCCAGGTCGGATTATAGCTACTCGAATACCTACCAGGCGACTAATCCGGGCAGAGGGAAATATGGGCAGAGATATGCATCCCCACTGGCAGGAAATCCGATGAAGAGGAGTATGTCGCTCCCAAAGAAGTCGAAGGAAGAAGAAGGAAAATATTCACTGAAGAGGAAATATTAGAGACAACCCAGTATTGGAGAAATACCTTAATCTTATACGTGCTTGGGGTAGGCCATTCTATGGGCAAATACGTGCCTATGCGGCGCATGGCTGGAGCCCGAAGAGCAGCATGGAATTTTTTCTCATGAGGACGTGTCACTACCACTTTGTAGAATAGGGTATTTTGGTAATTATGAATTTTTGATTATTTTTTATTATTTAATTTGGTGTATTGTGACTAGTTGGCCTTTTGCTAGTGTAACCTTAGAACAACTTAGCCTAGAGACTAACCATGACCATAGAGACCTATCTAACAAGTTTGAGTTAGTATTTAGACTCTAATCTATCTACGAATGACTTAAAGACCATTTGGAGAATTGAATTAAGGAGCCAGTTTGGACCTTTAGCTTAAAGGGCTTGTTTTACAACATATGAAGAGGTGATGGGCCTTTGTAAATTAGCCTAACCATAGCCCACTTCATATGGCCGGCCATGAGAGGTTCTCTCCCCCTATTAAGTCATCATGTAGCCCCCTTGCCTCCTTTGTAGCAAACTCGAACCCTAGTTTGTGTTCTTCCCCAAATTTGCCCTCTTTCTTCAAATTACCTCCAAATTGGACCAAATCAGTTTTATTGCATCCCTCTTGTGAAGAGAAGTCTCTCGGGCTAGCTAGCAAGGATTGGAGGCATTGGACCATAGGAATTTGGTGTTGAAGCTTTGGATGGGGCTATTTCATTAAGATTCCAACTCTCAATTGGAATTGCAATCTAAACCCATTCAATTCCTGATTTCTCTCCATAGATGCATGCATTTAGGGTCCCCATAGCTATTGACAGAGTTTGGCTTCGATTCGTGTCCATTTGGTATACGTATCAGAGGCGTATCGGAGTGTAGTGTAAGTGTTTGGTGAAATGCCTATTAGGAATTGATTTCACTATTTTACAAAACTAATTTCATAAATTTGTATCCCTATGTGTGTGGATCTCAGATCCAAGTGACTGAGCACGATTTGACATGATTTTCTTGTCCAAATCTTGACACGGGATGCTCACTGCACACTTGGACACATGCCCTGCTACCCGACACCCATTTCTCACTGCAGGACACGTAGACATATGAAACTTGGTAGACATGTGGGGGAAACCTCTTTCAACGTGCTCATGAAGTTTCACGAAGAATGGATTTGTATCGAGGGAAATCACATTCGCATGGGATTTTTACTGACTGTACACATGCAAGATTTTGCCACTGATACGCTGTTCGTTCTCGGACACGACACATCTTGGACACCTTGTTGGCACTTGGACACGTAGCCCTAAACCTACCCAGCTACTGACACGAGCACGAGGCTTCTCATTGGACACAGTGAGTCCTAGAGGGCTCGACACACGTGCACGAGCCCTCTCCCTGTACTGTTCTCTGATACTTCAACTTTGACACGATTTGACACATTATTTGGACACGAATTGGACTCAGTTTGGACAGTGACATCCCCCTTTGCTGACATCATGTGTGGTCTCTCCCCTCTTCACATTTTAAGTTTTGCTTTGAATTGGTTTTCAAATTTGGGTTTTGTTCAGTTTCTGAACAGTAGTTGACTGGGTGTTGTTGAGTTGGGGGTCTCATTCCCAGATTGCTGAGATGATTGGGGTTTTCTTGATACATGTGTTTGTTTGGGTTTTGAGTTCCCTGTTTGTTGATCCCAGTTTCCTTGTTTAGTAGATATGTACTGTTAGTTTAGTTTATATAGTTTAGATATATACTTTCACATTAGTATCTATATGTATCTATGTATATAGTTAGTTTATATATATGTAGTTCTTATATATATGGTTGTTGTGTTGGCTGGTTAGGGGTCTTCTTGGGATTATTCCAGTTTGGGTTTTCCTAACCCTTCACATTCACAGTCCAGTATCACAGTATACTATACACACACACGTGTACTTTACATTTGCCCCTTTCCCTTCTCTCTCTCTCTCTCTCTCTCTCTCTCTATATATTATATATATATATATATATATATATATTTTGGAACCAGGTAAACTATTTCTGGAATCGTTCCCACTGGGATTCGAACTCCTGACCACTCGGCCGCATGCATCCCTCTTAACCACTAGGCTAAAGGTCATTTGCAATATACATAATATATATATATATATATATATATATATATATATATATATATATCATGAATATATTAGGTATGTATGTAGATATGTATACATTTGTGAATTTATATATATAGGTTTTATATAGCCTATGTTATAGGTATCCTATATAGGCTTTGTCCTATATACTATCTAGCTATGTTTATATATGTGGTATATATATACAATAGGATTTAGTTAGACTATATTTGACCCCTATAGGCCTATTTGGTATAGTAGACTTGAGTTTGACTAAACCCTAGACTAGTTGAACTAGAGTTGACCTTTTGACTACATTGTTGACCAGAGTTGACCAAGAGTTGACTTTGACTTAGAATGACCTAGAATCATGTAGAATGTATTGTAAATTTTATTTATTATATCATGGATACATTGTAACCTGTATTGCTCTAAATAGGACTCAGTTACTACTGTACGAACATCTATTCTCATTAGTCGTTCAGTATATCAAGCGAGTACATTCTTTGATCGTTTCATACTTGCTAGGACTTATATTCTTGCTCTAGACTAATTTACTTGATGCTGTCACAATATTATCATAGATTGGTACTATATGGATTTTTTCATGAGATGTTATCCCCCTCGGTGCATCGGTACTTCGTGTCATGTGCTTTTCACGAACATCATGTACTTTTTATGCTCACATTATTCATATACATTCATGTGCTCTCATGTACTCTCATGTTCATATGAACTTCATGTATAAACTTTCATGTGCAATAACGTAACTTGACAAGATCCTTGTGTATTGATTGGGGTATGGGGAGTAGAAGTGGTTATGTGATCCATTCCAAAGTAGGTATTCATGTGCAACTCTGTAGCTTATTCATGTGCAAATTCAAGCCATTTAAATAACCATCTTGTGCTCTAAATCACTTATTCACTTACAGTTATTACTTTCCATATATAATATTTCCAGTTTATCAGATATCTCTCTTACCTTTCATGTATATTTCTTACAGTGTTTTATGTATCTTATTCTATTGCTTGTTTTACATTTCCTGTCATGATATAAATTGTTTGAGAGATATGTGTTCGTTCCTGTCCTGACTAAACCTATTGAAAATATTACAGAGGATGAGGAGGAGTTCTGTCCTACCTATTACGGAGCCGGCTTAGACGACACATGTGACCTGGACCCTCAGCAGGATCCAGCTTGCATTGAGGATGTTACCATTTTGCCTATACTAGACTGCTAGGCTTTACATCATGTTATTTGAGTTGGACTTCTGAGTTGTATTATTTTGAGATGTTAGGATTTGTGTTGTTAGACACTTAGACTTATTTCCTTCTATTTGTATCTTCTTTTGAGATTTTATATTTTTTATCGTGCTATTTCCATTAGAATTTTGATTGAGTTGTACCTTCTATATTGTCCTCCGATTGGAGAGTATATTTTGTACAGGTACATTTATGTCGTGTTAAATATATGTGACCTATGATAGCGTTCTACCATCGACAATGCGGCATAGGCAGGACGTACCCCCGTACTCGTGCCCCTAAACCGGGTACGGGTCGTGACACATTTTTAGTGGTGGCCCATTCAGGTCTAGAGTTCTGAGTTATGTCTCGGTTCGTACCGGTACTCGAACTAGAGTATCACTACAACCCGCAGTAGGATATGGATATAAGTTTTGAGGTACTCAATCACATTTAGGAAAAACTCTTATCTAAATTCCTGCTATCTAAACTTGCTAATATTACTTTCCTTTGAAATAAACTGCCATCCTTGATTATATCGCTTCTTTCTCAGTATTGGTTTTCTTGTTTGATCTGTCTCCAGCATAGTGCAGACACGATCTCATCGTTCCGGCCAGGGGATACCACGAGAGGTTTGTCATTTCTCGTCCGAGGTAGCAGGGCCCTAGGACCGCAGCTCACTTTGTTCCTTCTCATGTTGGAGCATCTGTCGCGTTTGGGGGTGCACCTCCACCTGTCCAGAGGCCTACCCCAGTTATCCCAGAGGTATTCCAGCAGCAGCCACCTTCGGGATCAGTCGATGCCACACAGCTTTTCCTTTTTCCAGCAGATGATGGAGGCTCAGCAGCGCCAGT
Organism: Iris pallida; assembly: GCA_029216955.1. Lineage (NCBI taxonomy): Eukaryota > Viridiplantae > Streptophyta > Magnoliopsida > Asparagales > Iridaceae > Iris > Iris pallida. Next base: position 4,156 of record JANAVB010043245.1, on the reverse strand, counting down.
CTGCTGAATTCAGGTAGGATAGACAATGCACACCAGCTAGCTATGACTTCAGTAGAGAGAGTGACCGCCCCGCAACAGGGAGGGCAGATGCGCAGTACCAGTCGAGGACCTCGGGCATTCAAGACTTCTAGAAGATGCAGCTGAGAGACTTCAGGGGTACTGAGGGCGTCCTCTATGCTTACTACTGGATTGAGCACATAGAGAAGATCTTTCGCCTTGCACTGATACCAGCTAGGATCCAAATAGAGGCAGCAGGCAGCCAGATGCAAGACCTTGGCTGTATATGGGACCAGACTAACCCCAGAGTTGGTACGGAGGGGCAGACATGGAAGGCTTTCAAGAAGCTCTTCAAGGAGAAGTTCTTCCCTGACACAACACCCGGCGCCTTGGAGATGAAGTTTGAGAGTTTGGTTCAGGGGAACCAGACAGTGGTGGAGTACATCGGAGAGTTCTGCCGCCTGGGCAGGTTTATTGAGGGCCTTAGCAAGACGACGAAGGCTAGAAGGTTCCGGAAGGGTTTGGTCAAGGAAGTCAAGTCCTTGACCAAGAATGACAGAAATGCCACATTTAAGGAGATTCTGTCAGGAGCTATGGTAGCAGAGGACAACCTTGAGCTAAAGCTAAAGAGAGGTCGTGATGTAGATGGAGCCGGTAGCGCAGTGCCGGCCAAGAGGCCCCATTTCCAGCAGCAGCAAAGGCCCCAGTTCTAGCAGCAGTTCCAGGGTCAGGACCATATACCTGTACCTAGGCAGCAGCAGACCACCAGTTGCACTTTCTGCAAGAAGCCAGGGCATTGTGTAACGACTGTAGAAAGAGGCTAGGCAAGTGCCTACTTGTGGTTCAGCGGAGCATCAGTTGAGATAGTGTCCCCAATCTTTTGGATGTACAGTTCAGGGAGCAGGAGCCAAGGCTCCGGTAGGGCAGCAGAAGGGACCGTTGCAGACCCAATAGCAGAGGTTTGTCCAGCACCAACAGTAGGCTAGGGGAGGCCAGTAGGGGCGAGCTTTTGCAATGGCAGCTGAGGATACAGAGGCAGTGGGAGATCTGATTGCAGGTTCTGTTCTTTTTGACTCCATTTCTGCATTTGTATTGTTTGATTCGGGGGCTTCCCATAGCTTTGTGTTTGTATCTTTGCTATTAGACACCATCTTGCTTCTGAATCGTTGCCTAGGACTTACAAGATCACGACTAGGGGTGGTATTATGCTAGTAAGTGATATTTGCAAGGATCGAAGAGTTGTTTTGTGAGGCCGAGAGCTGGATGCGAGTTTGCTCGTAATGCCACTACGAACTACGATATTGTACTCGGTATGGATTAGTTGAACAGACATCATGCCAGCATAGATTGTCGCAGAGACAGAGTTCTTTTTAGAGTGCCAGGGGTGCCAGAGTTTGAGTTCGCTAGACGGGAGGCAGAGCAGAGCAGCGGAGTCTTCTGCGGAGTTTCAGTAGAGGAGCAGACGGTGCCACATCCATTGATAGTAGAGTTCATAGATGTCATTTCAGAGGACTTGCCAGGACTACCACCGGACAGAGATGTGGAGTTCTCTATAGACTTGGTGCCCGACATAGAGTCGATATCTTAGCACGTCTATAGGGTGAACATCGAGCTGGCAGAGTTGAAGAAGCAGGTGGATGAGTTGCAGGACAAAAGGCTTCATCCGATCGAGTTCTTTACCATGGGGTGCATCGGTGCTTTTTGTGCTGAAGAAGGATGGGTCAGTACAGATGTGTATCGACTATAGAGCTCTCAACAACCTCATGATGAAGAATAAGTACCCGCTACCGAAGATCGATGATCTTTTCGATCAGTTGAGCAGAGCGTGGATATTTTCTAAAATTGATCTATGGTCAGGTTACCATCAAGAGAAGGTGAAGAAGGAGGATATCCCGAAGACAACATTCAGGATGCGGTATGGCCAGTTTGAGTTTATGGTGACACCGTTTGGGTTAACCAACGCCCCGGCGTTGTTCATGAACCTGTGAACAAGGTATTCCACCAGTACTTGGACAAGTTCGTGGTGGTGTCCATCGATGACATCTTAGTATACTCGAAGACCCCAGAGGAGCATGAGGAGCATTTGAGAGTGGTTCTGGAGACTCTCAGGAAGGAGGAGCTTTATGGCAAGATCTCGAAGTGTGAGTTCTTCTTAGATCGAGTTAAGTTCCTAGGTCAGGTGTTGTGACTGGGGATGGGATCTCAGTAGACCCAAGGAAGATCCCGACAGTTGAGGCATGGACCACCGAGTTCAGTTGCAGAGATCAGGAGCTTCCTAGGATTGGCAGGCTACTACAAGAGGTTCCTTCAGGATTTCTTCTGGGATACAGAGCCGTTGACTAGGCTGACCTGGAAGGACGCAGAGTTTTATCTGGTCATAGGAGTATCAGGTCACTTTTGATGAGTTGAAGAAACAGTTGACGATAGCTCCAATTCTGACGTTGCCATCAGGATCAGGCGGGTTCACTATCTACAGTGACGCCTCTGGGAAGGGTTTGAGTTGTGTCTTTTAGCAGCATGGGAAGGTAATTGCCTATGCTTCCAGGCAATTACGTCCGCATGAGAAGAACTACCCTACCCATGACTTGGAGTTAGTAGCAGTTATCTTTGCACTGAAGTTGTAGAAACACTATTTATACGGAGAGCGAGTGAAGATCTTCACAGACCACAAGAGCTTGAAGTATGTGTTTACCCAGAAAGAGCTCAACATGAGGCAGCGGAGATGGCTGGAGTTGATGAAGGCCTTCGATATTACATTGCAGTATCATCCAGGAAAGGCCAACGTGGTTGCCAACGCTTTAAGCATATATCTGGCAGCCATGTGTTGATGGCAGATCGTCACTTGTTAGCAGATCTGGAGATCGAGGTGATAGTGCCAGAAGTTGAGATGTAGATGTGGGGACTGCAGATTCAGTCGAACTTGATAGAGAGGATCAAGTTGACTCAGTTCGACGATGTCGCTCTGCGGTGTATCCGAGAGCAGGTTCGAGCAGGACTTGTTGAGGAGTTCGTCATAGCAGAGGATGGTGCATTGAGGCACGGTTCCAGACTGTGTGTGCCCAGTGGAGACCTTCGAAAGCAGGTTATGCAGGAGACTCACCATTTTTAGTATTCAATGCATCCAGGTGCCAACAAGATGTATAGAGACCTGAAGGAGCTTGTCCGGTGGTATGGGATAAGTGGAAGGTAGCACGCTTCGTAGCCAGATGTTTGGTCTGCCAGCAGGTAAAGGCAGAGAGGCAGAGGCCAGGAGGACGTTACAGCCATTGCCCATTCCGGAGTGGAAGTGGAAGCATATCGCGATGGACTTTATTTCAGGATTGCCGCGTACACCAGGAGGGAAGATGTGATTTGGGTCATCGTAGATAGGTTGACCAAATCAGCCCACTTTTTGCCATTTAATGTGGGTTTGTCAATGGAGAATCTAGCAGAGATGTACGTGCATCAGATTGTCAGGCTGCATGGAGTTCCCATGAGCATTATCTCGTATCGGGATAGTCGCTTTACTTCTCATTTCTTGCGGAGTCTGTATACTAGTTTGGGCACTCAGCTCAAGTTTAGTATTGCTTATCACCCTCAGACAGACGGACAGTCAGAGAGGACTATTCAGACTCTCGAGGACATGTTACGGACTTGTATTTTGGACTTTGGAGGCTTCTGGGAGGATTATTTTCACTTTGTGGAGTTTGCATACAACAACAGCTTCCAGGCCAGAATTGAGATATCACCATTCGAGGCATTGTACAGGCATAGATATCGTACTCCCTTGTCTTGGGATGACGTTGGAGAGCGAGCTTTATTGGGACTTGATATGGGTATGGGCGTAGCCGAGAAGGTGAAGCTCATTAGTGATCGACTTCGCGTGGCACAGGACATCGGCATTGGGCCGATAGCCACCGAAGACCTTTGGAGTTTGAGGTACAACTTAGATTAGGATTAGGATTTTCTTTGATTTTGTGATTTTGTTTGATCATGTGATTGTTGTAGGTAAGTTTGAGACCATGTTGTGCTAGGTTGGAGATCTGGTGTTCTTGAGGATATCTCCGACACGTGGTACTATACTCTTTGGTGGGGGTGGGAAGCTTAGCCCTTGTTTCATCGGACCTTTCGTTGCCAGCGGGAGAGTCAGTAATGTGGCTTACAGGATAGACTTGCCTCC
>JANAVB010043244.1:0-66644 GCA_029216955.1 Iris pallida | reverse complement strand
CAATTTGGTCAACCTATCTACGATGACCCAAATCGCGTCTTTCCCTCCTGGTGTACGCGATAATCCAGAAACAAATCCATCGTGATGTGCTCCCTCTTCCACTCTGGAATAGGAAATGGCTGTAACAAACCTCCTGGCCTCTGCCTCTCTGTCTTGACCTGCTGACAGACTAAGCATCTAGCTATGAAGAGAGCTACCTCCCGCTTTATCCTATACCACTAAATGTGCTCTCTCAGATCCCTGTACATCTTGTTGGCACTAGGATGTATAGAGTATTGAGATCTGTGAGCCTCCTGCATGACCTGCTCCCTGAGCTCTCCACTAGGCACACACAGCCTGGAACCGTACCTTAAAGTGCTATCCTCTGCAAGAGAAAACTCACCATCCACTAGCCCTGCTCGAACCTGCTCTCGGATACACCGCAGAGCAACATCCTCGAACTGCGTTGACTTGATCCTCTCCATCAAGTCTGACTGAATTTGAAGGCCCCACATCTGTATCTTAACTCCAGGCACAATCACCTCAATCCCCAGGCTCTCCAAGTCTGCTAGCAAGTGACGATCCATAGTCAAACACATGGCTATCGGATACCTACTCAAGGCATCGGCAACCACGTTGGCCTTTCCTGGGTGATACTATAGTGAGATGTCGAAGTCCTTCATCAGCTCTAACTACCTGTTCTGTCTCATATTGAGCTCCTTCTGTGTAAACACATACTTCAAGCTCTTATGATCTGTGAAGATCTCCACCCTCTCTCCATATAAGTAGTGCTTCCACAAGTTCAGAGCAAAAATCATTGCTGCCAACTCTAAGTTATGGGTAGGGTAGTTCTTCTCATGGGTATGTAACTGCCTGGAAGCATAGGCAATCACCTTTCCATGCTGCTACAAGACACAAACCAAACCCTTCCCTGAAGCGTCACTATATAAAGTGAACCCTCCTGAACCTGATGGCAATGTCAAAATTGGAGCTGTCGTAAGCTGCTTCTTCAACTCATCAAAAGCAGCCTGACACTCCTCTGACCAAACAAACTCAGCATCCTTCCGGGTCAGCCTAGTCAACGGCTCTGTAATCCGGGAGAAATCCTGCATGTACCTCCTATAATACCTTGCCAGCCCCAAGAAGCTCCTGATCTCTGCTCCTGAACTCAGTGTCGGCCAAGCCTCAACTTCTGTAATCTTCTTCGGGTCCACTGAGATCGTATCTCCAGTCACCACATGACCTAAGAAGTCAACTCTGTCCAGAAAGAACTCATACTTCGAGAGCTTGCCATACAGCCTCTCCCTCCTGAGTGTCTCAAGAACCACTCTCAAGTGCTCCTCATGCTCCTCCTCAGTCTTTAAATACATCGGGATATCATCGATGAACACCACCACGAACTTGTCCAAGTACTGGTGGAACACCTTGTTCATCAAATTCATAATACTGTCGGTGCATTGGTCAGCCCAAACGGCATAACCAAGAACTCAAACTGCCCATACTGCGTCCTGAAAGCAGTCTTTGGGATATCTTCCCTCTTCACCTTCACCTGATGATAACCTGACCTCAGATCAATCTTGGAGAAAACCCGAGCTCCGCTCAACTGATCAAAGAGATCATCGATCCACGACAGTGGGTATCTGTTCTTGATCGTCAGGTTGTTGAGTGCCTTGTAGTCGATACACATCCGTACCGACCCATCCTTCTTGGGTACAAAGAGTACCGGTGCACCCCAAGGTGAAGAACTCGATCGGATGAAGCCCTTGTCCTGCAGCTCATCCACCTGCTTCTTCAATTCTACCAACTCACTGTTGTTCACTCGATAGACATGCTGAGAAATCGATTCCGTACCGGGAACCAAGTCTATCGAGAACTCAACATCCCTGTCTGGTGGAAGTCCTGACAACTCCTCCGAAAAGACGTCTATGAGCTCTGCAATCAAAGGATGTGGAGCCACCTGCTTCTCAACTGAAGCTCCGCAGAAAAGTCCGCTGTCCCTGCTCCGCCTACCGTTGGGTGTACTCGAACTCTGGTTCTCCTGGCGCTCTAAACAAACTCTACCCCCTCGGCAATCTATGCTGGCGTGATGCCTGCTCAACCAATCCATACCTAATACGATATCATAGTTTGGTAGTAGCATGACGAGCAGACTCACCTCCAACTCTCGACCTCCTAAAATAATACTCTGCCCTCTACAAACCACTCACGAGGATAACACCACCCCCGGTCATAATCTTGCAGGTCCTAGGCAATGATTCAGATATAAGGCAGTATCTAATAGCAAATAATATCGACATAAAACTGTGGGAAGCCCCAGAATCAAATAAGGCGAAAGCTGGAATGGAGTAGAAGAGCCGAACTTGCAATCAACTCCCCGATGGCCTCTGCATCTTCGGCCGCCATGGCGAAAGCTCGCCCTGCTGACCTCCCCGAGGCTGCTGCTGATGCTGGATGAACCTCTGCTGCTGAGTCTGCAGTGGTCCCCTCTGCTGCCCTGTCGGAGCCTTGGCTCCCGTTCTCTGCACTGCTCTGCCTATGAACTGAGCGCACTCCTTCAGCTGATGGTCAGCTGCTCCAAAGAAGTCACCTGTCTAATCTCTTTCTGCACTCATTCCACCCGTGCCCCGGCTTCTTACAATAAGCACAACTGGTGGTCTACTATCTCGGTGCCTACTACTGTACCCTTGACTGCTGATGCTGCACCTGCTGGAAAGGTGCCGGGCCTTGCTGCTGAAACTGCTGCTGATGCACTAGCCTCTGCGACTGCGGTACTAAAAATAAGGCCTCTTGGCCTGGCCCCTGCTGCTGCTGGCTCCCTGGAAGTCTCGATCTCTCTTTAGCTTCAACCCCAAGTCGTCCTCCGCTGCCATAGCTCCAGTAAAGATCTTCGCGAAGGTAGCATTCTGGTCACTCTTAGTCAGTGACCGAACCTTCCTGATCAACCCACGATGGAACTTTTTAGCCTTCGTCTTCTCTGTCAGTTCATCAATAAACCTGGCCAACGGGCAAAACTCTCCGCCGTACTCAGCAACTGTCTGGTTCCCCTGAACTAGACTCTCAAACTGTGCCTCAATGCCTCCTAGTGCCACATCTGGGAAGAACTGTTCCTTGAACACGTCCTTGAACTGCTCCCAAGTTTGACCCTCTACTCTCACTCGGGGATCTGTCTGGTACCATGTACGGGCTAAGTCCTGTATTTAACTGCCTGCTGCCTCAATATGAAGTCGGGCTGGTATCTTCGCCAGCCAGAGAATCTCCTCAATGTGCTCAATCTAATCATCTGCATAGTGAATGCCCTCGGTGCCCAGGAAGTCTCTAGGATGCATCTTCTGAAAGTCCTGGATATCCTTCTCCCTCCGGCGAGGCTGCTGCTGCGCCCCCTGAGCAGATACCATCTCCACAGTCATACGGACTAGCTGATGTGCCTCGTCGATCCCCTGACGGAAGTCGGCAGTCCGACGCTGCTGCTGCTGCTGATGAGACTCCAGAATCCTCTCCACGAAAGATGTAAAACTCCTAAATTTCTATTATTTTTATATATAAATTTGGTATTGATTTTTTTGTTATTTTGTATTGTACGTCACGCGTGAAATTTTGTTTTTCGTAATTGCTCAACGAGTGCGAATATGTGCGAGCGTACATATTTTTTTTAGAAAATATTTTTCTATTTTTATAATTTTAAAATAATATATATAATAAATATTTTTAGCTATTGTACCAAAATTTCCAAATTTATGATTTTATTTATGAAAAATCTTTCATTTATACAGTTATAATAATAAAAATATTCTTATAAAATGGTATGCTAGAAAAGTATATTTATGTAAATATTATTGTGCATACATATATACATTTTGCAATTATTTATTAGTTTATTTTTAAATAATAGTGTAATTTTTGAAATTATTATTATAGTATTTTTGGAAAACATATTTTGAAATTTTTGTGGCAATTTAAATCTTGATTTAATTTTATGGATTTATTTAAACAGTTAGATTTATCTATATTTGAAAGTTGATTTATCTTATTTGCTTTTAAACTAAAAGATAGAGTGTAATTTAAATTGATTTAGATTTGGATTGAAATTTTTGAACGGATTTAATTTAATAATTGAATTATCTAATTCGGTTTAAATAAATCATAATCCTTATCCAACTGGGAATTCTCACCTCCTATATAAGGAGAGGTACTCATCCATATTATTATTCCACAATTTCTCCACCACCATAACCCAACATATGTGCATCGTGTCCGTGCCCGTGTTTCCCTTCCCATCCACTATTCTCTTCTTCTACAGATACATTATTTTTGTCCCGTCCAGCAAACCCGGACATCCATCCATGTCGTGTCGGACATTCCCCGACATGATCCAATCCCAAATCAAATCCTAACCCTAAAAACCTAGCTAAATTGGTCGGAGCTACCACGGACCACCCCTGGATCCCCTTCCCCGACTTCCTCACTGCTTTCCCTCGCCTCCGCCGGGAACCATCACTGCCCTGCCACCATGGCATAACCACTGGCCTCCTGCCTCCCCGCACCTACGGTGCCACCACCACGCTCACCAACTCCACGCCAAACACCCAACCACCCAACCACGGCCAAGGTCGCATCACCGCCACCAAAACCAAACCAATGCCCCGTCACGGCTACTGCCGGCCGGCGCCGCCCACAAGCCCCATCCTCACCACCACACCTGCGGCCAGTAAAAACAACCATCAAAAAATCCCAAACCACCTCTTACCTCCATCGCCGCGTCCCAGCGTCGGAGAACGCCTTGGCCATTGCGTGAGCCTCCGACCGTGCCCTCCTCGAGGTGGCCCACCTTGAACGCCCGTTGTCGAGAGATGCGCACCCCACCATGAGTCGTCGCTCATTGAAAGACCTCACCACCGCAGACGCCTCCGCAGCCGCTGGCCTCTCGCCCCCTTCTCGCACCAACACGTTGACTCCCTCGGCGTCACAACCACCGCGGCGAGGTTCCTCGACTGCCCAGATCTGGCCTCCTCATCATCGCCTCCATCACCTGTGCCCTCACCAGTCACGCCACCGCCACCACGATAGCCGCGACGGCCAAACCCCGACCAGGCAACCCCAACCATCAATCCGCCATGGCCGCACCCCCACATTCGCATAAACAGCCGCCCGCGGTGCGCCCCACCGCCAGGTCGCCATATCGACCGCTCCGAACCACGATTGCCGGAGCGCCGAGACCCCCGATTTTTTCCTTAATCTGCCAAGTGCCGCCCCGATCTTCCTCTGCCGCCTCTGGACTGGGTGACAACTCCTCCAGTAGTATCGACGCACCACGCCAGCCGTGAGCGCCGTACCCTGGCCCCGCGACCGCCGCGAGTGTTCCTCCGTCGGCCACCCTACCACGGAACGCCGTCGATCGCGTCGGTTAACGCGCGCCGGCGAGCGTGCGCCGCCTTGCTCTGCTCAGCACCCAGGCGCGCTTCTCTCTGTAAGCCCCCTCTCTCCCTTTTGCCCCTTGCTCCCTCTTCACCAGCTCTCCTCTCACCCTCTCCTTCGACTTCTTATTCTTCAGCTTCTTTTTCCTCTCTTTTCTAAATGTGTGCTCCCCCTTTCCTCAGCTAAATTTGTAAGGACACTGTAAACGTAGGAAGGAGAAAATAAAGGGGTTAGTATTTTAATATCACTATTTTTATTATTATACTTAATGATTTATGTACATATATGTATTATTATTTACTAACTACATTACTAGTATTAATATTTCTACTATTATCATCATCTATGTTTATTAATAACACAATATCTAGTTTATGATATGTGTTAATAGTTTATATTATAATAATTATTATTAAAGTTATTTTAGAACTTATAAATTATTATATAAAAATTTTATACTATTATTAATTTTGAACTTTATGTGGAGTATAGGGGTAGAGCTATGTATGTGAAACCAAAATTTGGGTTTACCCCTAAAATATTTTCTTTAGTTTTTTTATATATATTTATCAAATATATTTTTTGACAAAATTTTGTTTTTAATTTTTAGATTTTATGTACTTATATAAAATATTTTTGAATAAGAAAATTATAGGTTCCAAATTATAGAATAAATTTCTAAGTATTTTCAAATAATTATCTAAAAGTATTTTATTATTAAAGATATAGTTTTTCTACTTAGAAATATTATTTTGTGAAAACTTAGAGTTTTTTTTCCCTAAAAGATTTTTTTTTGATTTTTAAGTAATTAATTTAATTTACTAAATAAACTATTTTAAGTATTAAGAAACGTTTTATAAAAACATATATTATTTAACCAATTTCTTTAGATATTTTCTTGCCCATGACCAAGTCATTAATCTTATTCCTTCGCCAATTCTAGATTACCTTATGTCGACCCTAACTAAATCTGACCGTCCTGGATACGATGGAACAATCTATGCCCTCGTTAGAGGACCTTTGAGTCGTGGTAACACCGAAGTAGCAGTTCCTGCCACCTTGATTATCGCAGCACATGCGTCAATACCAGGCAAGACACCTTACCATTACTGTTTAATTTCTTGTTCAATATCATGCATGTTTTATTTCTTATAAGTTTTCTTTCAAAACCATATGTATTTGCAAATTACTATACTTTAGTTTTCTTTATGCATTTGGCCTATAGTTAAAGGACCACCTTTGTTTGTACCGCATTCATTGGCCGACACCTGTGTGCCACGATGTCACGTGTCTCATATAGATTCGGACTTACGTACTGATCGTATATCGGTGCGTAGAGGACGAGCGTTAGGATATAACTGCTAATATAATTGCCTAGAAGACTTAGCGTTTATTAAAAATATCGTGGTGTGTATTCAGCACGAGTAGTGCATGGGGAGGGAGAAGACAGTTATTAGGCGCAGGGGCTTCCACTCATTTAGTTTCCTCTAGATGCCATTAGTGGTTCTCCCGAGTGCTAGTGTGCCGTGCATTTATTTATTTTCCTCTAGATGCCACTAGTACCTCGGTTGAAACACTAATGTGCCGTGTATTTATTTTTCTCTAGCTGCCGTTAGTGACTCACCCAAGGGCTAGTGGCCGTGCATTTATTTTCCTCTAGATGCCCCTTAGCTCTCACTCGAGTGCTAATGGACCGTGCATTTACTTTTCTCTAGATGCCACTAGTGCCTTGGTTGAAACGCTAACGTGCCGTATTTTTAGTCTCGGAAAGCCCTTGTGTGGAACGTTGTCTTCAAATATATTTTCACATAGAATGGTTAAGGACCTTTATTTGTGTAGTCACATATACTTTTCTGTTGAGCTTTATTTATTCAGTTATTAGCATGATATTATGTGTCTTGTTACGTCCCTCTGAGGACCTGGTTATCTCCCCAGGTGTGTGCTCTCGTATTTCGCAGGTATTCTAGCCATGGACATCTGTATTTCTTCGAGTGATTGTAATTGGATCGTCTTCGCTCGCCAAACTTATTTTATTTTCCATGTATTTTGTCTCTTGCTTGTTGGTAGTGGATTTGTCTCTACCCAACATATTGTACAAATACATTTCCATAGATGATTATATGAATTCTTTATTTTCCTTTATTTTGTGGATGAGATTAGTCGTTATGATTTCTACTACATATTACAGCTTATGTATGCATACGAGGTTTCCATATATTTTAGTATACTTCGTATGTATACAGCTGGCATGTCTACGTTCCTAGTCCTACGTATTTTGGGACTGCTGCTGATGAGACTCCAGAATCCCCTCCATGAAAGAGAACAGATAAGCAGCATCTACCATCTCCGCAGGTGGAGGCTGCTACGGCGGAAGGATCTCAGGAATTACCGGGCTCTGTCTTCTAACTGCTGGAGGTGCTCCTCCAAAAGCAGCTGAAACGTCCACTCCTGAGGGCTGAACTGGTGCTGCAGTACCGGAAACTGGCTGCTGAGGATAAGAGATGGCAGACCCCTCTGCAGCGTCCCTCGGTCCAGGGCGATGTGATCTCGTCTCGACCATCCTGAAGACACAGATCAAACAAGAAAACAATTTCTGAGAATGAGTCGAAATATCAAAGGAGGACAGTTCATATTCAAAGGAAGACAATAAGCAGCAAAATATAGATATACAGAATCTAATAAGGAGTTTTTCCTAGTGTGATTGAGTACCTTCAAAATATTTTAATCCTACTGCAGGCTGTAGTGATACTCTAGTTCGAATATCACTACATAAAACTAGACCTGCATGGGCCACCACTAAAAATGTGTCACGACCCGCACCCTAGAGTAAGGGCACGAGAAGTGTGTACGTCCAGCCTACGCCGCAGTATCGGTGGTAGAACGCTGTCCTAGGTCAATCATCTAACAATATAAGGTACATGTACAGTATATACACTCCGAATGGAGTGACATAGCAAAATACAGTCTCAATCACATCTAAGGCAGAAAACGATAAGATATAGATATGAAATAAAATCCACAGAGATACAGACAGGTAGAAGTCTAAGTGTCTAAGATATCACAAATCCAGATAACATCCCAAATCTCAAATACAGTAATCTATAGAGTAAATAAGTACAACTGATAATCACTAATCTAAACTAGAGGTGTGTCATCCACTGCTAAGGGGTCCTGCTGCTGGTCCAGGTCACAGCAGTCCTCTAGGGTATCCCGTAATAGGTAGTACAGAGCGCCTTGTCCTCATCCCCTGTAAAAATTTTAACAGGTCCAGTTAGGACAAGACGAGCATAATACATCTCATACAAATCATAACATGTTAGGAAATATAATCATGCTAGAGGGTAAGATACATGAAACTGAAAGAACAACATGGTGTAAAAGAGACTGTAAGTAAATATCTATAATATATAGAGAACTAATCAGTGACTAATGATTCAGAGTACAAGATGAACATGTGAACAGCTGGATGTGATTCATGACTATTCTAAAGAGGTGATTCATGACTATTCTACTTTGGAATTATTCATATATTCAGTTCTACTCTTCCATCCCCAATCAATACACAAGGATCCAGTCAAGTTATGTTAAGATTCATGACTATACTACTTGGCTCATAAAGAGGGATTCATGAATAGATTCGTGAAGGCTCTATGATTCATGAGAGTACATGAATCACAAGCTGATATATGAAGTTTTATGATAATAGAAGCATGAGATACATGATGTAAGTGAAACACACTAGATATGAGTATCTGATGCTTCCGAGGGGATAACATCTCATGAAGGGATCTATATAGTACTAATCTGTGTTACCAACGTGTCAGTATCAAGTAAAGTAATCTAAAGCAAAAATATAATCCTAAACAAGATATAAAATGATTAGAGAATGTACTCGCCTGGTATCTTAAATATCTGAAAAGAATATACTGTCCGAGGAGTGGTGTTTGGCTCCTATAGAATAGTACAAGTCACTACATGTCTAAAATAGTAAAAGAGACTGCTACAATGCATCTACATGATGTTTGGGTCAATCTAGGCTAAAGTCAACCTTTGGTCAACTCTAGTCAGCTACACTAGTCAAACTAGGTCAACTAGGTCAAGCCTAACCCAAACAAGTCTCACTAAGCCTAGCCAGCCTATTCTAGCAAGCACACAACATCACAAAGTCATACCAGTCTATCAACACCAATCCACATGTGTATACATGCCATATACATAGGCTATATCACATAGGAATTACATAGGCTATGTGCCATAGGATATAGGCATATATAGTCCATATCTCACATATTTCACATATTTCACACATTATACATACACTCAATTAATACAAATAACATACACACATATATATGCCACATCAAGCATATAGATATATATATATTACATATAGTGTGATAGGGTAAATGGACATGTGTGTATGTGTGATATAATATTGTGTGAGTGGTACCATGTGTATACATGACATAGGCTATAGTGTATATAAATGTGTGGAGCGGCATTTAGAAAACAGTGAGCAATGTGTGTATGTAAGACAATGTGTGTCTATGTGACAGGGCTATAGGTGTGTGTGTATGAATGTGTGAATGAGTGTGTATGCATGAGTGACAGTAGGTGCTAGGGTGTCCAGTTTACATGTGTGTGTATGAACAAAATGAGAAACAGTGCACCAAATGTTCTCGGATTTAGTGTGTGTGTGTGTAGCTAATCTCAGGTTTTAGAGTGTAATACAATGTGTGGTAGGGTCATGAATTAGTGAATAGTGTGTGTGTGTGGAGAAAACATTGTGTGTAATGTGACAGTAGATAAGTTTGTGTGTGTGTGTCAATGTGACAGAAAATCAATAGAGCAATCTGTGTAATAGTGCACAGTTCACGGTGTCTCAGTTTTCAGTAGAGGATGTGTGTTAATAACAAATAAGAGTGTGTCAAATTAGTGTATTAACAGTGTATTGCAACTCAGGAATTTAGTGAATTACATAACAGTGAATGGTTGTCAAAACTCAGGAATCAGTGCCAATGCACAGGTATTCTCAGATTATCACGACAGCTTGGTATTCCAGTTTACACATCAGTTCAATTACCAATCGAAACCCAATTTCCTTTGTTAACAACCAAACCTAACATGTAGCTATACTCAGACATATGGGGATGAATTAATGTTGCAAATTAATCATGGAAAATTGACTTAAAATATATTTATTTCATAAATCAGAAATCAGTGTACATTTATCAGACTTTGGGGATAATCACAAATCGAAGCCTAAATAATAGTTAATAACCTGATTTATAGGTTGGTAATCCAAGACACACATGTGCACGTGTCCTTCGAGTCAACTAGTGTCACCCAGAGCTGGATACGACGTGTCCACTCAACACGAACCACTCTCGTGCACACACAGACACACTGTCTCGTGCACACGTGCACTCGCGTCTAGGATACGACACCCGACACGACATAATATGTGGGTTTACACCTAGGTTCGCCACTACTAGGGCTACGTCACTGATACTCTGTATCGTGTCCACGAGACTCCAGGATGCGACACGAAGCCCGTGTCAGCGCGTGGATTGCAGATGTGCGTGCACAGCGCGTGTCCAGTGCGAGCACGATTTCTCATCGTAAAGTGCACCATATGCTCCCAAATTTTAGGAGCATGGTGACAGACATTGCCCTTTCGTGCTCCCTAAATTTTATGTGTCCTCATATTCTATGCACAGAGAACCAACCATCGGGCAGCAGGACAGTATCCCGCGGCATGTACAGCGTGTTCATGTCACTGTGCAGACACGACTCGACACAAAACCAACTCGAAACTGACATAAAATCACACACGACACCAAGCACTACAAATTCCATCAAACACATTTCAAAAATAACAAAAAATATATGAGTGTGGCATTTCATCAAACACTTAGACTAGAAAACGGATACGTATCTACGGACACGAAACCAAATGCAAATGACACCAAACCTCCACTACCTCTAGGGGACACCTAGATCTAGGCTACCATACAAAAAAACAAAAATTAATAACAATTTGAAGGGTTTACCTATAGGTTGCAAAGATCAAGAAAAAGCCACAAATCAAACGGTTCCCATTGCTAGCCAAATCCTACAAATTGCTCAAAACTAAAATCACTCTCCATGAAGATCAAATAGAGGATGATTAGAAATTATTGCAAAAGATTTGGATAAAAAGGATTTAAAATGGAATTAATATAAATTTGGAAAAATGGGGATTTACCTTTCCTTCCTAAAAGTTGGTTGAGCACAAAAGATGCAAGAACAAGTGAATAAGTGTTTAAATATGGGGAGGATTCCTAGGTTGGCCGGCCATGTGTGGGTTGGTTAGGGTTAGGGTTTCACTAATGGGCCTATTGGCTAAGTTGTATAAGTCATGCAATTATTCCTTAAGTCACAAGTCATTGCAACTATTCATAATCCTCCTATTGAAACTAGATTCTAAGTGCTAAAATAGATTAACATAAGTTAGACTAGGGTCACACCATTGCCTACCAAGTCACCATAGCTAGGGTCCACTTCTAGGTTAGTCTCCAAAGTCTCAATTAGCTAAAGTCAAAATAGAAATTACCAATTCAATAATTAAAATAAATTCAAATCTCCACCAAATGACCAAAATACCCTCAAGCTAAAATGTGGTAGTGACACCCATGCATCTATTTAGCTGGATTTATATTTTAGTAGTTTTTGTTATTTTCTCTTGATGACTTGATTTTCCTGCCTTGACCTTAGTGTACCATAGAAACTTTAAACTATGTGACTTATGCGCCCAAGTGACCTATGTGTCCAGATATGTCCATATGATTACTTGACTATATTCCTGACTTGATCATGTTCTTGGCTTGATTACCTGTATACGTGCCGGTACTATTCTAAGCATGTACTGAGGTACAACCTAAGTGTGCACTACGGTACTATTATATGAGTGCACTTAGGTGCGACTCTTCGTGATACGTGATTCTTGCCTGTTATATGTTAGTATATTCCTGATTCCAGCACAGTTATAGCAAATGGTTAGTAACATTGCCGTGGTATGATGATTATTGCTTGATGTATTACATTAACGGTGGATGTAGATTTGGGACCTTACGAGCCGATGTGGATTCATACTTTGGGTACATGTACCGAGGTACGATATCTAGAAGGATGACCATATGACCACGTTATGTGATTCTAAGAAAAGATAGGGTTAATCTAATCAACTATAAATGGTAGAAGCATTGAGAGGGAACGGAATCTTGAGATCGTGAATGACAAGAGACAACCCAGATAATTGTTATGGCGTGCCGACTGGCCACAACGAATATTGTATATTCATACGCACTAGTTGACTATTGTATCTACTTAGTGTATGTCGAGCCAATTCTCTATATAAGAGGACTGGAACTGTTACTAATTAACTTAGCACGGTAGCCTTACGAGGGACCGATGCATTTAGTGCGTGAGTATTATTAACTGGTTCAGCTAGCCTTGCTTGGATATGGCATGATTTGAGGATTCCTATATATATGCATTACTGGGATAACCCAGACAAACTATAGAAAACCATAGGATTGATTGTCCGCTTGTAAAATAACTTGCTTGCAATCTATTTTCTTCTGTTACTAGCCGAGGAAATGGACTGCCGTAGTGTGTGGTCCAACCCATGTCCTTATTTGGTTGTTAGGTTGGACTATTGTGCTACGACAGGCTATGGATCGAAGTTGTGACACAGAAGCCTATAACCTGACCATAATTTAATTATGTACTCTATCTCGGCATGATTATGACACGCTTTGTCCTTGTTTGGCTGTAAGGGTGTCACATTGTCTTGAAGATATGATATAAGCCTATAATTCTTGGCATAGGTCTTATTTATTGCTTTGGTTTTATCTTATTCATTTGTGCTCCCTTGTGGTACTTGTTATTCGGGGCCTGACTCCGCTGGTTTTGTTTGGCCAGATTTCGTAGCTGTGCCTTAGGATCCAGACTTCTACACGAACAATGGTGCACACAGGAGCATGGGCACCAGGGACCAAGAGTGGGTTTCTTTCTGCTCTGATATCTTCTATTTTTTTATTGGCATTTTGCCGCCGGCACCTGTTTAGTCGGATGTTCTGGATATTTAGTTTTCTTACATAATTATAATTAAATCAGACTGCAGCTGACTACGGTTATGTACTATTGACTCTCGACACTAGCTCATCATTTTGTCTAGCTAGACTCTTTAATTATTTTGATGAAGCGTCGGGGACACCTTACTACTTTATCTTATATGATCATTATTTACTGCTTCTTGCTTTGATAGTTTGAGACATAGATACACTATGAGACCATATGATACTTGATTGTAGCATGCACCACGTAGTCTCTTAACAGCTGTAATCGACGTATGACGTCTTCATACCTCATACGGGATAGCTGGCCTAGTCGGGCTCTGTATTTTGGTACTGGAAAGTGATAAAGTTTTAGTTGCGGTCCATGCAGGTACGGCTGTCAGACTTGTGGGGTATTGTTATTATAAGTGTCTTAATCAAAATATGTCCCCCTTGATATCCTGATTCAACGTCTCTTTTCATCTCTATTGATTGTTACATTGATTTCCATCATCGATCCTGCTTGTCCTGTCATTTGATATCTATATCTTTTTCTTTTAGGGGTGCCACGTTCTCAGCAGTTTGCAAGGCCAACATGGAAAAACATCTAGTGAACCAGGGTTCAACGGGACATCAGTATAAGGCAGAGTCAAATTTTGGTCAGATTCGCATCGAGCCGTTGATAGAGCCGAATAAGCCGCAGATTCCAGAGTTTCCTACACCTCCAACAATGTCGGTAGTAGCAGCAGTTCCTGACTCTGCGGTACTTTTAGAGATCATTCAAGGATTGCTGGCAATATTGCAGCATCAGATGACTGCTCAACAACTTCAGCAAATACGACAGCAAGAGCAGAATACTCTACTAAATCAGAATTTGCTAACAGTCCTAAAAAAGCGAGAAGACAGATTCGGGTGCATCGACTTGATTTTGCCGACTCAACCCGAGGTATTTTGATGGCACAGAGGATGCCATTATGGCGGATGCATGGCTACAGGATATCAAGGCCATCTTGACTGCGGCCAAGGTTCCAGCTGAAGAGCATGTAGATTAGGGCCAGTTGTAGCTTCAGGATCGTGTCCGCGATTGATGGACGTCAGTAAAAGTTGGCTTGAGGCATCCCATTTCTTGGGATAGCTTCGGGACTAGATTCAGGAGCAAGTACTTTGGCATCGTGGAACAGTTCGATGGATATGCAGTGGAGTTCTGCAGGCTGAGTAGGTTTGGCACAACAATGGTGTAACAGAGCCAGAGATGCAATGAGGTTCCAACATGGACTTCATTTAGAGATTATGCAACTGTTAGAGAGGTATGACTACCATACATTCGATGCCGTATTGATGGCGACTCGAAGGCACGAGCTTACTATACAAAGGTTGTCAGAAGGACTGGAGGCCAGAAGAGGTCTCATGCATAGAGTGGAGGACGGGAAATACCAAGGACGTTAACAAAAGTACCTGGCATTCTTATACGTAATATAATACCGATCACAACAGTTGTGACTGCACTAGTTCAATAGCAGCAGCCGAGGCACCAACAGCGTCGGGGGGCACCAATAAGTTGCACTTATTATGGTAAGGAAGAGCACACTTAGGAAGTGTGTCGGTTAAAATATAGGCAATGCTTGAAGTATGGAGGATCAGACCACCGTTTACTTGCCCACAGATACAGGCGCCAGGAGGGCCAGCTCAATAGTTTCAGGCATTGCCAGCTCCAGGGGTATCACCATATCAAGGCTAACACTAGCGGTGAGGCCATTAGTCCAACGTCCGTTATCGACATAGACTCAGATGTACCGACAATTACAGCAACATGTGGGTGAGTAGATACCACAACAACATGGCCAGGGAAGGCAGCGGTAAAGGGTTTAGCAGGTTCAAAGGCTGGTAGAGTTTGGAGTATTATAGCAGAGGTTGGCTGAAGGCGGTCAGGTGGTAGGTATGTTTTAGTACTCTTTGTCATATTTCATGAGTTCTATATTCGGCGAGTGAAGGCGACTTTCTCATCTCACTCATTTGCTCTCGTACCACGTAATATATGATACCCATCACGTGTCCTGGTTATGAGGGTACGTCATGGACAGAGCCTTGTTCTTGGTTAAGTTATTGGTATCGACTTATCTCAAGCCTTGACCCTTGTCCACTTGGGGAGTCAACGTTGGACAGCGAGGATGAATTCCTATGCAACTGACTCAGGAGGCATATTTTATTCGTATGCCTCCAATTACTTTTCTTCTAGGGTATGATTATTGCTTGTGCATTTAGTTAATTGTTGTTTCTTTCGTTATCTGTTCATGTGCCATGTATTGTTTTCATAATTATGTTTACTATATGTTCTTGGTATATTTCGTGTTCAGAGAGCAACTCGACTAAACTTATTAAAATTCCGAGGATAAATTTTTTAAGGAGGGTAGAGATGTCACTCTCCGTTCCCGTATACTTTTTTCGTATTAAGTCCTGTGTATAGTACCTGGTATCTGTAACTTGGTTACAAGTATCCTGTAATTACACCTGGTCATGGCATAGAACAGTATCTTTTCGCGGAATAGTGTGTCACCCCTTATCTTTGTCTGGTTATAGGTGTGGTTCACTGCTTCGATGATGGAATAACTGGACCGCATTATGATCGAAATTTTACTTAAGTTTTTAATTATTTGTATCTTGTAGCATGGAACATGTTATTAGTCATTTGGTTAGAGTATGATAGAGATTATGGTTTAATGTAACTAATTTGCCCCACCCCTATATATATACTCTCTTCCTCACTCACTCTCTCTCTCTTATCTTTCATTCTCTTCATTTCCTCCCAACCAACCCTAGGCAAGTACATATTGCACTAATGGAGATCCACTTGCCACTTAATTTTCTTTGATTTTTTCACATATTATTAGTCTATAATATGCATCTTTACATTATCTATATGTTTACTTCTTGGAGTTTTCAGATTTAATGGCTAGTTTGGTGTAGATCTAAGTTTTAAAGTTAGAATTTTATAGATTTTTCATGGTTTTAATCCATTAAATGTTGTTATTTTGAAAACTATTTTTTTCATGTTGTAGAAAATTTGATTTCATGCAGTTTTGGATTTTTTTTCGCTTGATTTTGAGTTCGGATGAGGAAGTTATGGCTATGGCAAGTTTTTGAAACTTTCATGGCTTAACTTGCTATTTGGGACGATGACCCTCCATGTGCGCAGTTCTGCCATGCACAGTTCTGCCCTAAGCAGTTCTAACATGCTCAGTCTTGCCATGTGCAGTTTTGCTATGTGCAATTCTGCCATACGCAGTCTTATCCATGCGCAGTCTTGCCCATGCGCAGTCTTGCCATGCGCAGTTTTGCCATGTGCAGTTTTGCTATGCACAATCTTGCCATGCCCAGTCTTGCCTATGCGTAGTCTTATCATGCGCAGTCTTGCCATGCGCAGTTTTGCCATACGTAGTTTTGTCATGCGCAGTCTTGCCATGCGCAGTCTTGCCCATGCGTAGTTCTGACATGCATACTTTTGCCATGCGCAGTCTTGTCCATGCGCAGATTTGTCATGCGCAGTTTTGTCATGTGTAGTTTTGCCATATGTAGTTTTTTCATGCCCAGTCTTGCCATGCACAATTTTTCCATGCACAGTTTTTCCATACGGATGACTGTTTTATGCGCCTGAGACCCCATGTACCTGTTTTGCTAGATTTATATTTTAGTGGTTTTTGCTATTTTCTCTTGATGACTTAATTTCCTGCCTTGACGTTAGTGTACCATGGAACTTTAAACTATATGACTTATGCGCCCAAGTGATCTATGTGCCCACACGTATCCATGTGATTTACTTGACTTGACTATGTTCCTGACTTGACCATGTTTCTAAATTGATTACCTGTATACGTGCTGGTACTATTCTAAGTGTGTACTGAAGTACAACCTAAGTGTTTACTAAGGTGCTATTATTTAAGTGCACTGAGGTGCGACTCTTCGCGATACATGATTTTTGTCTGTTATATGTTAGTACATACCTGATTCCAGCACAATCATGGTAAATGGTCAGTAACATTAACGAGGTATAACGATTGTTTGCTTGATGTATTACACTAACGATGGATCTAGATTTGGGACTCTACGAGCCGATATGAATTCATACTTAGGTTACACGTACTGAGGTGCAACATCTAGGAGGATGACCATATGACCACGACATGCGATTCAAAGACTAAGATAGGGTTAATCGAAGCAACTATAAATGGTAGAAGCATTGGGAGGGAACTGAATCTCGAGATCGTGCATGACAATATACCATCCAGATAATCATTACGGCGTGTCGGCTGGCAATGACGAATAATGTATATTCATCCGCACTAGTTGACTGTTGTATCTGCTTATAGTATATGTCGAGCCAGTTCTCTCTATAAGAGAGCTAGAACTGTTACTAATTAACTTAGCACGATAGCCTTACAAGGGACCAATGCATTTAGTGTGTGAGTATTATTAACTGGTTCAACTAGCCTTGCTTGGATACGACATGACCTGAGGATTCCTATATATATGCATTACTGGAATAACCCAAGCAAACTATAGAAACCCGTAGGATTGATTGGCTGCTTGTAAAATGACTTGCTTGTGATCTGTTTTCTTCTGTTAGTAGCCGAAGACATGGGCTGTTGTGGTGCGTGGTCTAATCCGTGTCTTATTTCGTTATTAGGTTACACTATTGTGCTACGATAGGCTATGGACCGAAGTTGCGACATATAAGTCTATAACCTAATTTGATTATAGGATGTACTCTATCTCGGCACGATTACGACACCCTTTGTCCTAGATTGGTTGTAAGGGTGTTGCATTGTCTCGATGATATGATATAAGTATAATTCTTGGCCTAGGTCTTATTTATTGCTTGGGTGTTGTCTTATATATTATGTTCTCCATTGTGGTACTTGTTATTGGAGACCTGATCCTGCTGGTTTTATTTGGCCATTTTTCGTAGCAGTGCTCGAGGATCCAGCCTTCTACCCGAACAATGGTGCACATCAGAAGCATGGGCGCCAGGGACCATGAGTGGGTTTCTTCTTCACCGCTGTGATATCTTCCATATTGTACTTGGCGTTTAGTCGCTAGCACCTGTTTAGCCGGATGTTCTTGTTGGCCCATTCAGCTATGGTCAAACTGATTCCGATAATTGACCTAAAACTTCAAGTTCCATATGAAAAGAAACAGAAGATCGCATATTTTGTGTTTACAATTTTTCGTACTTTATTCTATATTTTTTCTTTTCTTGAGTCTAGATAAATCGTGCGTCGGGATCACTGGCAATTAGAAGTTCATCTCCTGCTCAAAAACTAAACCAATCCTTGACCCAAAACCAAACAAAATCCAAAAGCCAAAAAGACCAGAAACCCTAGTAACCAAACTCGGCATGAGTTCTGTCTGAACTCGGTCCTCCTTGATTTCTCCTGGTCAGCAGCATACCCTAGTCTTTTGGTTCTTAAACGTTTAAAATATGAACGTTAGCCTGCCGAGTTCTGTCCGAAATTTGCCCTAGAAAATACTATAAAAAGATTAAAAAAATTTATTTCTATTCACTCATTCAATCTTCATCTTCTCTATCTATTCCTAAGCTTTCTATTCTATTTACAAAGCTAAAATATTCAAATCTACAAGACAACTCTGATTCTTCTAGTGTCGGTGGTTTCCGATTAGGAGTTTCTCGAGTTGTACAAGCTTGGCGTATAAAAGATTTTCTCAGAAAAGGTGTTGGTGAAGTTTGATCGTGGGCTTCGGATAAAAATATGACAGTGTTGAAGTTGGTGTGTTCTTCGGGGTAAAGCATCTCTAATCAAAATAGTGAATTATAGTGAGCAAGAGTTCTTGCGGACTGGACTAGTCCTCTCAGAGGGAAACCAATATAAACCTGCTGCATTTGCATATTGCTTTCTTACCTCCACTATATTTACTGCTTTACTTTGTATTTCAAGTTCATTAATATTTTGCTTCACCTGCTTAAGTTTTTAATTAGTAATTATTTTTCTGATTTTGATTTATGGTCGATTTTCGTGAATGGATATAAGAAACCACTACCTATTACGGTAGAAGGTGTTCCAATGGAAAAACTATTTAACAGATATACCTACAATAAAAAGAAATAAGCTAGTCTTGATGCAAAATCCATCAATGTTTTATTTTGTGTTGTAGATAGAACCGAGTTTAACAGAGTTTCAACATGTGTCACATCTCACGAGGTTTGGAAACTTCTTGAGGTTACACATGAAGGCACTTCACAAATGAAGGTGTCCAAAATCTCACGACTCACATAAAAATATGAGGCCTTCAAAATGAAGCCTAATGAGACTATCACAAATATGTTTACTCGGTTTCTAGAAATTGTTAATCCTCTATCTTCCCTTGAAAAAGAATACAACAAACATGAGAAGATTTGGAAGGTACTTCTCTGGCTAACCAAGAACTAGAATCCTAAAGCTACGGCCATTATCGATGGAAATGATCTCACGACAATAGCTCTTGAAACCCTCATGGGAAAGTGTGAGCACCCTGAATTTCAGGTTGATTTTTTTTCATTTTATTTTATTTTCTGATTCGTTTAGTTTCGTTAAATAATTTATTCTGTTAATTTTTCCTTAAGTGTAGTTTTTTGTGCCTTTGATATTTGGAGTGTCAGGGATGTTCAATTCTAGAAATCTTCTTCACAAGTTTTGGAGTGGACATGATTACCTTCATGACGGTATATAGTGTCCCACTCAGACTTGTTCCCTTGTGCTCTTTTTGCTTCGCAGAACTTCGGGTCGATTTTGACCATTTGATTATTATTTATTTTCCCACTCTTTTTTTTGATTATTTTTCAGCGCGTTACCGTGACTTTTAAATTGGGAGCGCAAGACCAGCCAGTTTCTTAAAACCAACTTCTCATTGATGATCTACTCGAGACGCTCTTCACCTTTGACCTTCGTGTCCCACTCAGACACGCCATCTTGTGCTCCATTTGCTTCGCACAACTTTCCCGACACGTGACCCGATTTTATTTCACCCCACGGTGTCACATTTATCTTCCAACTTGATTTGTGGTCCCCTGTCGACCAAAACCTGTCAGCCCCAACTATGGACATGGCCCACTTTGAGCCTACTACCCGTCCGCTACTTATGTCCCATTTATTGGAATCCCCATGTGCTACTTATTTGCCCAAGATTATCAACACCTATTTTCTAATTCAATTATTGCACAATGTTCGGTTTTGACCCAATCCGGCTCCACCGAGTCCAGCCCAGCTCCATGTTCCCCTCCATCATAACACCCTCAAAATTCTTGCCCAAAAATATCTAGTACTCATTTTACCTATTTTCTATATTTAATAGAAATTTCCATTTATTTAAATTCCTATTGGGATTACCTATTTTCCCAATATTCCATTCTAGCCTTTGGATTCCCCAAACAAATCTCACCCATTAATTTCCCATGTAACTTTTTTCTCACTCCCACACAAAGTTGGCCGGCCCTAAATATTTGGAGAGAATCTTTTTTCTCTCTCATTCATTGATTGCTATCCTCTCTCTCTCTCCTTCCTTATTCTTTCTACTATCAACAACAACAACAAAAACTAACAGCAACCCACATCCCATGCTAACCCGACACCACCTCATAGCTTGAGCTCCTTGGCTCAGCCCGACCTCCTCCCCTGGCAGGCCTCGCCGTCGACCATCTCCCCACGACAGCACCCATTTCCTCCTCCTTCCTTCCTCCTCCTTCCTTCCTCCTCCTCTTCAATAACACAACCTCACCACCACCTACATCATCATTCCGCCACCACCTCCACCCTCGTCGGGGTGAGCTACCGCCCGACCCTCGTCGAGGCCGTGCAGCACTTCACCGTCGCCGGCCTGGCCGAACACGGCCTCGCGTATCGCCAGCAGGAGCAACGGACAGTTGCAAGCGCGAACGTGCGCGAGCGCGCGTGCCGCCGTCGTGCGCCGCCGCACCGTCGCGTGGGCCGCCGTGGCTTGCCGTAGGTGTGCCCTACCCTAGGCACTCCTTTCCTGACGGCCAACGTCCTCCGGGACACGCCGTCGAGGCAATTCGTGCGTTTTGCACGACATCCCGTCGTGACGAGCTCCGAATCGAAGCTGAAATATCGTCCCGTCACAGCGACTTCGTGCGCATTTTCCCGAAAATCCGACCGTTGGATCGGCAATTTCTTCGCTCCATCACAATCTCGGTATATCCACCTTCGCTCATGTCAAATTTCGTCCGTTAATTTTATTGTTTGATACAACAAAACCGGCCACCAAGTTGACCGTTTAAATTGTATTAAATTTGGAGTTTCGCGGGGCCAACTTCGTCAGCTTGTATCTCCTCCACCACAGCTCCATTTGGCGTGCTACCTGTTCCTGTGCGAAGCTGGTATAACCCTCTTACTACCCCTCCAGTTTTGTTTTATTGTGAGCTTGTTTGATTGGTTGAATTCGACGCCAAAGTTGGCCGTCCGAATTCGTAATTTCCAACTTGTAAAATTCTATTTTTGAACACGGGACTCCAGATTTCATTTCTGACACCACCATTAGACTCGTGGCATCGTTCTGGCATATTTTCATATAAAATTTGTTAGATTTGGAGAACGTGGGCCCTGGCACATTTTTCGTTGCAAAGTGGGTCCCACATTTTAGGTCAACGAGACTTTTTGACGCCGGCTCATCGGAATCCAATTCTGGATATACCGTTGAGTTTGTATCGTCATTCTGGTCTCGTTGACATATAATTTGCTAGGTTTTGGTGGACATTGGATCCGGCACGTATTTCGGTGCAAGTCGGATACCAATATCCGGGTCAATGGGTCATTTTGAGATCGGCTCATCGGAATCCAATTCCGCATATACCGTTGAGTTCGTATCATCATTCTGGACTCGTTGACAGGTAGTTTGCTGAGTTTTGAGAACTTTGACTCCGGCACGCATTTTCGTGTAAATCAGAATTCCAAGTTCTGGTCAACGGACCAAATTGAGATCGGGTCAACGGAATCCAATTCTGGAGATACCGTTGGGTTCGTATCGTCATTCTGGTTTCGTGAACATATAATTTGTTATATTTTATTGACTTATTTTCTTGCACGTTTTTTGGTGCAAAACGGCTCCGACACGGACACTATTTTGACCCAAAATTACTTTTTTGCCCTTGTGTCCAAATTGGACCGATGGGTAGGCTATTCTAGCTAATTTGACCATTCTGGACACGTTGGCGATGTTCATTTCATCGTCCGACAATATTTGTTGATAGTTTCTATGAGTTTAGCCTTTTTATAATTAATTAATAATTAATTCCTATAATGTTCGTATTTCGGGATTAGTACAACGAAACTGAGATCAGTCAATTCCAGTGATCTCACATCGCTAAAATTGACAAGATGAACACGTGGATCACTATAATAAGATTATCAACTTTACCGTTGATTATCTCATCTCGATTTGCGTGTCGTAAGTTTCGACGTACGAATAACGAAGTACACTTTATATCTTTAATAATTAGACTAGATTTGACCCTGTTTGACCAAAGTTGACCAGTTGACCCAAAGTCAACTGTAAGTCAACGCTTGACCTAGTTTGACTAAATTATTGACCGGAGTCGACCTAGAGTTAATTTGACTTAGAATAATATAGATTGCCTGTAGAGATTCTTTATTACAACTTGAACACCTTGTAACCTGTGTTGCTTTAAATAGGACTCTGTGGCTTCAGTTGGACCCCCTATACTTATCAGCTATTCAGGTTATCAGGCGAGTACATTCTCTGATAGTTCTCTCATTTACTTGTCAATTACTATACTTCAGTTCTAGTTAGTTGTATGCGATTCTCTGTTACAACACGTATGGATATTCTTGATTCATGTATACGACACACATTTATTTTCTGGCCTCTATTACTGGTATCATCATTCCTGGTTTCTATTACTGGAATCATTTACTGGAATCATTTACTGGTATCATTATGTTTTGGCTGGACTCATCTTGAATCATTGTGTTGGAATTCTGGATTCACTTGCTGGGAGGGAAAATACTAGAGTAAGACATGTAGACATACCCCATTACTGGAATCACCCCTACTGGAATCTACTGGAATGATAGCCATATCTCGTCTGATCAGTGAGAGGTGTGCCGGATTACCCACAGCCGCTTACATGTCGATCTCGGTATTTTAAAACACACTGCTGGAGTATAGGCTGGACTCACCCTGGAATCATTGATCACTATAACTGGAATTGTCCCTCACTGGATTCATCTTGTATTAGATTCATCTTGTACTGGACTTACATTGGAGTTACACTGGTCTACATTACTGTCTGGACTTTATATCATATTACCCTGGTTCAGCTAGTTCTATTTTTACAGACTTCATTGCTATGATTCTTCTCTTGTTTAGTTATTTACTTTCCTTGCACCTTATCTGTCTTTCTTACCATCACCTGAATATAAACTGCCATTTTCATCAATACAACTGCCTATAACTACTTTATAGTTCTCTGTCATTTACTTGGGTTTTCTAGATGAGATGTGCTCGTTCCTGTCCTGACTGGACCTGTTGATAAATTTTACAGATAGCTTGGAGGTTGCCTGCTAGCCTAGAGGAGACACATTAGAGGTTGTTTAGATAGTTATTTCATTTGTCTGGAGTTGTATTTACTTTGTGGATTACTGTATTTGAGATTTGAGATGTATTTCTGGATTTATGTATCTTAGACACTTAGACTTCTATCTCCTGTATCTTTTTTGGATTTCATGCTTTATCTATCTTTATCATGCTCTACCTTAGATGTGATTGAGACTGTATCTGCTATGTCACCCCCATTCGGAGAGTATAACTGCTTAGCATTATATTGTTAGATGATGTGACCTAGGACAGCGTTCTACCGCCGACACTGCGGCGTAGGCTGGGCGTTGTTATGTTCTCGTACCCTAACAGTGGGTGCGGGTCGTGACACGTTTTTAGTGGTGGCCCATGCAGGTCGAGTTTATGTAGTGGTATTCGAACTTGAGTACCACTACAGCCTGTAGTAGGAATAGGATATATTTTGAAGGTACTCAATCACAGTTAGGAACCCTTGAGAGATTCCTGGGACGACCCTTGAGAATCTTATTTTAACTTCGATTTGAAAACTCTTTTTTTTCCTTGATTTGATTTATTTTTACTTTCTGTTGTTAAATTTGATTTTGATAGATTATGGTTGAATTTGAGTTTATATTCATTGATTTTGATAGATGATTGTCGAATTTTGAAACTTGATGATAGCTGTTGCATCCGAGTTTATATTTTGATAGATTTTTGTTCATTTTTGAATTTTGAAGTTCATTGATAAATTTGATTTGATTTTGGGTATTCATTGTTGATTTAATTTAATTTTTGACAAGATGAAATTATATGGGCTAGGTCATCTGAGTTTTAGAATCTAGTCTTCTATAGTCACATTAGCCAGCATGGTGAGGACATATAGTTTGACTTTGGATATATTTCTCGGGTGTGGGAATTTAAGATTTTCGCAGCCAAGCTAGCGGCACCGCGAAAATGTTAAATATCATGATTCTAGAGGTATGTGCATAAGTCAAGGGCTCTGTGATTATCGTAGCCTTGCTCACTAGTATGACGAGGATTTAGAGTACCATGATTTTGGATAGACGCATATGATTATCAGATTGTACCTTAAATATTTTCGAACATGTTTTCTCTACTTTTGTTTCAGGCATTCAAAAAAAAGAATTACTGTTGTTTTGTTCTGTTTCTCATTGTTTACTTAGGAGTAGCTTGTGTAACTTCTTACCATAAATTTCTTCTTAATACAATAAATCGATGATTTTGCTAGACTTTATCTTGGATTTGATATTTAGCTCTGGTTTCAAAATGGTTTCTTCTTTTAGACAAATAAGCAAACAACTTTTATCGTTATTTCCTTCTTGCTATTATTCTAGTATTGAATAATAATAATAATAAAACTGTCTTGATTTCGTCAATCACCTATTTTGCGATCTTGGTAGAAATCTAAATGTTGGTCTTAACGTAGAATTAAATTTTATATTGGAACATGAGAATATATATATGAATATATGTAGTGGACACTTTCCTGACACATATGCATGCTACACTTTGACTTTTGCACCCTTTATAGATGATTGGTAGTTACCTTTCTTTTTCTTTTTTTTGATAAGTACCCATTTTCATATACCAGTTTTCATATAGGATGGTAGACTGCCTTACAGTTTTGCTGAATTGTTATTTCTGTAACTGTTCTAGTTTAGCATTCGAGATTTCTTGTGTGTTTTGATACCCTATGACCGTTTTGGTTTAGCATGAATAGTATACCTAGATGAGACTTTCACTACCACCGTGTGCCATGACCCTGTATGCCGTCCTTTTTGATGGTATGATTTGTTTGAGTTATGGGACTTGATTGTGGGGGTTTAACCTAGAGGGAGTATGGACATTTTAATTTCGAGGACGAAAT
This sequence comes from Iris pallida, assembly GCA_029216955.1. Taxonomy (NCBI): domain Eukaryota; kingdom Viridiplantae; phylum Streptophyta; class Magnoliopsida; order Asparagales; family Iridaceae; genus Iris; species Iris pallida. The sequence goes on along the minus strand of JANAVB010043244.1, from coordinate 40,685 downwards.
TTTTATAAGGTGGGTAGGATGTGAGCACCCTGAATTTCAGGTTGATTTTTTTTATTTTATTTATTTTCTGATTCGTTTAGTTTCATTAAATAATTTATTCTGTTAATTTTTCCTTAAGTGTAGTTTTCCGTGCCTTTGATATTTGGAGTGTCAGGGATGTTCAATTCTAGAAATCTTCTTCACAAGTTTTAGAGTGGACAGGATTACCTTCATGACGGTATATAGTGTCCCACTCAGACTTGTTCCCTTGTGCTCTTTTTGCTTCGCAGAACTTCGGGTCGATTTTGACCATTTGATTATTATTTATTTTTCTACTCTTTTTCTTGATCATTTTCAGCGCGTTAACGTGACTTTTAAATTGGGAGCGCATGACCAGCCAGTTTCTTAAAACCAACTTCTCATTGATGATCTACTCGAGACGCTCTTCACCTTTGACCTTCGTGTCCCACTCAGACACGCCATCTTGTGCTCCATTTGCTTCGCACAATTTTCCCGACACGTGACCCGATTTTATTTCACCCTACGGTGTCACATTTATCTTCCAACTTGATTTGTGGGTCCCCTGTCGACCAAAACCTTTTAGCCCCAACTATGGACATGGCCCATTTTGAGCCTACTACCCGTCCGCCACTTGTGTCCCATTTATTGGAATTCCCATATGCTACTTATTTACCCATGATCATTAACACCTATTTTTTAATTCAATTATTGCACAATGTCCGGTTTTGACCCAATCCGGCTCCACCGAGTCCAGTCCAGCTCCATGTTCCCCTCTATTGTAACACCCTCAAAATTCTTGCCCAAAAATATCTAGTACTCATTTTACCTATTTTCTATATTTAATAGAAATTTCCATTTATTTAAATTCCTATTGGGATTACCTATTTTCCCAATATTCCATTCTAGCCTTTAGATTCCCCAAACAAATCTCACCCATTAATTTCCCATGTAACTTTTTCCTCACTCCCACACAAAGTTGGACGGCCCTAAATATTTGGAGAGAATCTTTTTCTCTCTCATTCATTGATTGCTATCCTCTCTATCTCTCCTTCCTTATTCTTTCTACTATCAACAACAACAACAAAAACTAACAGCAACCCACATCCCATGCTAACCCGACACCACCTCATGGCCTGAGCTCCTTGGCTCAGCCCGACCTCTCCCCTGGCCGGCCTCGCCGTCGGCCATCTCTCCACGACAGTACCCATTTCCTCCTCCTTCCTTCCTCCTCCTCTTCAATAACACAACCTCACCACCACCTACATCATCATTCCTCCACCACCTCCACCCTCGTCGGGGTGAGCCACCGCCCGACCCTCGTCGAGGTCGCACAGCACTCCGCCGTCGCCGGACTGGCCGAGCACGGCCTCGCGCAACGCCAGCAGCAGCAACGGACAGTTGCAGGCGCGTACGCGCGTGCGCACGGGCCGCCGTCTTACGCCGTCGCGCCACCGCGTGGGCCGCCGTTGCTCGCCGTGGGTGCGCCCCACCCTAGGCACTCCTTCCCTGACGGCCACCGTCCTCCGGGACGTGCCGTCGAGGCGATTCGTGCGTTTTGCACGACGTCCCGTCGTGACGAGCTCGGGAACGAAGCTGAAATGTCGCCCCGTCGTAGCGACTTCATGCACGTTTTCCCGGAAATCCGACCGTTGGATCGGCGATTTCTTCACTCCGTCACAATCTCGGTATATCCACCTTCGCTCATGTCAAATTTCGTCCGTTAATTTTATAGTTTGATACATCAAAACCGGCCACCAAGTTGACCGTTTAAATTGTATTAAATTTGGACAGTTTCGCGGGGCCAACTTCGTCAGCTTATATATCCTCCACCGCAGCTCCGTTTGGGTGCTACCAGTTCCTGTGCGAAGCTGGTATAACCCTCTTACTACCCCTCTAGTTTCGTTTCATTGTGAGCTTGTTTGATTGGTTGAATTCGACGCCAAAGTTGGTCATCCGAATTCGTAATTTTCAACTTGTAAAATTCCATTTTTGAACACGGGACTCCAGATTTCATTTCTGACACCACCATTAGACTCGTGACGTCGTTCTGGCATGTTTTCATATAAAATTTGTTAGATTTGGAGAACGTGGGCCCTGGCACATTTTTCGGTGCAAAGTGGGTCCCACATTCTGGGTCAACGGGACTTTTTGACGCCGGCTCATCGGAATCCAATTCCGAATATACCGTTGAGTTCGTTTCGTCATTCTGGACTCGTTGACATATAATTTTCTAGGTTTTGGTGGACATTGGATCCAGCACGCATTTCGGTGCAAGTCGGATACCAATATCCGGGTCAACGGGTCATTTTGAGATCGGCTCATCGGAATCCAATTCCAGATATACCGTTGAGTTTGTATCATCATTCTGGACTCGTTGACAGGTAGTTTGCTGCGTTTTGAGAACTTTGGCTCCGGCACGTATTTCCGTGCAAACCGGAATTCCAAGTTCTGGTCAACGGACCAAATTGAGATCGGGTCAACGGAATCCAATTCTGGAGATACCGTTGGGTTCGTATCGTCATTCTGGTTTTGTGGACATATAATTTGTTATATTTTATTGAATTATTTTCTTACACATTTTTTGGTGCAAAACGGCTCCGACATGGACACCGTTTTGACCCGAAATTACCTTTTTGTCCTTGTGTCCAAATTGGATCGATGGGTAGGCTATCCTAGCTAATTTGACCATTCTGGACACGTTGGCGATGTTCATTTCATCGTCCGATAATGTTTGTTGATAGTTTATCTGAGTTTAGCCTTTTTATAATTAATTAATAATTAATTCCTATAATGTTCGTATTTCGGGATTAGTACAACGAAACTGAGATCAGTCAATTCCAGTGATCTCATATCGCTGAAATTGACAAGATGAACACGTGGATCACTATAATAAGATTATCAACTTTACCGTTGATCATCTCATCTCGATTTGCGTGTCGTAAGTTTCGACGTACGAATAACGAAGTACACTTTATATCTTTAATAATTAGACTAGATTTGACCCTGTTTGACCAAAGTTGACCAGTTGACCCAAAGTCATCTGTAAGTCAACGCTTGACCTAGTTTGACTAAATTATTGACCGGAGTCGACCTAGAGTTAATTTGACTTAGAAGAACCTAGAATAATATAGATTGCCTGTAGAGATTCTTTATTACAACTTGAACACCTTGTAACCTGTGTTGCTTTAAATAGGACTCTGTGGCTTCAGTTGGACCCCCTATACTTATCAGCTGTTCAGGTTATCAGGCGAGTACATTCTCTGATAGTTCTCTCATTTACTTGTCAATTACTGTACTTCAGTTCTAGTTAGTTGTATGTGATTCTCTGTTACAACACGTATGGATATTCTGGATTCATGTATACGACACACATTTATTTTCTGGCCTCTATTACTGGTATCATCATTCCTGGTTTCTATTACTGGAATTATTTACTGGAATCATTTACTGGTACCATTATGTTTTGGCTGGACTCATCTTGAATTATTGTGTCGGAATTCTGGATTCACTTGCTGGGAGGGGAAATACTAGAGTAAGACATGTAGACATACCCTATTACTGGAATCACCCCTAGGAATCTACTGGAATAATAGCCATCTCTCGTCTGATCAGTGAGAGGTGTGCCGGATTACCCACAGCCGTTTACATGTCGATCTTGGTATTTTAAAACACACTGCTAGAGTATAGGCTGGACTCACCCTGGAATCATTGATCACTATAACTGGAATCATCCCTTACTGGATTCATCTTGTATTAGATTCATCTTGTACTGGACTTACATTAGAGTTATACTGGTCTACATTACTGTCTGGACTTTATATCATATTATCCTGGTTCAGCTAGTTCTATTTTTACAGACTTCAATGCTATGATTCTTCTCTTGTTTAGTTATTTACTTTCCTTGCACCTTATCTGTCTTTCTTACCATCACCTGAATAAAAACTGCCATTTTTATCAATACAACTGCCTATAACTGCTTTATATTTCTCTGTCATTTACTTGGGTTTTCTAGATGAGATGTGCTCGTTCCTGTCCTGACTAGACCTGTTGATAAATTTTACAGATAGCTTGGAGGTTGCCTGCTAGCCTAGAGGAGACACATTAGAGGTTGTTTAGATAGTTATTTCATTTGTCTGGAGTTGTATTTACTTTGTGGATTACTGTATTTGAAATTTGAGATGTATTTCTGGATTTATATATCTTAGACACTTAGACTTCTATCTCCTGTATCTCTTTTGTATTTCATGCTTTATCTATCTTTATCATGCTCTACCTTAGATGTGATTGAGACTCATCTGCTATGTCACCCCCATTCGGGGAGTATAACTGCTTAGTATTATATTGTTAGATGATGTGACCTAGGACAACGTTCTACCGCCGACACTGCGGCGTAGGCTGGGCGTTGTTACGTTCTCGTACCCTAACAGTTGGTGCGGCTCGTGACACGTTTTTAGTGGTGGCCCATGCAGGTCGAGTTTATGTAGTGGTATTCGAACTTGAGTACCACTACAACCTGCAGTAGGAACAGGATATATTTTGAAGGTACTCAATCACAGTTAGGAACCCTTGAGAGATTCCTGGGACGACCCTTGAGAATCTTATTTTAACTTCGATTTGAAAACTCTTTTTTCCCTTGATTTGATTTATTTTTACTTTCTGTTGTTAAATTTGATTTTGATGGATTATGGTTGAATTTGAGTTTATATTCATTGATTTTGATGGATGATTGTCGAATTTTGAATCTTGATGATAGCTGTTGCATCCGAGTTTGTATTTTGATGGATTTTTGTTCATTTTGAATTTTGAAGTTCGTTGATAAATTTGATTTGATTTTGGGTATTCATTGTTGATTTAATTTAATTTTTGACAAGATAAAATTATATGGGCTAGGTCATCTGAGTTTTGGAATCTAGTCTTCTATAGTCACATTAGCCAGCATGGTGAGGACATATAGTCTGACTTTGGATATATTTCTCGGGTGTGAAAATTTAAGGTTTTCGCAGCCAAGCTAGCGGCACCGCGAAAATGTTAAATACCATGATTCTAGAGGTATGTGCATAAGTCAAGGGCTCTGTGATTATCGTAGCCTTGCTCACTAGTATGACGAGGATTTAGAGTACCATGATTTTGGATAGACGCATATGATTATCAGATTGTATCTTAAATATTTTCGAACATGTTTTCTCTACTTTTGTTTCAGGCATTCAAAAAAAAGAATTACTGTTGTTTTGTTTTGTTTCTCATTGTTTACTTAGGAGTAGCTTGTGTAACTTCTTACCATGAATTTCTTCTTAATACAATGAATCGATGATTTTGCTAGACTTTATCTTGGATTTGATATTTAGCTCTGGTTTGAAAATGGTTTCTTCTTTTAGACAAATAAGCAAACAACTTTTATCGTTATTTCCTTCTTGCTATTATTCTAGTATTGAATAATAATAATAATAAAACTGCCTTGATTTCGTCAATCATCTATTTCGCGATCTTGGTAGGAATCTAAATGTTGGTCTTAATGTAGAATTAAATTTTTATATTGGGACATGAGAATATATATGAATATATGTAGTGGACACTTTCCTGACACATATGCATGCTACACTTTAATTTCCACCTATCTGAATAAATATTAATATGTTGTTGATGTTAATTTCCAAACCCCAATATTTCTGGTTTTCTGCTTTCTAGTTTAAATTCGTAATTCAAATACAGATTTCATGTTATTAGTTATGTTTACATCACTGCACATGTATGCTATACGTAGGGTTTCAATTCAAAAATTTTGGTTGAGTTTTGTGTTGAAATTGTCAAATTTGAGACTGCATTATGTCAATAATACACTGGTTTAAATGCTAGCTTTTCCCTCTCTAACGCTCTCTCTCTATATATATTGTGATTGGATTTCAATGCAAGTGACTTTCAATTCTTAACTTTTGAATTTGATTTTTCTGCACCCTTTATAGATGATTGGTAGTTACCTTTCTTATTATTATTTTTTTGATAAGTACCCATTTTCATATATACCAGTTTTCATATAGGATGGTAGACTGCCTTACAGTTTTGATGAATTATTATTTGTGTAACTTTTCTAGTTTAGCATTCTAGATTTCTTTTGTGTTTTGATACCCTATGACCGTTTTGGTTTAGCATGAATAGTATACCTAGATGAGACTTTTACTACCACCGTGTGCCATGACCCTGTATGCCGTCCTTTTTGATGGTATGATTTGTTTGAGTTCTGGGACTTGATTGTGGGGGTTTAACCTATAGGGAGTATGGACATTTTAATTTCGAGGACGAAATTTTTATGAGGTGGGTAGGATGTGAGCACCTTGAATTTCAGGTTGATTTTTTTCATTTTATTTTATTTTCTGATTCGTTTAGTTTCATTAAATAATTCATTCTGTTAATTTTTCCTTAAGTGTAGTTTTCCGTGCCTTTGATATTTGGAGTGTCAGGGATGTTCAATTTTGGAAATCTTCTTCACAAGTTTTGGAGTGGACATGATTACCTTCATGACGGTATATAGTGTCCCACTCAGACTTGTTCCCTTGTGCTCTTTTTGCTTCGCAGAACTTCGGGTTGATTTTGACCATTTGATTATTATATATTTTTCCACACTTTTCCTTGATTATTTTCAGCGCGTTACCGTGACTTTTAAATTGGGAGCGCAAGACCGGCCAGTTTCTTAAAACCAACTTCTCATTGATGATCTACTCGAGACGCTCTTCACCTTTGACCTTCGTGCCCCACTCAGACACGCCATCTTGTGCTCCATTTGCTTCGCACAACTTTTCCGACACGTGACCCGATTTTATTTCACCCCACGGTGTCACATTTATCTTCCAACTTGATTTGTGGGTCCCCTGTCGACCAAAACCTGTCAGCCCCAACTATGGACATGGCCCACTTTGAGCCTACTATCCGTCCGCCACTTGTGTCCCATTTATTGGAATCCCCATGTGCTACTTATTTGCCTATGATCATCAACACCTATTTTTTAATTCAATTATTGCACAATGTCCGGTTTTGACCCAATCCAGCTCCACCGAGTCCAGCCCAGCTCCATGTTCCCCTCCATCGTAACAACCTCAAAATTTTTGCCCAAAAATATCTAGTACTCATTTTACCTATTTTCTATATTTAATAAAAATTTTCATTTATTTAAATTCCTATTGGGATTACCTATTTTCCCAATATTCCATTCTAACCTTTGGATTCCCCAAGCAAATCTCACCCATTAATTTCCCGTGTAACTTTTTCCTCACTCCCACACAAAGTTGGCCGGCCCTAAATATTTGGAGAGAATCTTTTTCTCTCTCATTCATTGATTGCTATCCGCTTTCTCTCTCTCCTTCCTTATTCTTTCTACTATCAACAACAACAACAAAAACTAACAGCAACCCACATCCCATGCTAACCCGACACCACCTCATGGCCTGAGCTCCTTGGCTCAGCCCGACCTCCTCCCCTGGCCGGCCTCGCCGTCGGCCATCTCCCCACGACAGCACCCATTTCCTCCTCCTTCCTTCATCCTCCTCTTCAATAACACAACCTCACCACCACCTACATCATCATTCCGCCACCACCTCCACCTTCGTCGGGATGAGCCGCCACCCGACCCTCGTCGAGGTCGTACAGCACTTCGCCGTCGCTGGCCTGGCCGAGCACGGCCTCGCGCAACGCCAGCAGCAGCAACGGACAGTTGCAAGCGCACGCGCGCGCGCGCGGGCCGCCGTCGTACGCCGCCGCGCCGCCACGTGGGCTGCCGTGGCTCTCCGTGGGTGCGCCCCACCCTAGGCACTCCTTCCCTGACGGCAACAGTCCTCCGGGACGCGCCGTCGAGGCCATTCGTGCGTTTTGCACGACGTCCCGTCGTGACGAGCTCGGGAACGAAGCTGAAATGTCGCCCCGTCGCAACGACTTCGTGCGCGTGTTCCCGTAAATCCGACTGTTGGATCGGCGATTTCTTCGCTCCGTCACAATCTCGGTATATCCACCTTCGCTCATGTCAAATTTCGTCCGTTAATTATATTGTTTGATACATCAAAACCGGCCACCAAGTTGACCGTTTAAATTGTATTAAATTTGGATAGTTTCGCGGGGCCAACTTCGTCAGCTTGTATCTCCTCCATCGCAGCTCTGTTTGGCGTGCTACCAGTTCCTGTGCGAAGCTGGTATAACCCTCTTACTATCCCTCCAGTTTCGTTTCATTGTGAGCTTGTTTGATTGGTTGAATTCGACGCCAAAGTTGGCCGTCCGAATTCGTAATTTCCAACTTGTAAAATTTCATTTTTGAACACGGGACACCAAATTTCATTTCTGACACCACCACTAGAATCATGGCGTCATTCTGGCATGTTTTCATATAAAATTTGTTAGATTTGGAGAACGTGGGCCCTGGCACGTTTTTCGGTATAAAGTGGGTCCCACATTCTGGGTCAACGAGACTTTTTGACGCCGGCTCATCGGAATCCAATTTCGGATATACCGTTGAGTTCGTATCGTCATTCTGGACTCGTTGACATATAATTTGCAAGGTTTTGGTGGACATTGGATCCGGCATGCATTTCGGTGTAAGTCGGATACCAATATCCGGGTCAACGGGTCATTTTGAGATCGGCTCATCCGAATCCAATTCCGGATATACCGTTGACTTCGTATCATCATTCTGGACTCGTTGACAGGTAGTTTGCTGAGTTTTGAGAACTTTGGCTCCGACACGTATTTCCGTGCAAACCGAAATTCTAAGTTCTGGTCAACGGACCAAATTGAGATCGGGTCAACGGAATCCAATTCTGGAGATACCGTTGGGTTCTATCGTCATTCTGGTTTTGTGGACATATAATTTGTTATATTTTATTGACTTATTTTCTTTCACATTTTTTGGTGCAAAACGGCTCCGACACGGACACCGTTTTGACCCAAAATTACCTTTTTGCCCTTGTATCCAAATTGGACCGATGGGTAGGCTATCCTAGCTAATTTGACCATTCTGGACACGTTGACGATGTTCATTTCATCGTCCGACAATGTTTGTTGATAGTTTCTCTGAGTTTAGCCTTTTTATAATTAATTAATAATTAATTCCTATAATGTTCGTATTTCGGGATTAGTACAACGAAAATAAGATTAGTCAATTCCAGTGATCTCACATCGCTGAAATTGACAAGATAAACACGTGGATCACTATAATAAGATTATCAACTTTATCGTTGATTATCTCATCTCGATTTGCGTGTCGTAAGTTTCGACGTACGAATAACGAAGTACACTTTATATCTTTAATAATTAGACTAGATTTGACCCTGTTTGACCAAAGTTGATCAGTTGACCCAAAGTCAACTGTAAGTCAACGCTTGACCTAGTTTGACTAAATTATTGACCGGAGTCGACGTAGAGTTAATTTGACTTAGAAGAACCTAGAATAATATAGATTGCCTGTAGAGATTCTTTATTACAACTTGAACACCTTGTAACCTGTGTTACTTTAAATAGGACTCTGTGGCTTCAGTTGGACCCCCTATAGTTATCAGCTGTTCAGGTTATCAGGCGAGTACATTCTCTGATAGTTCTCTCATTTACTTGTCAATTACTGTACTTCAGTTCTAGTTAGTTGTATGCGATTCTCTGTTACAATACTTATGGATATTCTGGATTCATGTATATGACACACATTTATTTTTTGGCCTCTATTACTGGTATCATCATTCCTGGTTTCTATTACTGGAATCATTTACTGGAATCATTATGTTTTGGCTGGACTCATCTTGAATCATTGTGTCGAAATTCTGGACTCACTTGCTGGAAGGGGAAATACTAGAGTAAGACATGTAGACATACCCCATTACTGGAATCACCCTTACTGGAATCTTCTGGAATGATAGCCATCTCTCGCCTGATCAGTGAGAGGTGTGCCGGATTACCCATAGCCGTTTATATGTCGATCTCGGTATTTTAAAACACACTGCTAGAGTATAGGCTGGACTCACCCTGGAATCATTGATCACTATAACTGGAATCGTCCCTTACTGGATTCATCTTGTATTAGATTCATCTTGTACTGGACTTATATTGGAGTTACACTGGTCTAATTACTGTCTGGACTTTATATCATATTATCCTGGTTCAGCTAGTTCTATTTTTACAGACTTCATTGCTATGATTCTTCTCTTGTTTAGTTATTTACTTTCCTTGCACCTTATCTGTCTTTCTTACCATATAAACTGTCATTTTCATCAATACAACTGCCTATAACTGCTTTATAGTTCTCTGTCATTTACTTGGGTTTTCTAGATGAGATGTGCTCGTTCCTGTCCTGACTGGACCTGTTGATAAATTTTACAGATAGCTTGGAGGTTGCCTGCTAGCCTAGAGGAGACACATTAGAGGTTGTTTAGATAGTTATTTCATTTGTCTGGAGTTGTATTTACTTTGTGGATTACTGTATTTGAGATTTGAGATGTATTTCTGGATTTATATATCTTAGACACTTAGACTTCTATCTCCTGTATCTCTTTTGGATTTCATGCTTTATCTATCTTTATCATGCTCTACCTTAGATGTGATTGAGACTGTATCTGCTATGTCACCCCCATTCGGGGAGTATAACTGATTAGCATTATATTGTTAGATGATGTGACCTAGGACATCGTTCTACCGCCGACACTGCGGCGTAGGCTGGGCGTTGTTACGTTCTCGTACCCTAACAGTGGGTGCGGATCGTGACAGAAAGCTCATGACACATGAGCTAGACATTAAAGATTTCGAAGAGTCAGCTCCAAAAGAGAAGGTGATAGCATTCAAAGTGAACCACAAGACAGCCTCCGACGATAAAAGTGAGACAGACAGCTCAGACAACGAGCAAATGGCCCTCATGACAAGGAACTTCAGAAGATTCCTCAGATATGAAAAGCCGAACAAGAAGAAAAAAGATTCTAGAGACGATGAAGAACCGATCTGCTTCAGCTGTAAAAGAACAGGTCACATGAAGAAGGAATGTCCTACTATAAAAAAGGAAAGCAAACTTGATCAGATAAGCAAAAGAAGGTCTTCAACTAGAAACTATGCTAACACTAGCAACTGGTGTGAAAGCGAAGCTAGTGATTCTGAAGAAGAAGAGAATCCTCGCAACACAACGAACCCATGCTTTATGACTACAGATTCTAAGGTAATATCAAACCCTCTCTATGAAGAATTTACTTTCGATGAAATGTCTGATGCTTTCACTGATCCGCTAGAAGATCAGAGGAAAATTATAGATATGTACAAAAGTGCTAAAGAAGAGCTAAAATCTGTACAATCTGAGTTTTCAAAGCAATCTCAAATGCTAGAAGATATTAGAAATTTGTCTAGTGACATAAATAAGATTACTTCATTAAAGTTAAGCTTACATGAAACTCTTGAAAAGCTTGAGAAAAATAATCAATAAATTGTCAAACTTAACGATCTCTGTAAATTAGAGAAAAGAAAGTATAGTATTGCTGCTCAGAGAATAGATGCACTCACGACCAAATAAAATGAAGCCTGTGATGTCTCTAAAAAGTTAGATATCAAACTGTGTAAATAGGTTGTCAAACTTGTAGCTCAAGTGAACACAAGTCACAAGGCCAAACACAAACACAACACTACCAACACTGCTAGAACTGCCAGAAGCCATGCATATTTGTATACCTTGCCACACAATAGGAAAGCACACACATCTTTAAAAAAATATATACATGATCTTCGAACTACACCGAGCACTAACACTTCTGTTATATATCATTATTGTGGTATAAAATGACATGTATCACACCAGCGTAAAATTAAAAATTGCTAGTAGATCTATTTCATCGTGATAGACCATCACTAGTTATTTTTTTGTTTTATTTTGTGTGACTGTGTATTAGTGATAAATGCTTCTTTCAAGCATTATCAGCTTTAGTTTATTGGACTAGTTGTATGAACTCTATCTATTCAGTTTTTACTAGTATTTCCTGTTTTCAGCACTGTGTATTGCTTTTATGGTTAATGTTTACTGTTACGCTCTTCACTGTGCTGAGTACCACTATTTACTTGTGTCATTTTTATGATAAAACGGGGGAGTAGATGGATACTTAATATTTTTTCCTGCTTAATTGTTTTGTTGGGAGATATTGTTTATTTTTCTAGACTCTTACAGATATTTCAGTCGACATGCTTTGTTACGGGGGAGTAACACGACTTAATCGTACATTACGGGGGAGCAAAAATATTGTACTAATATTCAAGGCCAAAGCTATTACCGTACCGCATCAAGTTTTCTTCCAAATCGAGCTGAACAACTTCTTAAGTATCAATTGTAGTTTTATCAAATTATCAAAATGGGGGAGATTGTTGGCCCATTCAGCCATTGTCAAACCGATTTCAATAATTGACCTAAAACTTCGAGTTTGATATGAAAAGAAATAGAAGATCGCAAATTTCGTGTTTATAATTTTTTATACTTTACTCTGTATTTTTTTTCTTTTCTTGAGTCTAGATAAATCGTGCGTCAGGATCACTGGCAATTAGAAGTTCATCTCCTGATCAAAAACCAAACCAATCCTTGACCCAAAACCAAACCAAATCCAAAAGCCAAAAAGATCAGAAACCCTAGTAACCGAACTCGGTGTGAGTTCTGCCCGAACTTGGTTCGAATTCGTTCTCCCTTGATTTTTCCTAGTCAGCAGCATTTTTTAGTCTTTTGGATCTTAAACGTTCAAAAATATAAACGTTAGCCTACTGAGTTTTGCCCGAACTCTGTCCTAGAAAATCCCATAAAAAGAGAAGAAATTTTTGTTTCTATTCACTCATTCAATCTTCATCTTCTCTATCTATTCCTAAGCTTTTTATTCTCGAGTTATATAAGCTTGACGTATAAAGGCCTTTCTCAAAAAAGGTGTTGTTGAAGTTTGATCGTGGGCTTCGGATAAAAATACGACAGTATTGAAGTTGGCATTTTCTACGGAGTAAAGCACGCGGTGTAATCTCTATTTACAATAGTGGATTATAGCAAGTAAAAGTTCTTGCGAACTGGACTAGTCCTCTCAGAGAAAAATTAGTATAAACCTACTGTGTCTACGTATTGCTTTCTTACGTCCACTATATTTAATGCTTTACTTTGCATTTCAAGTTCATTAATATTTGCTTCACCTGCTTAAGTTTTTAATTGGTAATTATTTTTCGCTGCACTCTATTCACCCCTCTAGAGGTGCCATCGATCCTACAGTTCTGTATATTTAGTTTTCTCACATAATTGTAATTAAATCAGACTGCAGCTGACTACGATTATGTACTATTGACTCTTGGCACTAGCTCATCATTTTGTGTAGCTAGACTCATGAATAATTTTAATGAAGCGTCGGGGAGGCCTTACTTCTTTGTCTTATATGAACATTATTTACTGTTTCTTGCTTTGATTGATTGAGACATAGATGCACTATGAGACCATAAGTGAGATTGTAGCATGCACACCCCCTAGTCTCTTGACAGCCGTAATCGTCGTATGACAAAAAATGGAAGGAATAATATGCCCCCGTCGCTCGATCCACTGATCTTCCGCCATCCACCATAAGATCCACGCGAGTTTGGTGTTTTTATTATTAGTTAACCATAATATTTTTTTTTTGTAAGTACGTCCTACTTACTCCTGATGATTTCTTATTCCCATAACAAATCTGATTTCTGGCATACAATGAACATCAAAACAATTTTTCCTTTCAGATTTTAAAAATCAAGGAATGAAAATGGTGCAACTCTCTGCTTTGCAATAGGTTGGAGATTTTGTTCTTGTGGACAAAATCTTAAAATAGTCCCATATTGAAGTTACCGGGGATGGCCATGGCATTGAGTTTTAAATTTTGTTCTGTATAATTTTTATTTGTCCTATTATATTAATTAGTTTATTTTTCTTAAAATATTATCAAGTAAAATGTACAACATTACAATGTTACGATTTGTTTGGAAATTTTCTTAGGAAATATCGAAAATTTGTTAAATTGAACTAAAAAACAAAGTTTTGTAAAATTGCAATATGAGAACTAAAACGTCCTATGATAGGGTGTTTCTTTTGAGACTGAGAATTAGTTCCTTATTAACCGACATTAACAACTAACTAATTTATACTAACAAACAAATGAAAGAAAATGTCCTATAGAAGGACATTTTTAGCAAAAAAAAAAAAAAATCCTACCATTGGCCGTATCTTGTGTAAAAAAAGTAAAAATACTATACCATTTGATGTTTTCTTTTTTTTTTTTCATATACATATGTTTATAACATCAAAATGTGTGGAACTTGCGGTTAGCTATTAAAATAATAAGTTTATTTTACACAAAAATGACCTATAATAAGATTTGTACCATCAACCTCCTAAATCTTATTACTTTATTTGTTGACCATAAACCCACAATTTTTACGTTATATATATATATATATATATATATAATATATATATATATATATATATATATATATATAATAAAAGGTTTGTATGAAAAATGCCCAACCGTTGGACGGTTCTTGATCAAAATGTCCTTTTGCTAGACATTTTTTGCCCACTTTACGCTCAACCAATTGATGTTTTATTTGATCGTAGGGTGTGATATGCGAGAGTTAGACAATTTCAAAGAAAATACTGAACGAATGAGAGTTTGTTTTAGGGTTTGAAATTTCACCAAGTTGTATGATGTTTACACAATTTCAGCAAACTATAATGCTATGTATGAAAATTTATGTTCCTTTTATATTCATTCTCTTTTAGTTTTTATAACGTCTATACAATATCTCACAAAGTTTAATTTAATGATTTTTGTCCCCCTGAATTTGTGTTTGCCTAACAACTTTGCTAGAAGTAAAACAAAATACTATACTATTTCTCAAAAGTATAATGCTATTTGTCGCTCCAAATTATCTTTCCAAACCATCCCTTCTTATGTGACAGCTGACGTAGTATGTTAATGTGGCAGCTTACGTTGCAATTTTTAAATTTAAATTTAAATTAAGATTAAGATTAAAGTTCATATTAAAATTAAAATTAACATTAAAATTAACATTAACAACAATATTAATATTAACATTAATATTAATATTAATATCAAAATAACATTAACATTAATATTCATATTAATATTAATAATTAACATTAACAACAATATTAATATTAACATTAATATTAATATCAACATAACATTAACATTAATATTAATATTAACATTAATATTAATATTAATATTAATATTAATACTAATATTAATATTAATACTAATATATTAGTATTAATATGAATATTAATATTAATAATATATTTTTAACATTAACATTAATATTAACATGAAAAAAATTGGGAAATAACTTCTTTGGGTTAAAATTTGACATGTCATGCCATGTTAGATAACACATAATATTGTTTAACATGTCACGTCAGCTGCCACATAAGAAATGATAGTTTGGAGGGACAATTTGGTCGTACGAATAGCATTACTCTTCTCAAAATTAGAGGTGAGCATATCTCAGTTGGAAACCCAACAAAAATATCAAAATTGGTTTGGTTTGTGATTATCGGTTCGATTTTAGGTTTGAAATTTTTTTTTGGATAAATCGGTACGGGTTCTGTTTTGGTTTGGATAATGGACTGGAAGCAACAACAATTTTACTTAGTAATTTACTAAAATACCTTCAACCTATATATACTTCTTTTCTGAGTTTCCTCCCTCTCGAGTTTGAGTCTCTGAAGTCTTGATTGGAGGTGGAGGAACTCTCTAGTCTCCAGCCCAAATCCCTAATTTCGTAAATTGTAGTCATTGGGATGGACTGGAGGAACTCTCAACTAACTTTGAACCCTAAAATCTTTTTTTTATCTCAATTATTTTTTATTTTGACTGAGGTTCTGGGCTTTGGTTTCTTGTAGGACTATCGGTTTACTTCTGTTTTCTTGAATTATTTACTTATATTATATGGATCTTATTCTCTTATTATCTTCATTGATTTACTTCTATTACCTGGATCTTATTCTATTATCTCAATTGATTTACTTCTTAGATTGTATGTATGTCTTTGACTCTTTATGGAATTTCAGGATGCAACTATAGTTAATGTATAATAGAGAGATTTTTGGCATGCTATATCTTATCCTTTTGAAGGGAAAGTAAAGGTTTAATTGCGGCAGTTTAGACAAGGATCATTCAGAGATCAAGTTTGATTTTATATGAAATTAAGTAGTATTTGATTAATTACACTCCACGAAAGGTGTTGACCAAGTTTCTGATAATCACCCTTGATGTCAACTCTCTCATCATTTGTGTCAAGATGAGCTATGTATACCAATATGGACACGAATATGGAATACATACATTGTCTGATTTGATTGTATAGTCATCCAAGTTGTATTTGTTGGTGTTTTTGCCTTTGGATTAGTGTAAAATAGTCCCACATCGGCTACACCACCAAGTGGGTATCTCAATATATTGCTTTGCATGTGTTGAGGTGTGCAAATGGGGTGTGGTGGGGCACATGTGGGTGCCATGTGGGGGTGTTTACCTAAAAGGAAAAAGGATTAATTTCAATAAGGAAGCAAGTTGCTTTTTGTCATTCGGACTTGGACACGGGCTCCATGATGCCCTGTATATGCATGGGCGTGTTCGGGGGTATGCGAGGACTAGCACACCCCTATGCTGATTGTAGGATGATCTAGAATATTAATGAAGTCTCACTCCACTCTATAAATAGATCTCCCTGGCCTCCTTTGTAAGATGCACCAAAAAAGAAAGCAAAGAGAGCCAGTTGAGTCCAGGGAGCCCGTTTGAGTCACAAAAAGTTGACTAACGAGCGTTCCAGAAGTTCTTTGAGAACTTGCTGGTTCTTGAAAGCGGATCGTATAAAGGCAAATCTTGCTTTGAGCAACGGTAATTTTTATCACCCCAGCAGGGCTGTTGAAATCTCCTCTTTCTTCTTTCTTCTTTCTTCTTCTTATTCTTCTTCTTCTCAGTGGGCTGCAAGATATTTTGGAGATCAAACTTGTTTTCCGGAATCTCCAAAATCCTAAAATTTAGTTCAGGTATTTTTGGAGAGTGAACTCATTCGTCGGAATCTCCAAAGTACTGAAACTCAGTTCAGAAAATTAGGAGAGCAAACTAGTTTACAGGAAGTCTCCGAAATCCAAACTAAGAAAATTAGGAGAACAAACTTGTTTGCAGGAAGTCTCTGAAATCCCATCTAAAGAAAATTAGGAGAGCAAACTTGTTCGTAGGAAGTCTCCGAAATCCTATAAAATCAGAATAGAGAGCAAAATTTATTTTGCAAGAGGTCTTTTAAATTCTGATTGTTCTTCCATCTAGATCTGTTTTGGAAATAACAATCTCAAAACAAGATCCGGATCTGATGGAGAACAACCGTACAAACCTTCTCGACATAAGTTTTAACAAACTTGAGTTTGACGGGGAGCATTACAACGTCTGGAAGAGAAAGGCCAGCCTTAATCTTCAACTCGTGACCGTCGACTACGTGTTGACAGATCCTGAGTCATTAATTTCAGAAGTTGAAAATGCTCAAAGGTTCGCTGAAGCGACTACTTTGCAGTCCAAGTGGAGGAGCGATAACAACATATACAAGTTGTTGATCTTGAACTCGGTGAAGGATTCTCTGGCAGAGTCATATAGCAAGACAGTCAATGCCAAGGACGTCTGTGGAGAATTTTTACAAGGCAGATGAGAACATGAACAAGATCACGTGACCGAAAAGGTCTAAGGATACGATTTGAGGACGATAAGATGATGTTGTCTCAAGTCAAAGAATTGCTCAATTACGTCAAAAACTTAAGGATGGTGGCATGTCCTTGTCCGATGATTTCATCGTCGACGGTATTTTCGCAAAGCTCCTACCTGGGTGGAGCAATTTCATTGCGTACATGGACCCCAAGAAGATGGAGGTAGATCTTGAATGCCTCTTGCACTGGATTCATGTTGAAGACGAGTTGAGGGCTCAAATCAAAGTAGACATCTTGTCCAAATAGATGGCTTTGGCTAATCTGGTGCAAGCTAGAGACTCCAAGAGGAAGCAAAAAGGCTTCTTACAACAAAAGAAGGACGTTCACCAACTGCAGGTGAAGTCGGCTCTGTTCAAGCCAAAGTCCAAAGCACCTGGAACTTGTTTCAATGGTGGCAAGAAAGGCCACTGGATGAAGGACTGCAAGGAAAAACCTAAATGGAAAGAGCAAGATAAGGCTAACTTTGTTGCTATGATTGTGCATGTTGACTCGACTAGTATTGACAAAAACTGGTAGATAGACACTAGGGCATCCCGCCATGTTTTCTCTAAGAATGAGTAGTTCACCACATACAAGCCTATAGCTGAGAAGGTTATGGTGGCGAACCAGACACAAGCTGAAGTGCTGGAAATCGGGACGGTGGTACTGAAATTGACATCGGGGAAGTCAATGATGCTTCTGGATATGAAGCGCGTACCAATGATAGCTAAGAACCTGGTCTCTAGAAGTCTGCTCCGTAATGCAGGCTTGAGGGTGGACATTAACGCTGGTCAAGTAGTTATGTCATATAAAGGAACATACATCGGAAAAGCTTTCTGTACCGAAGGGATATTCAAACTTCAGCTTGTAACTCCAATTGAAAAAATTAATGCACTCTCTATTTCTTATTATTATCTTAAGTTATGGCATAATAGACTAGGCCATGTTCATTGTAAAAGAATTGACAAGATGTCTAGTCTATGACTTATCTCCAAATGTGAGGGTAAGGAGTTGGTGAAGTGTGAGGTCTGTGCACGGACAAAGATTACTAAGAAATCATTCAAATAGGTAAATTGAAGTACAAATCTTCTAGAGTTCGTGCACTCAGATATCTGTGACTTCTAGCAGATCTCCATAATGGCCAGAATGAAGTTTTTATTACTTTCATCGACGATTTCTCAAAGCACGTGTTCGTTTATCTGCTCATGTCTAAAGATGAAACGTTTAAAATTTTTAAGGATTTTAAGGCTGAAGCGAGCATCAAATTGAAAAACAACTTAAGAGATTCAGAAGTAATCGAAGTGGATAATATAGGTCTCATGAATTTTCATCATTCTACAAAGAACATAGAATTGTCAACAAGATGACTACTCTGTACTCTCCTCAATCAAATGGTGTTACAGAAAGGAAGAAAAAAATATTAACAGAGATGATGAACTCAATGTTGTTGACTGCGGGTCTTCCAAATTGCATCTGGGGTGAAGCAGTGCTTATGGTTACTTTCATTCTAAATAGAGTACCATATGCAACTTTTGATGTCACTTCTCATGAACTCTGGTTCAAGGTCAGACCCAACTTAAATATTATTCGAGTATGGGGGTGTCTGGCGTATGTGAAGCTTCCGGATTTAAAGATCCAGAAGCTGGAAACAAGGAATTACGAAGACTATATTCCTGGGTTATGTTGATAAGAGTGATATTCGAAGGTTCCTTGATATTAAGCCAAATCATATCACTTGTAAGCCCCCTAATTTTTAAATTTATTTATAATTATTTTTTATTTATTTAATATGGTTATTTTAATATTAAAATATATTGAAGTCAATAATGACTATAGTAGTAGTTTATCGTAGTTTTGATTTTTGAAGCACAATAAATATAGATTTCTCAAATCTATTTTCATATTTGAATTCTAAACACGTCCACCTTCAATTTGATATATCATGTCTCATGTAAACTTGTTTTTCAACATCGTTTTGACTTTACACAATTTCAGGTCAACTTAGGCCATTAAGACTATTATCAAATTTTTAGCCCCAACTTCCAACTCGAGTTCAGAACTCAACATAGATCAAAGTCGTATGATCCAATATATAATTTTGATCCATTTTGAGCTACTACGCACATGCCACTAGTATGCCACTCAATTGAGTTTCCATGTGCTACTTATTTTCAAATAGCACACAAGTCGAAACTATAGACATATTGGACTCAAATCGATCACAAAAATTATACTAACCAAAAACTAGTCCAACTAGGGACCCATGAAGCCTATTCTAGGGTAACCTAACCTATTAGACATATCTTAGATTGATTTATATGAATTAATGTACAATCATATTAATTAAAATATAATTTAAACCAACTCCAAACAACTTTCCTATTTTGGACCCAATTTAAATCCTAGGAGATAGAATTGGTGTATCTTTTAGAATAAATAATCAAATCCCACCAAAAAATCCTACTCTGCCCCAACGTCTTTTCTCTTACGGTAAACCACTCCTACGTAGGATTTTGGAACACATTTTGTATATTTTTCCTATTAAAACCGAGCGCCCCTACAATTTTTTTTATTTTTGCACTTTCCTTTCCACCCGACAGAAACTCATCACCCCAACCTCTTTGAACCTTCCTACCACCTTCATCTAGACCCTAGGACACCCCCTAAGACAAGACACCTTTCCAAGGAGTCTCAGCCCCTAATTTGGTCGATATGAGGCACGGAAGGCACTCGAAGTCGACCGAACTTGTGCTGAATTCATCATAGCAGGTTAGTCGACTTCTAGACGAGGTTACATCAACATTTTCTCATCTAATTCACCTCAAACAAGACTAGAAGTTACCTCTATGTGTCTACTTCAATTTCTGATCGCTAGATCACACAGTTCCAAGCGATTTGCCCGTGGCGTCACTTCTATGACAAGGTGTCCAGAACCGACGAGTTCTGTTTTGAGCAGTTTTTTTGCCTACCTAAGTTTAGTGTTGATCCTTCTAATATTTTTTATTCAAAAACTAGATGTTTGGAGCTTTCCAACACATATCGATTTGTTAGGTTTTGAGTTCGTTTTCTGCTTTAAAATTTTGTGACATTTGCCATAACATCAAACTCCGAAAAATCCTATGTTCCTTGTGTCCAAAAGTTCCAATACTTAATAAAATTCAATTAAAATATTTGTTGTGCAAGGTTTAATGTTAAAATTACTATTTTAACTGACTTTTTCTAGATTTTTTACAAAATTTAATATTTATAATTAACTATTATTTCGGACTAAATTAGTAGGTCGAGTTGTGGTATCAATGTGTAGTATTGAAATAGGACATATTGTGGAAGAGTTCCACCATTGAAAACATAATTTTGGTAATATATAGGTATTTAAATAATTTCCAAAACTTAAATTTATTATTTTTATTATAGTTATAAATTATTTTATGAGAGACGTTGATACTTATATGTTAGATAGTGTTGTCTCAACTTTATGGCCACTAGTAGACGTAGATGCTAATATAAGCTATATATAGTAAGATGAGATATAATATTAATAATAGTGTATTATTATAGGTGATCTTGGAAGTAATGAAGAGGACACCAGAGTTGGTCAGGCCTACCCTCAAACAGCAGTTACAAGAAAGTGTAGCTTATCGTGGTTACAGTTTGTTTCCTTTTTTTTTTCTTTCTTGTTGTTTATTTTGATTAGAATTACATGACGTAGGATAGTCAATACTTAGTGTCCATTTCGTAGACCGGTACCGATATCATGATGATGACACAAAGTATTGACATTAGGCATTGCATGCATATTGACGTGTCCATTAACATGATTGACCACAGGACACTGACACATTCATGATGCGAGGATTATATGACTATTCGTGGTATTGACCTCATAATGATTCTAGATTGTTCTTTATTATTGCTGTTGTTATCGAGATGACTGTACAGACTTGACACTGCTAGATTCTAGATATGGTGTTGGAAGAACTTGACTACAGTATCAAACTTATTGTCGTGTGACCTATTGTTTAATGAACCTTTAGCGCTGTAGCAAAGTAGAGGATTATCACTATCAAGAATTGACTGTCCTTGGTCCCAAGATACGGTACTGGGGATAATATCCTGCTGAGGTGCTTGTGAGCCTTAGTGGAGAGGTATGGTATTCTAGGAGAGTTTCTCACTTGCATAGCACATAGACAGATACTGTAGATTGCATTAGTTCATATTTTTGTATCTATATCGTGGCTTGTATATTATGTACCTTGCTAGTCCCTTGAGGACCTGGTGATCTCTCCAGGTATTCGACTGAGCAGAGTTGGTTGCTGATCATGAAGATTGCTATTTTCTGTTTCAGGTATCTCTTGCGGTTACATATTCATATCTGTTTAATTACATTCTGCTTGTTAGCCTAGTATTTGTAAACTCAAGTTATACTTTCGAGTCTATTCGGACAAATGTAGCATAGGTTGCACACTATGTTATATCTTCTTCATTCTTGTATTCTGTATTACTGTGGATTGAGAAATAGTGATATTATTGATTAGTGGAGATAGTTGGTCATTACTATACAACTTATACGTACTCGAGCTGGGCTAGAGTACTATCGATACGTATCTGGCATGCATACGGTCTCCTAGTCCTACGTATTTTAGGACTGAGGTGTTATATATTTTTGTGGTGGCCCATACAGGTCAGAGCATATCGTTTCAGTTATGTTACTGAGCCGAGCGAGCTCACAATATGATATTGTATTAGGATCTCAATCCATAATTGCTTTGAAATTCTTTTGTTGTTATCCAGCGTCTTTGGAACTCATAATTGAAGTCGATCATTCTTCTTGAACTCCTTGTCTTGAACTCTCATTTTTTTGTATTCGGAAGGACGAATACTCGTACTTGATGAACCATTTGGATTATACTCCTTCGTTTGATAGAACGTAGTTGATAGAAGTGTGTTAAAAGAGAATTAGTTATATAAGGTAGTAAGGGTTTGGATAGATGCCACAATTAGATAGATCGAGTAGATCGGACTGACAAAATATGATTCTTATAGGAGACGTAACCCTAACGAGAGATTCTAGTATCAATAGCTACACCCATTCTACCATCCAACTACGATATAGAGATGTCATATAGAGATGGGCTAGAGGTATATCACAGTTAAGTGAGGATTAGTAAGGACGGAAAGCTATGTTTCTCAATCACAATGAATGAAGTGACTGATGGAATATATGATAGAATTTTAGAGTTAGATATGATTTCCCAAATAGAATATGATCACCCCAATGAAAGACTGTAGTTGAAGGAATTCGAAAGTCTTGTTATGGATAGAATGATTCGTTAAGGTACTGTAGAATCCTTAAAGACAATTTTAAGGTTACAATAAGGTTTAGAAAATGTTTATTGAAGGATATAAAAATACGTGATGATATGTATATGTAAAGTTACCTCGGATAGTGACCTGAAGGATCGTTACTAGGGAGATTCTTATTAAGGTAATGGATTAAATTGATGCGTGATGATAGATTGAGCCATGGAGTCGATCTAGAAATATTTGTTTGAAGAATGGCAAGGACTGTATTAGCCTAGATATACTAATATACATATGAGGAATAGCTTGAAAGGGCCTATTAACAACCATGACTAGAAGATTATTCAATAGGTAAGTGGTTGTCAAGGTATCATATATAAGCATTGTCTAGCATTAGCATATACCTATACCTAGTAGACAACCATAAAAGGGTTAGGACATAGCAGGCCACAATTTAGCGTAAAAATACTATATTGCTAGGAGAAATGGTTAGAGAATCCAAGCCACAGTAGTATGTGAACTAGTTGGAATCAAGATATATGACCTCTAAGGTAGTATAAGTTAGATCATGACTTTAGAAATTTGCTAGTCTCGTTCTTAAAAATCTTGACAGATAGTTTATGCTTTAGAATGAGTCAGTGGTCATCATCTTCAGACCGATTGATCATTTGAAGCCCAAGATTATTCTGGTAACTCGAAATATAGTTCGCCATCGACCGGTTCGACCAACTGGCAGGAGCAAATGTATATTTTATTGACTTAAGATCGATATACCATCAGGTGATGATATGAAAAGCAGATATTCCAATGGCAGCATTTGAAGTTTGCTTTGGCCAATACAAGATTATTGATGCCATTTGGATTAACCGATGCACCTGCTGTATCTATGCATTTTATGAATAAGGTGTTACATCAATGTCCTTACTAGTTGTGATAGCTTTGATTATATTTTATCATATGATAGAAGTTATGTTAGTAAAATTTCTTAGGATTGTGATTATATAAGGTTTTGATGAGCAGCGTAGAACCACTCTACTAGAAAAACCAATTAGGCCAGAGTGACATTATATTTTGTAGAAGTTTTAGTAAAAAAAACCTCTTAGTCGATTGATAGGCATCCTTACACCTGCCAAATAGATAGGGTGAGTTAGAAGTTACATATCCATAGAGAGTTGTTAGATAATAAGAATAGAATTTATCCTGAATACTATTTATGCGATTTTGGAGATTAGGCTGTTAAACTTGGTGTTAGTTATAGTGCCTTAAGAAAATAGGTCCCCATTGTGGTAGATTTTAGGAAGTTTTATTATGAATAGAATGACTTGTTAAGCCATGTATTTAAGGTCGGACCAAAGCCTGTGTAGAACCATCATTGTAGGAATTTTTATTTGAAGAAGATAGGAAGCTATGCTTTACAGGACTAGGTAAGCAGCTAAGGTGTGTAGAATTTCAAAGGTACTCCTCCAAGGCATATGTTAGAGTATAGTACAGTATAAAGCCTAACCCCAACAAGCAATCGTAGAATCATTAGATTGAATCTTGCTATCTTTTGCCTAAGATAGGACTTAGATTAGAAGTACTAGATAAATTATTATCTAACAATCGTGTCAAGTTGGTTAGTATTCTCAGAGTGACAGATAAAGTAAGAAGATCTAAGTAGAATGGACGATCATCTCTATACCAGGTAAGACTAGTCTTGAAATGACCTATATAAGGATAGTACTAGAAGGATGATAAATAGGTTTATGTAGTCGTCTTGTTCAGCCTCGACCTTCACCCTGCGGATACGTATCAATGGTTAGGCTTTCTTGTAAGGATTGTATAGATTGCTTATAGGTAGAAGGAGTGGATAGCTAATTGAACTACTATAGAAATTGGTGATGTACTTATAGAAATATAGAATATAGTTTAAGGATTGATAGAGTTATGGAGGAATTATAATTTTTACATAGTTAGTCACAAAAAAAGGTTTAAGAGCCAAGTTAGAAGCCTTACCTCTAGATTTATAACCTAGTAATATATAGCGTGTTGGAGAAGTGACATATCGTCTTGTATTACCCCCATTATTAGAGGAAGTGCATGATGTATTCTGTGTCTCACAGTTGAGAAGGTATGTGACTGATCCCAGTCACGTGGTCAATTATTCCGAGATCACAGTAGGACCCGACCAATCATACGAGGAGCAGCCAGTTGGTATCTTGGATACTAGTGAGAAGACTCTTAGAGGGTAGACGATTAGATTAGTTCGGGTTGTACGGAAACACCATTCTTTAGGAGAGTCTACTTGGGAGCGAGAAGATTCCATGCAGGAGTGACATTTCCATCTATTTGCGAATTTCGGTAAGTTTTAGCATATTATGTTTATGTTGTAGATTTTGCATATTAGTATTATTTTAATTTTGAGGATAAAATTATCTAAGATGGGTAGGTTGTAAGCCTGCTAATTTTTAGAATATATTTTTTAATTATTTCATATCGTTATTTTAATATTAAAATATATTTTTAGTCAATAATAACTATAGTAGTAGTTTACCGTAGTTTTGATTTTTGAAGCACAACCAATACTGATTTCTCAAATCTATTTCCATATTTGAATTCTAGATATGTCCACCTTCAATTTGATATATCATGTCCCATCTAAACTTGTTTTCCAACATCTTTTTGACTACGCATAATTTTGTATCAACTTAGGCCATTAAGACTATTATCGAATATTTAGCCCTAACTTCCAACTCGAGTTCAAAACTCGATATAGATCGAAATCGTATGAGCTAATATATGATTTTAACCCATTTTGAGCTACTACGCACATGCCATTAGTGTGCCACTCAATTGAGTTTTTATGTGCTATTTATTTCAAATGGCACACAAGTCACAACTATAGACATATTAGACTCAAATCGATCACAAAAATTCTACCGACCAAAAACTAGTTGAACTAGGAACCCATGGAGCCTATTCTAGGGTACCTTAACCTATTAGACATATCTTAGATTGATTTATAATAATTAATGTACATCCATATTAATTCAAATTTAATTTAAATAAACTCCAAACAACTTTCCTATTTTGGACCCGATGTAAATCCTAGGAGATAGAATTGGTGTATCTTTTAGAATAGACAATCAAATCCTACCAAACCAAATCCTACTCCACCACAACTTCTTTCCCCTTTTGTAAATCTCTCCTACCTAGGATTTTTGAACACTTTATATATATTTTTCCTATTAAAACTGAGCGCCCCTCCAATTTCTTCTCTATTTTCGTACTTTCCTTTCCACCCGACAGAAACTCATCACCCTTGTAGAAGCATAAAATTTTAGGCGCATCCGAAGACCAAAGTTTTTATGCGCCACAAACATCATGCATCAAAGGCACAAGATAAATGTCAGCGCATCATTCAAAGATAGCAAAGATAAAAAAAGCACATGGAAAAAGGATTTTTATTTATATGAAAATCTATTACACGGCTTTCCTATTTTACAAAATCTACTACAAAGAGCTTAATCTAAACTCTACAGCTAGTGCATCACTCTGACATGTCAATCTAGGCGCATTACTCTGGCGTCTCAGTTTAGACGCATCACCCTTTCTCATCAGAGCGAATCACTTTTTCGTCAAACGCACGAGTGCTTCAATGTACGACAACCCCCTTTTTGCATGCAACAGGCACCCAACAACATCTCATAGTATAACATTGTCGACAAAAGGGCACGTGCATTAACTGTTCTGTCCATAGCTTTCTGGGTACAGCTCGGTCTTCTGAAGGAGTTCATCGTCAAGTTCAAAGTTTCTTTGAACGAAGAGATCCACAAACCACAGCATGCTGACTCGCCAAGGAGAAGGATCGGTCAAGTTTATCCTCAAGAGTGAAATGAGAACAAACTTTTCTTCAAAAATACTGCTATTTATAGACAAGGGCAACCAAAGCCTATGCACCCAATGGCAGCTCTTTCTGTAATTAATGCAATGAACTTAGCATTAATGTCAATGAATCTACCATCTCAAAATTAGCTAAGTCAAAAGTTATCAATTAAAGCCTGGAAAAGCTCAACACAGTTGACTAAGGGAGATTCTCCACGCACTTCATGTCTGATGCGCACAGTGCTGCACAAATAGATATGCCCACCTTAGTACGTCACCCATCAATTATTCAATGGTAAATGATGAAAGTTGTCAGCATACGTCTCGAAGTCCAAAAAAGTTGACAACTGCCACAGAAATTGAAGAGGAACCAACGTCAGCACCATCATTACTTGGTTTTATTGGTTACAGCTATGCTATGCCACATGGCTGACTTAACACTAGCATGCGCCTCTACGGCCATGCGCCCGAACTTTGCATACACCTCAAAAGTCATGCGCCTAGACTTGATATTGATCCCCAGGAGACATACGCCAAGTCCAGTCATGTGCCAGAGCCCAGGCGCATCCAAGCAAATCATTTTACAACAAATTCGAGATCTTTGAGCAATGTACAGGTGTCATGTGTCATTGATTCAGTTCTGTCTACGAACGGATGCCAACCATCCAAGATCTCAGCAACAAACCAAATCTCAACAATTGCCACGTGTTAGCTCCTCCATGGCCCATCAGGTACAGTTCAAACAGATTCAGTTCCAGATCCTCAGCGCATCGTCTATGCGCCCAACAAAGTCAAACACGTGGCATCCTTACGTACAAGATTTCCAAGCGCGCATCACATATGCGTGCATTAACGGATCATTCTATTATCTATAAATAGAAGGAACATTCCTTCAATTCAATATCTCTCTTGAACCTACACCAAATCCTCTAAGTTATTCAACAGCTTTGGCTCATCACCTTCCAGAGCAACTCTGACCTTCAGAGAGCCCGAGACTGTCGTCAGATCATTAACGGATTAAAGAATCACCTGTCCATCGCTACGGTTTCCAGAAAAACAAAAGTGTACTATAAGGATTCGATTAAAATCCTATGTTGTACTCTGTTATGTTTGTTATTATAAAAGTTTCTCAAAACACTTTTTAATGGCAAACAAGCTGGCGACTCTGCTGGGGACCACTTTCTCTTCCAACGAGAAGATTGTGTCGCAATCTGACGATAGCAAGCTCGCCTCCTTCCAGAAAATACTGGTGGTACGCCTCAATTAACAAGCGTATGTGTAAAACCCCTAAATTTTCTACTATATTTTTATGTTAAATTTAGTACTGATTTAAAATTTTTATAGTATTGTACGTCGTGTAGTTGTATTATACGTCGCGCGCAAAAATTCATTTTTCGAATTTGCTCGACGAGTGCGATTATGTGCGAGCATACATATTTTTAGAAAAATATTTTTTTATTTTTAGTTTCAAAATAATTATATAATAGTTATTTTAGCTATCATACCAAAGTTTCAAAGTTATTATTTTATTTATTTTATTTATAAAAAGTCTTTCGTTTATAACAGTTATTAATAATAAATAATATTTTTTGTGCATACATATATATTTCATAATATTCAATAGTTTATTTTTAAATAATAATGTAATTTTTGAAATTAAATATTAATATAATTTTAGTGTTCATAAAAATATATTTTAAAATGGTTGATATTTGTTAAAATTAATTATGATGATTTGCAATTTGAATTTATGGATGTAGATATATCTATATTTAATTTGGATTGGATTTGAAATTTATTTGAATTGTTTTAAAAATTATTTAAATTAAGTAGATAATTATCTAATTTGGTTTTAAATATTCCTAATCCTTATCTAACTGGAAATTTCCACATCCTATAAATAGGTAGGTATCCTCCAAATTTCTATCATTCATTATTCCTCCACAATATTTTCTCCACCTATAAATGTGTTTGTGCATCGTGTCCGTGCACATCAAGCCATATCCATTCACTTCTTCTATTTTTTATCCAAATTGATTAATGTTCTCATTAAAGAAATTCTCGTTTTCCTTCCATCTATTTTCTCTTATCACAAATTCTTACTATCCTTTTACCGATCAACCAAGTCCGTCTATCCTAGTAGTCCTTAAATTTCGAGTACGAAAATTTTCAAAGGTGGGTAGATTTGTAACTCATCTTCCCAAATTATTATTTTTTAAATTATATCTATATATTTTAATTTTGTGTTTAAAACTAATTTTCGTAGAAATTTTGTAAAAGATATTTTGTGATTACTTTTGTTACCAAAAACTAGTTTTAAATTAATGGTTTGAAATAATGTTTCTAAAAAAATGTTCTCAAATTTTTTATTTGAAATATAAAATATATTTTTATTATTTTTTGGTCTTCTAAAAATTGGTTTTAAAAAAATTGAGCGTTAAAAGATTTTTTTTGTCTATTTATTTGTAAATAAAGATTGGATTTATAAAAGTAAGTTTTATAATATTGATGACATCGAGTATTATTTTGATATGTTAATCAGTTATTTGATTATATTTGAATTTATTTAAATTATCTTGATGGTTATCAACTATACTTTAAATTATGTTGATAATTTAAAAATTATTTAAGATACTTACGATAACTAATTGGAGCATTACGATTTGTCTAATCTAGATTTGAAATATTATTTGATTAAATAATTTACTTATTATTTGATTTAAATTATTTTGATAAATATTAGATATTATTTTAAAGTTATTATGTTGAGTTTGATTTGGATTTGGATTCATATGATTTGAATTATTTGATAATATAGAATAATACTTAAAGTTATTATGGTGATCATTTAAAGGATTGCAATCAAATTGATTTATTTTTAAATAATTTTTTTGATTTAAATTTATGGGAAGATTTATCCATTAGAAATTCTTATCCTATTGGAATCATATCTAGCATTAATTATATAGTTTCTTATTTAAACCAATCCTATTCCTATCCAAATTTAGTTGGTAATCCTAATCATCCTTATTGATTTAGTTCTAATCCTATCATAATTTCTAATTGCTAGCCATTATATATATATATCTATCGAATCTATGAATAAAATCTACTTTCAAACCATCCTTGTCAAAATTTCTCTCTTTTTTGTCATAAATTCAGCCTCAATTTTCAAAGGTTGTAGCAACTTCGAATGACCATAACTCCAAACTCCGGACTCCGTTTGACCTCCAATTTTTTTTGGAATCGTATTGAGGTATATTTTCTGAATATATATTTTATTTTTATAAATTCGGAACTTAATTTTCTGAAAAATTTGTGGAGTGTCAGTTGTCTGAAATCTGACACGTTTTAGTGTTTTTGAGATTCTGGGAGAACCAGGAATCAGAATCACGAACCGTTTGAAGTTTCGGAATGCTGACGGAAAAATACACATCATATATTTTTTCCAAAATTTTTCCAGAATATTTTATTTTTTGTTTTTATTTTAGAAGTTTATCACATCGTCTTAGTTATCTTGTGTAGCCCTATGACTATTCTGTACCCAACGGGATTGTCGGTTTCACCAGCAAGGACCTTAGGCAAGACACCTTATCATTTGCTGTTTATTTATTTTAACTTATATTCATGCATTATTTATTACTTTCTTTATGCAAAATAAACTGTGATACATGGCATAACCTGTTAGAACTTATTGTTCATTTATATTTCCTGCTATGTATTAGTTTTCTTATATATTAAACCTAGATTTAAGGGACCACCTTGTGTGTTGCATTCATTGGCCTTGACACGTCGTACCACGAAGTTGTGCGTCGCATGTAGAACACGGACGTGCGTAACTGGCTGGCCACCGATGCGTATAAGCCGTGCGATAGGAATAACCGCTAATAGAGATTGCATGCTAGTTTGACTTAGCGGTTATAGAGATTTTTTGTTGTGGATACAACATAGTAGGCATTGGACAGGGAGGACAATTCCTTAGCGTATGGGCTTCGATGCACTTTCCTTTTTGTAACCCGTGAGCTCCGTCGGAGATGCGGGTCAGATTACCCGTGATTACTGACGGCCACTGACGTTCTGCGGAACGTTATGCTCTTACTGATGGGGCCTCTAGTGCCCAAGTGGGGACTACGCTGATCCTATTTAGCCAGGGCCCATGCTAGAAAGGATTGTTCTTAACTACATTTCACATAGAACGGTTAGGCTACCTTATCCGTTAGATATAAGTACTTTTGGTTTGAGTACTTTATCTGACCGTGGCTTGGAACAAGAACTTGTCACAGATTAGTTCGTCACATCTTGTCCTTGTTTGGTTGTAGGTGTGACTTACTACTTCCATAGAAGGTATTGAACCATGTTGGGGTCCGGATACCACATTGGGTTCATAGCATGGAAAGATACGTCACCGTGAATTAGTTTACCATCTCCTGTCCTTGTTTGGTTGGGGGGATGGTACGCTCGTTCAATATGTGTATTAGACCATGTTATAAATTCAGTTAACTTATTTATTTGAGCAATATTTATTCAGATTATATGGTATGATATTATGTGTCTTGTTACGTCCCTCTGAGGACCTGGTTATCTCTCCAGGTGTGTGCTCTTGTCTTTCGCAGGTATTCTAACTCTAGCCGTGATCATCGCTATTTCTTCGAGGATGATTGCACTTGGATCGCTTTCGCTTCGCTCGCCAAAAATTATTTCTTTTCTCATGTATTTTCTTTACTTCTTGGTAGTGGATTTGTCTCTGTCCAACATATTGTATCAAGACAATTTATACTCATTATATGACATCTTTTATTATTTTATTTTTGTGTGGATGAGATTAGTTATGGTTCTACTGCATTTCACAGCTTACGTATATTTATTATACGGCTGGCATGTCTATGTTCCTAGTCCTACGTATTTTGGGACTGGGGCGTTACATATTTTTGTGGTGGCCCATGCAGGTCAAGATAAATTGTTTGGTTACTTTACTGTACCAAGCAAGCCTACGAATAGGATTAGAAGTCTAGGATCTCATCCACATACTTGATCTCTTTCCTTAATTTTATCTACCGTTTGACTCATCAATTACATCTTGCTTACTTCCTTCCATCCCTATTCTTATCTTCCCTTCGTGCTTGCTAGAGATTGACCCTACTAGTTAAATCCCAAAACAGTCTTAGCTTAATTCTTTAAGTTGTGTAGAATACCCCACGGCCTAACATGCCCTTGACCATTAAGGGAATACGAATAGTATTATCTAGACCATAGAGACTAGAGGAATTCAACCCATTAGGTCAACCAAGCCTTGATCAATAAAACCGTAGGAAGATGGAATCGGAATAAACAAGACTTAGATTCTCAGGACTCTTAGACTAGTCATATTAGTTCTTATTTCATCTACCTCGACCTCGGCCATGTTTTACTATCTAAACAATGATGCTAATATAGCCTAGTATTTGCAAGTTAATCCTTATCGAGCTTGATCAAGACATATGCTAAAGAGTGGCCACTCACTACCTATGTCTAAATCAGAACCGGTGCATAATGGTCTGATCAACCAAGTGCACTTTGGTTCACTTTTGTCTATTACTCTACGTGGATGGGGACATAACTAAACTTGGCCCTTATAATCCCATCCACGACTGCCTTGATAATTCTTTTGAAATTATTCGATCGTCTTTGAATCACGTATTCGTATTCGATAACGCCTCTTCGAACTCTATATTGCTTCGCCCTCACCTATTTTAGGAGGACAAAAACGTCATATTAGAACTTCCTTCAGCATTCCTATCGATTTTGATCATTATCACTCGATGTTGTTATATCATCATAAACTACTCGTCCTTTTTCTCGGCCCTATCATGACCTTCTAAACGCTTAATTTAGGCATGCGCCAAATTCGTTCTCTAGATCGTGACCCTCATTCATTACCCGTGACCGTACCGTATTATTTTTCTATGACCTAGATCGTGATTCTTACGGCATGATTCGTTATCGATTGTTTCCCATCGAACCCCCCTTGTGTCTTCTCACCTCACCTTACGAATTCTTAATTTTGAGGACGAAATTCTTTAAGCTGGGTAGGATGTAAAACCCCTAAATTTTCTACTATATTTTTATATTAAATTTAGTACTGATTTAAAATTTTTATAGTATTATACGCGTGTAGTTGTATTGTACGTCGTGCGCGAAAATTCGTTTTTCGAATTTCCTCGACGAGTGCGATTATGTGCGAGCGTACATTTTTTTAGAAAAATATTTTTTCTATTTTTATAGTTTCAAAATAATATATATAATAGTTATTTTAGCTATCATACCAAAGTTTCCAAGTTATTATTATTTATTTATTTATAAAAAGTCTTTCGTTTATAACAGTTATTAATAATAAATATATTTTTCGTGCATACATATAATTTCTTAATATTTAATAGATTATTTTTAAATAATAATGCAATTTTCAAAATAAATATTAATATAATTTTAGTGTTCATAAAATATATTTTAAAATGGTTGATATTTGTTAAAATTAATTATGATGATTTGCAATTTGAATTTATGGATGTAGATATATCTATATTTAATTTGGATTGGATTTGAAATTTATTTGAATTGTTTTAAAAATTATTTAAATTAAGTAGATAATTATCTAATTTGGTTTTAAATATTCCTAATCCTTATCTAACTGGGAATTTCCACATCCTATAAATAGGCAGGTACTCCTCCAAATTTCTATCATTCATTATTCCTCCACAATATTTTCTCCACCTACAAATGTGTTTGTGCATCGTGTCCGTGCACATCAAGCCATATCCATTCACTTCTTCTATTTTCATCCAAATTGATTAATGTTCTCATTAAAGAAATTCTCTTTCCCTTCCATCTATTTTCTCTTATCACAAATTCTTACTATCCTTTTACCGATCAACCAAGTCCGTCTATCCAGTAGTCCTTAAATTTCGAGTACGAAAATTTTCAAAGGTGGGTAGATTTGTAACTCATCTTCCCAAAATTATTATTTTTTAAATTATATCTATATATTTAATTTCGTGTTTAAAACTAACTTTGTCGAAATTTGTAAAAGATATTTTGTGATTACTTTTGTTACCAAAAACTAGTTTTAAATTAATGGTTTGAAATAATGTTTCTAAAAAAATGTTCTCAAATTTTTTATTTGAAATATAAAATATATTTTTTATTATTTTTGGTCTTCTAAAAATTGGTTTTAAAAAATTGAGCGATAAAAGATTTTTTTGGTCTATTTATTGTAAATAAAGATTGGATTTATAAAAGTAAGTTTTATAATATTTGATGACATCGAGTATTATTTTGATATGTTAATCAGTTATTTGATATTTTGAATTTATTTAAATTATCTTGATGGTTATCAACTATACTTTAAATTATGTTGATAATTTAAAAATTATTTAAGATACTTACGATAACTAATTGGAGCATTACGATTTGTCTAATCTAGATTTGAAATATTATTTGATTAAATAATTTACTATTATTTGATTTAAATTATTTTGATAAATATTAGATATTATTTTAAAGTTATTATGTTGAGTTTGATTTGGATTTGGATTCATATGATTTGAATTATTTGATAACATAGAATAATACTTAAAGTTATTATAGTGATCATTTAAAGGATTGCAATCAAATTGATTTATTTTTAAATAATTATTTGATTTAAATTTATGGGAAGATTTATCCATTAGAAATTCTTATCCTATTGGAATCATATCTAGCATTATATTATATAGTTCTTATTTAAACCAATCCTATTCCTATCCAAATTAGTTGGTAATCATAATAATCCTTATTGATTTAGTTCTAATCCTATCATAATTTCTAATTGCAAGCCATTATATATATCTATCGAATCTATAAATAAAATCATCTTTCAAACTATTATTGTCAAAATTTCTCTCTTTTTTTGTCATAAATTCAGCCTCAATTTTCAAAGGTTGTAGCAACTTCGAATGACCATAACTTCCAACTCCGGACTCCGTTTGACCTCCAATTGTTGGAATCGTATTAAGGATATTTTCTGAATATATATTTTATTTTCATAAATTCGGAACTTATTTTTTTGGAAAATTTGTGGAGTGTCAGTTGTCCGAAATCTGACACGTTTTAGTGTTTTTGAGATTCTGGGAGAACCAGGAATCAGAATCACGAACCGTTTGAAGTTTCGGAATGCTGACGGAAAAATACACATCATATATTTTTCCCAAAATTTTTCCAGAATATTTTTTTTTGGTTTTTATTTTAGAAGTTGTCACACCGTCGAGTTATCTTGTGTAGCCCTATGACTATTCTGTACCCAACGGGATTGTCGGTTTCACCAGCAAGGACCTCAGGCAAGACACCTTGTCATTTGTTGTTTATTTCTTTTAGCTCATATTCATGCATTATTTATATTTTTTTATGTAAAATAAACTGTGATACATGGCATAACCTGTTAGAACTTATTGTTCATTTATATCTCTGTCCTTGTTTGGTTGGGGGGATGGTATGCTCGTTCAATAGGTGTGTATTAGACCATGTTATAAATTCAATTAACTTATTTATTTGAGCAATATTTATTCAG
The DNA here is from genome assembly GCA_029216955.1 of Iris pallida. Lineage (NCBI taxonomy): Eukaryota > Viridiplantae > Streptophyta > Magnoliopsida > Asparagales > Iridaceae > Iris > Iris pallida. Next base: position 5,199 of record JANAVB010043244.1, on the reverse strand, counting down.
TTTATATGACATGATATTATGTGTTTGTTACGTCCCTCTGAGGACCTGGTTATCTCTCCAGGTGGTGCTCTTGTCTATCGCAGGTATTCTTGCTCTAGCCGTGGTCATCGCTATTTCTTCGAGGATGATTGTACTTGGATCGCTTTCGCTTTGCTCGCCAAAAATTATTTCTTTTCTCATGTATTTTCCTTTACTTATTGCTATTGGATTTGTCTCTGCCCAACATATTGTATCAAGACAATTTATACTCATTATATGACATCTTTTATTCATTTATTTTTGTATGGATGAGATTAGTTATGGTTCTACTGCATTTCACAGCTTACGTATATTTATTATACAACTGGCATGTCTACGTTCCTAGTCCTACGTATTTTGGGACTGGGGTGTTACAGTATGAGAAGTTATCTCTGAAGGTAGCACAACTCCTTCGAAGCGGCTGTCAAAGCCGAAGAAGACTCGCCAAGTCTAAGTGCGCAAAGGCGATGCGCCGAGCACCACAACGGAAGAAGCTGCGCCAGCGTAGCAAATCCTTTCTGGTGACGATCTCAGCAAACAAGACGTTGCCAAGGGTGTAGCACATTTGCCAAGAAAGCGTAGTGCTGACTGCAGCTCCCAACTTTTTCTTCCAGTCAAAAAAGATGCACCGATGAAACAAGGGCACAATTCTTCTCCCGCACACAAAATCTGCTGTACAGGGAAAGAACTCTGACTTTGACAGAATCAATCGCTATAGAGGCAAGGAAAAGTTGGATCCTGAGTATAATTCACCTTTATAGGCTAGTACAAAGAAGACCAAGACAGCAGGGCCATGCGCCCCCAACTTGCTATGCCACTAGTGAACTTGAAATGCATATTAAAAGTCATGCGCACAACTAATGGTAAGCTTTACAGGGTTGGTTCGGGTGCTTCGGCATCAACAACGAGTCAACACTTGAAGTTCTTTTCCTATTTGGACGTATCTCCTGTGCATGGAACCAAGCTGGATGGGGCAAAGTTGCAGCTCTGAACCCATGCGCCTACGTGGGCTGTCTGCGTGAAGCGGGTTCGATCTGTAATACGTGTTGCTTTCCCACCAACGATCTAGGTGCATCTAATGCGCTAGAACTGGATCAGGAGGCGCAACATTCACATGACCACCCTAACGCTTGGCCCTACCATGCGCCTAAGTGGGGTGCGAATGTGAAACTCTCCTCACATGTTCTGCGTAATGTGATCACTCACAGACGTAGAATGAGAGAGATGACCCATATACACAATACGCCCCTTACGGGGCACACTTTTGCTACGGTCACCATCAACTGTTGTTGCTGTAAAGTAGTGGTTACACCGCCAAAGTAGTCTATATTCCAGCGACTGCAACCGGCCCACCCGTCCAGTCCGACATCGCCTTGAAAAGAGGGTGCCAATTGATGACGAGGGAGAACCCTTGGTTGCCTCATGCCACATCATCTCCAGTTCCTCACCCGAGAAAAAGGCAAGCACTACAAACCCTCCGGCCTCGGCTAGCTCGTCCAAGAGCTGACTGAGAGGAAAGAAAGCAGTTGTTCCATCGTTCGAGGGTATTTCAGAATACTTGATTAAAGATGAAGGCTGCATCAATGGCACAAGCCAGGGGTGATCAGATCCCGTCTGTCCCAACAACAGGATGGGCATATCTATCAAGGAACTAACACCGACATGGCTGGGGGTAGCCAATTTGGGGTTAGAAGAAGAAACACTCATGCCAACCTTTCTGCAAGAAAGTGAGGTTGAAAATGAGGCGTCAACCAATCCATCCACTTCGACCCATGTCATGTTTGTCTACATGACATGGGGTAGCGAAAAAGAAGAGGGAAATGCTTTGGCTCCGAATCTCGTGTACCATATGGATACATTGGAAGCGGGCCTGAAAACCCTTTCCACCATAATTCAATCCATGACTCAGGTCGTATTCGAGATTCGAAATACCCTGACGGCCCAACCCTCGACAGGGACTCCTATATCCACCAGTCCCGATCCAGGGGCTAATGGAGAATCAAATGTACCCCCTTAGCGGGTATCTTCGGGGACGATTCATGACACCTTGCCTCGGACATCGGCTCCCTCCAGAGCTGAACATCTATTGTCTCAATCACCTGCTCCTAGCTCTACTGAAGAACTGTTCAAGATGGTAAAAGACCTACGCGATTGTTTTGAGGCAAAAGACAAACAGGAGTAGCACCAGAAGCTCGGAATCCGGCAACCCTATCCTCCTAAGTGGAACAATGTGGTTTATCTCCCAAGTATAAACCGCAGTCACTGATACCATTGATGGAAAGGAATCTCCCCGTCAATACTGACCTACTTCCACTCTATGATGGGGCACCTACCAAAAATGATGCCCTACTCACGAGTCTATTCATCGGGGCGCTGAAGGGGTTGCCTACGACTGGTATTGTAGCCTCCCTAATAACTCCATCTCTTCCTTCGGGAATCTGAAGCGTCTATCTCTTTCCCGATTCTATAACGGTAGAAAGAACATGACCATCTTCCTTTATGAAGATAACCCAGAAGGAGAAAGAGATGGTTCGAGCCTTCATCGAGCGCTTCCGACAAGCATGTCTAAGGCTCCCTTTTGGTATCCCCGAGTCCATATTAATGGACTCTTGTCGAAAGAACATGACATCAAAAATCAAACTTTGGGACAACTCCACCCAATATGCAGACTAGACCACGTTCATTATCGGCACTGAAGCCACCGAGATGAAGGCCCATGATGCTCGACTCCTAGGGGTTAGCTTCCCATCATTTGAAGACAAGGGGATGCGTGTCGCCAACAACAATAATAGTGGGCGGGAGTCGAAGGGAAAGCAGAAAATGACTGTGAATATCTCCAAGGGCGCGTCGGTTTCTGCTCAGAAACTACCGACCGCACCAAGACAGAAGGAGATCTACTCCTTTAATGATGAAGACACCTTGTAACTCTTTGAGATACTGCAGTAGTGTAGCAAGATCAAGTTGCTTGATCCAAAGTGCCCCGATGAGGTGGACAGGGTAGGCGACCCGAGGTACTGTCACTACCATCGATTTATTGGACACCCGACTCGAGATTGCTATATTTTGAAGAATTACATATAACGCATGATTAATGTGAATGCCCTCTCGCTTGATTATGAGGAAAAGACAGTCTCGACGAACATAGTATCTCTCCAGTTTGGCACATTGTCATCGACTAAAGCTCAAGATGGCGTCGTCCTATCCCAAAGATGATAATGGAAGTAATAAACCTACCTCCAACTCGTGACAATATGAGTGGGCTGGTACCACTCACACATCCTGGGGAGAGATCATAGGGTCTACCCAGATTTGGCTCCGGAATTGACTCAACCAAGGGTACATCCTACCTCCAAAACCAAAGGCGAGAAGACCAAGTCTTGTCGAATGGCCACTTCCTCTCTAGAGGAAGCTCTTCCTGTACATACACATTTGTAGCAGAACACTCAGTAAGAGGAGTATCTAGTAGAGGAGATGTCTCCCACTACCGTTAATGCCCCGAAGGAAAGTCCATCACAACCTTTGGAAGCGAACAAACAGAAGCAGAAGGAGGCTCGTTGTGACAAGCCTCTATAAAGAAGGTTCCTTTGGGTCGATTAAACCCTACAACTTTGACATACTAGTACATCTAGCCAGTACTCCGTCTCGGCTATCACTATTCGAACTCCTCCGGCTATCTAAAGATACTCGGGAGGCTTTATGCGAAGCACTGAAGGATGCTGAATCCTTCATCAGTCAGGTCAAATAGCCTGAAGAAGATCCAACAGCATGTCCGTATTGCCACAGTAACGGGAAAATTATCTCCAATATTACATTCACTCAACAACACATGCTACTCAAGGACAACCGACATAACAGTATTACACATGGTACGTTGGTGCCATCAGGGTGGATCAGATCCAGATCGACCCTGAAACTTCCTTCAGCATTATCCCTCGGACTCTGCTACAAACACTAGGGATCCCGATGCATCGCTTGACTGTATCAAATACTGCAATCAGCGGCTTCAACGCCGACAAGAGCGAGCCTCTGGGATCCGACTGAAATGTCATATCGACGATCTCCAGACAGAGGTAACTTGCTACGTCATTGACACATACATCAATTACAACATCCTGTTAGGACGACCATAGATATATGAGTACATGGTGGTTCCGTCTATTCTTACTAATGTATGAAATACGTATCCACTAATGGCATAGTCAGGATAGAGTTTGCTGTTGTCGATTCCTTCAGAGAAATTAAGGCATTTTTTACCGACTCTGACCTTTATAAATCAATTCATTTAGACAATGAAGCCAACGATGTCGATAATGAAGTAGAAGCTGAAACAGAGGTCGAAGCTGAAGTCGAAATAGCGAATGAAGTCCCTCTAAAAGTACAACTCAAGGGGAAACCTCCACAGGAGTCGGCTCCTCTCGTGGCCAAACTACGCAAAAAGGCACCAACCTTCCTGGTTGATAGCAACTGAAGCTCCTCTGAAGGTGCGACTCAAGTGGAAACCTCCCCATGGTTGGCCATCTTGTGGCCAAACTGTGCAGAAAAGTACCAACCTCCCTGGTTGTCAAGCTCCCAAAAAAGACTCAAAGGTCCTATAATACCGAAGATGAAGCTGAGATACCAACTGAAGCACCTCTGAAGGTGCGGCTCAAGGGGAAATCTCCCTAATCGTTGCCGTCCCTCATGGCCAAGCTGTAGGAGAAGGCCCTGGCTCAGGCTCAAAAGCCAGTTGGATCAGAGTCGCGAGAAACTCTCCGAAAATCTCACTGCCAAAACGTCAACTCCTCTGGTGGCAAAGATACGACCCAAAACCCTGAACCTCCGAAGCCTACTCCGACCCTCAATGATAAAGACATGGGAGATTAATATCTGCTCATTTTGATGCTCCTTCTCTTGATGATGTAATCTTTCGGGACAAAGTCATATATTTTATCAATAAAAGGCTGTCTTTGAACTACTCTAATCTTCCACATTGGAAAGTTATGTATACTTTAGACAATGCCTTACAGTCGTTGCAAATACAAATAACGACTGTTAATCATGTAAATCGACTTGTCCTGTACCAAGGGGTCTATATAGTTCCGCACCGGAATAAGGACGAAAAGCCTATCATCTTCAGTAAAGTTGAACGTCACCAGGATCTCTCTCCTACTGAACCAGAACCGGATATCGGTAGATTACAAA